>JASVEL010008164.1:0-75311 GCA_032618575.1 Nicotiana noctiflora | reverse complement strand
TAGGATTATACTCAATTGTTATTATTGTTGTTCTAATAGGTTGGAGGTTATTTTTAAACTTTTTCCAATCAATGAATGGATAGAGGCACCAAAAGCGCGTTTGCTATTGGCAATACTTGACAGATTCAGCGGCGTTTAGATTTTACCAGATTTGAAAACCAAGCAAAGGGAGATTATAAAGGGACAAAACCAACTTTTCTGCAGCTTCATTTTTGGTAGTTACACACATGACTTTTGACATTCATTGGATCGTTCTGTCTTCTTGTATTCATTTATGTCTACTAACTTTTCAGTGATTGTGACTCATCAGCCAAAAAGTCTTTTTTAAAGTTATTTATCACTTTAGAAATACAAATTGATTATCTTTCTCCTTTTTTACCTTATGAATAATTATCCTTTAAGACAACAAAGACCTCAATTATAAATAACTTTGCTCAAATATCGACAAAGAAAGAATAAATAGTAAGACATAAATAAGAATAAAGTAGTCAAAATCCTTTGGGCATGTATAAGTGAATCATCACAAATAATATAAGACGCTGGGAGTAATGATGAAATTAAATAGTTTTTTAAATAAAAAAATATTACCGACTAAAAAGGAAAGTATATGTGTATCACATAAAAAGAGGCATTCATTATATACAATCAAAATCGGAGAGTATATTTTTGAAGGGTAAAATGGGCTATAGGCCCGAGTTCGAGAAGACTCGAAGTGGGTATCGAATAGCTACCTCTGGCATGGACCGCATCGAGGGCAGCACTATCTCGAAGTCGATCAAGAAAGAGCAAAAATTTCTCAAAGACAGGTGGACCTCGGCATTAATTATAGGATAAGGGTTATACAAAATGGTATAGATCCTTGCGAGGCCGTTATACACATGTACTAACAGAATTCTTTACCTTATGAGTAAGGTACTATATTGGGCCGGGGTTTTCTCCTCCTATATCCAATTATCTTCTAAAGGCATCGTATCATTCAATGCAATAGAACATTTTTATTCCTCTTGCTTAACGTGCTCCTCAATTATTCTTCAGCTTTATTGCCTTGTTCAAACATTATTACTCTTAGTTGACCTCGAGGTCCCAAGATAAGTCAAGCTCGAGGCCCCCTACTGTTCCAACATAATTTGTTTTCGTTCTTTATTTCTTCTTAATTAATCTCAATATTACTTATATAATCACTAATATTAGAATATATCACGTATCTTTAAAATATCTTTAATAGTTAAACTTCCTTTTTGAGGTGAACAGTTTGACGCCCACCGTGGGACTAAAGATAATAGTGATTATTTTACTGCTAGTTTTTCGATAACATACGTCATTCTTCACACTTTCTCTTGTCAAAGATTCTTTGATGTCAGGCTCAATCATGTCTAGCACACATAACGCACCAGCTCACGATAGTGAATGACTTGGAAAAAATAGCGGCATAGAGCTTTGTGTACCACCTATAAACCTTGAAGGAGTGCCAATGATCAAGCTAGTTGATATCAACTCCCACGGCTGTGACGACCCAAAGGATCATCACCAATTTTTTTTAATTGAATTTTACTTCTCTGAGGCCATGCAAAAACTCATTTAGAGTCGTGTCGATTTGCGTGTGAAATCCGGGCGCGTAGCCGGAATGCTTAAATATGAAATTCTGCGAAAAATTCTAAGTTTTGATGTTAAAATAAATAAATTTGACTTTAGTCAATATTTGGGACAAACGGATCTGGACCGGTAAATTGACGGTCCCGGAGGATCCGCAGAAAAATATGAGACTCGGGTATGTGCCCTGAATCAAATTTCGAGGTTGTGACGACCCAAAGGGTCATCACTTATTTTTCATATCCGTTCTGTGCATCCGAGGCCTTGAAAATCTCACTTTCTATTGCCTCGATTTTCGTGTGTAGTCCGAGCGCGTAGTCGGAAAAATGTTATGTTGAAATATGTGAAATTTATAATAAAATTGAAGAATTTTGATATTATATGATTATAGTTGACTTTGGTCAACATTTTTGATAAGCGGACCCGGACCCAAGATTGGATGGTCCCGGAAGGTCCGTAGAAAAATATGGAACTCGGGCATGTGCCCGGAGTCGAAATCCGAGGTCTAGAACCTGAGTAAAAGATTTTTTCTGTTAAATTATTTTTCTGAAATTATTAAGAAAAATGAGAATGAAAATTGATTAAAAGACTATGGTATCGGGCTCGTATTTTGATTCCGACGCCCGGTACAAGTCTTATATATTGTTTAAGCGATTCCTATAAAATTTAATCAAAATCGGACGTCGTTTGACGTATTTCGGACCTAAATGTGTAAAGTTGGAAGTTTATGAATTTTGAAAGGGAAATGATGATGTCGAGGCTTGATTCAATGAATTTGATGTTATTTTGGCGATTTGATCGCTCGGGCAAGTTCGTATGACATTTTTGAGTCACTATACATATTTGGTATGCGGTCCCGAGGAGCTCGAGTGAGTTTCGGATAGGTTTGGGTTGCGTTATGCTCGTTTTCTTATGCTTCGACATCGTTTCTTCAAGCATAAATAATATTATATTAAACAAATGAGCTCTGATTACTGTTTTGAATGAAGCATTAGATCCGTATCGTAATAATGGAAGAGTAGCAAAAAGAATCGTCGAATTTGGACATCGTATGAGGATTTTATGGCCATTTTACTAAGGTTGCCCAGATTTTCAGGTTAATAATAAAACTGTCACCGACGGCGTATTAAAAACATGCACTATTTGCAAATCTTAAACCTACATACACTACAACAAATTAGGTATTTAGCTACAAAATTATTAGCTACGACACAAAAGTCGTCACTGATTGTTTACTTTTTGCGACAAAAATTACATTTCGTCTTTGAATGCATGAACCACTTACTTTTACTGACGAAATGTTACATTTTGTGGTAAAAATTGTGTCCACAAAAGTTTCCCGCCAAAAATTGAGTTGGCGCCATTTTTTGTGTAGTATTAGCCACAAAAGTAAAATTATTCGTGACAAATTAGTTTCGTCACCAATGTTGCACACAATTTGTGACGAAAATTTATTTGTCTTATAATAAGTTGAACTTTGGGTACGAAAAGGTTTTGTCACTAAAAATGTATTGCTAAATAGCGACGGTTCAAAATTTGTAACTAAATGATGTAAACTTTAGCCATAAAATCGTGTACTTTTTTGTTACCTTACTTTTTGTCACTAAAAGTATAAATAATTAGTGACAAATAATTTTATTGTCTCTAATCAAACCGTAACTTAGTGAGAGCACAAGTTTTGTCATAAAATATACAATATTTATATAGCGACGACTTAAAAATTTGTAGCTAGATATTATGGTATCAAATTCAATTTTATATTTGGTATTTCCAAATATCGAATGAGCCTACGTTAATTACGCTTTTGTAAAATGAGCTGAATTAAGGTTAATTGATAACCCACAAAGGAGACGATATATACGTATAATTGAAAAAAGAATTGAACGATTCGACTGATCATTTTAGTATCTGCACTTTACTCGGTATATGAGAGCTCGGGTATCTCCGCATGATATAATATAACTCGTGTAAATCGTCGGCATTGGTTTTCTAGTTATCCGGAATCGATTTAGAATAATGAACTTCGAGAGTTGAGTACTAAGTTGGAAGAGTTGACCAAGTTTGACTTTTTAGCATTTGACCTCGGAATGGAGTGTTGTGAGTTCCTTAACTTAGTTGGGTAATTTTGGACTTAGGAGCATATCCGGATTGTGATTTGGAGGTCCGTAGTTGAATTTGGCTCGAAATGGCAAATGTTAGATTTTTGGGAAGTTTGACCGAAAGTGAACTTTTTGATATCGGGGTTGGATTTTAATTTTGGAGAGGTAATTTTCTTTACTATCATTGCCATATGTCCGCATAATCTTTACTTTTCTAAGTTTTTTGAAACTGTCTTACAACCTCGAACCCTTGACCTGATAATTTGGAGAGAACTCTGAACCACATGAACAAGGATAGTCGGTGTATTTTCTTTGAATTTGAATTTGTTAATGGTGAACTCTTCAGTACTCCACAGAGGGACATGCAAGGGTATCGACATTTTGTATTAGTGCTACCACTTGAACTTTATTTTTTCCTTACTCTAACATGTATCCTTTTCAGCAAATCTTAGTTCCTTAAATTGCTAAACAAAACAATAACTAGAATTAAAGTGGATGAAACATTATGCTAATGGGGAGAAATGTTCTCTAACATCAATCTAAGTATGTTTCCACTTCACAATTCTTAGGTATTCAAGTAGAGAATATTGTTTCTTGAATTTGACTCCTCTAGGAAGTTCAATCATTGCTGCAGGGTATTTCTCAATTCATCTGTGTAAAAGATCATACAAGCTATATGTCATACTTACAAAATTTATGGTCTAATTAGTTCCTGAAAATTTCCTATCTAGTAGTTCATGTCACAAATTCTGATACTATTGGAAATGTAATGAGCTATTTTGAAAAATATGATAAGGTAAAACAGAGCAAACTTTATATGGTTTCAATATAATGATGCTTGCTTGTTACACAATTGAGAACTTGTGTCTCTGTATTCTATGATTGATAAAGTGGATGCTTTGGGATTATTGATATGCCAATCCTCTCTTTATTCAGAGGCGGATCCAGGATTTCAGTAGGATGGGTGCACCATTATTCGACCCATTGTTTGATTTGATTTTCTAAAACTTAACTTAGAGAACTATCAATAATAGCATTATTTTTTATAGTTACAAGTGTTAAACTCAATATTTCATTCAAGGATATATCAAAGGGTGAACCAAAAAAGAGAAGAATGCATGAAAAAAAAAAAGAAAAAAAAAGACAGGGCATGAGATTTGAACAGAACAGAAAAGAACGAAAAAGAGAAATAGAAATAAAAAAAATATCTTAAAGATGGAAGATGTGCGAGTGGATTTGAACACTAGATGTGGAGTCAATGATGCACAAAACTATCAATGCACTAAATACTTTTTTGACCATGGGTTCACACGTGAAAAATTAAGTACTTTATCTGAAAAATATCTCCGTAGTACACAGACTAAGGAGAGGAGCATGGGTGCACGTGCCCCATGCCTTTCCTAGTGAATCCGCCTCTGTCTTTATTGCTGTTTAAGCATTATTACCATGGTGAAATTTTGGCATATCTCAATTTCAATTATGTAAGAGCGACATCTTATCTTGAAAATAATTTTGTTGACAACAAGCTTAGACAATATATAAGCATTAAGTAAACTCATTAAATAGCCTTATTAGTATTATCTTAGACTAATGCTAATCTTTGATGGTTACAGGAAATTATATTAGTCAAGTCTTAAGGACTTGTTGAATTTCTTAGCAACATCTGATTTTCAATGTATGTGCTATCTTTTTCTTATGCATTTGATTGTTTTGATAAATTATAACAATTATTATTAGAATTTTCTAATTTCGTTCTCTCTTTTTATCCTTTGCATTTTTTTAAATATTGGAAGGATACAATTCTCCAACAACAGGAAATGAAGTCAACCACAAACTATGAGGAGTTTGAAGGCAAAAGAATAGTTTAGAGACATTTTATGTTATTTTCTGGGTCATGTATATATACATAGAAAATATTTTATAATGTATATTAGAATACTTTATGTTTGACTTTTTAGCAATGAAAAGTTCTTATATATTTCTATTTCTCAGAACTGCCTATTGACAACAAATTAACTTTGTCATTTATTATGATAATTTATAGTAACAATTTTATTTTGTCAGTAATGGCAAAGTTTTTAGTGATGAGGCTACAAAATTATAAGCCAATTTTATTAAAGCCAATTTGTCACTAATTTTTATATTTAGGGACGAAATATTTTTTTGTATATAATAGGTAGTTTTTAGTGATGGAATTATATTTGTTCAACTATGAAGTACATATAAATTTAAAGACAATTAGTGTTGTCACGAATTAAACCAAATAGTTAGTGACAAGGTGGTTTCGTCGGCATTAATGGTCTATTTTATTTGTACTGCATTCAAATATTATACTTTAGTTCTTTGTATTAACAAGATATTAGGTATTTGGTTTATTTTTCAATGTTGTTGATCGTGTATGAAAGCATAAAAATAATTATTACTATTCATGTAATTTAAATTTTTATTATATTTATAGCATTTTCATATTAGAGAAGAAAAATGCGATCACTAAAACTCTTTAAGAACAGGTTTCTCAAATAAATAAATGATTGTTAATGAAGAGTAACTATACAATTAACGAAAGGAATATCGGTCGTTAAAAGCACATGGGTTGACTTAATCCATTGTTGTTGTTAAAGACTTTTAACGACCGGATAACAAATTAGCGAGGGGAAAATTCTATCGCTAAAAAGCATGTTTAACGACCGAAAATTATGCGGTCGCTAAAGATCCTTTAACGACCGGATTGGAATCCGGTCGTCAACTTTTAGCGTCGGAACTATTAACGATCGGTGACGACCGAATTTTTTCCGGTCGCTAATAACATATAACGACCGGAATTGGACTTTCAACGACCAAATTTCCCCTCGCTAAAGCCCCATTTTCTTGTAGTGTATTATGACAAAGGCAAAAATGTATATCTCCAAAATAGCTATAAAAGGGAGAGAATGACTCAATTGTAAGGACACGAAATACTATATGAATACACTGATTTTACTTTATTTTTCTGACTATCTCATTATTGGCAAATCATTCCTCTTTATTCATTCTTTGATTATAAGTAACCCAAATTCTTCTAAATTATCGCTTTGATCGAAATTCTATTTTTTAGTTAAACAGTGGTAATCGTAGATAACACTAAATATCTACGGTAAGAAATTTAAAATTATAAAACTCGAAGATGTAGAGAAGATAAATTCCGTTTACAAAAAAATAAACAGGAAATATTTACAAGAAAAGGCTGTTCATTCAAATGATCATCTTAATTTATCCACATATTCTTGGAACAGTCCAAGTATATATTTTTTACTTTCTTTCATCACTTGGATAAGCCATGTAATATTTCCAATCATCAAGGGCCATTTTTAGGTCATGTATTTTATTACCAAAACCTATACAACAATTTGCACGCATTGTGTACACAAGATTAATTTTGGATTATTATAACCACTTTAATGAGTAGTAAAGGGAAAAAAAAACTAATGTTTACAAGAAAATGGTCATCTTTGCCCACATATTCATAATAATAAAGAGGGCTAATCATTTTTCGGTCCTGTAACTAACAAATAATCATTGTTATGAAATTTTAAATTCCACACGTAAAAAATCACGAAATTGTTATGAAATCTTACTTGTAGAATTTGAAACTCGATCCAGTGAGTGTTTTTGAATTACATGGGAAGAAAAGTGAATTTTTATGAATTTTAGCCCACATATTCTTGGAACAGTCCAAGTATGTTTTTTAAAAATCCTTTCACCATTTGGCAAAGCCATATAATTTTTCCAATCATTAATGGCCATTTTTAGGTCATGTATTTTGTTACCAAGACCTACACAACAATTTGCATGCATTGTGCACACTAAATTAAGATCTTTGCTAGGTTCACAAAATCCTCCAAAATAAGCTGTGTCCAAAAACATTATTTTCAGTTTAATTTTCTTGATAAATGGATGAAATTTGATTACGTTGAGTACGTCTTGATCGTGTTTTCCTGGATAAATCTTCCTTGAATCGTACCAAAATTTGTAGAATTGTATCGTTCGATTATTGGATTTCACATATTTGAATCCTCCATTTGGGGCGTTCTTTAAACTGAATGAGTTGTGGACGTAATGATCACAAGCAATTTGAAAATCTGCATGTGAATAAAAATTTGCAAATGGTCTTCGAAACCATAATATATCTGCATCCTAAAAATACAAAAAATAAATTAATAAATTAATAAATAAAATGGTCACAAAATGTGAAATTACAAAGATATAACTAGAAATCATACTACTATATGAAAATAATATAAAAAGAAAGGGAAAATACCTTAGTACCCCCCTAAACTATGTGAGAATTATTACTTTCCTCCCTAAACTATCTCTGGTTCGAATTACCCCCCTCAACTTGGCCTTTTGAGAATAATTACCCCCCTAAATGCTTATGTGGCAAAAAGTGTGGGTACACTCACCTGCCATGTGGATTTTTCTGTCCATGTGGCATTTTCGTGAATTTTTTTCTTTTTAAGAATATTATTTTTTAGATAATTTTTTAAATACAATTTATAATAAAAGTTGGACAGAACGACATTAGTTATGCTAAATATTTTTATTTGTACAAAAATAATAAAATTTTAGTTAATCTTTTTTTGAATTTGACCTGAAAATAAAGATTTATACAATTAAAATAAATAGTCAATGCATCTAAAAATTTATAAAATATAGTTTGAAATTAATTATTTTGGCTATAATTTTTTATATATCTCTAAATTACGATGCTCCAATTTTATTTTACGGATTTTACCTAAAAAAAGTAAAAATACATAGTTGAAATAAATAGTCATTGCATCGCAAAAGAATAAATAAAAAGAGTATACAATTACAAGAAATTACAAGTGCAATTGTGCACTCTTTTTATTTCTTCTTTGATTCAATGATTATTTATTTCAACTATGTATTTTTTATAACTCTTTAGATGTCTTGACTATTTATTTCAATTGTATAAATTTTTATTTTCAAGTAATATTCAAAAAAAGGTTAACTAAAATTTTATTATTTTTGTACAAATAAAAATATTTAGCATAACTAATGTTGTCTGTCCAACTTTTATTATAAATTATATTTAAAAAAATTATCTAAAAAATAATATTCTTAAAAAGAAAAAAATTCACGAAAATGCCACATGGACAGAAAAATCCACATGGCAGGTGAGTGTACCCACACTTTTTGCCACATAAGCATTTAGGGGGTAATTATTCTCAAAAGGCCAAGTTGAGGGGGGTAATTCGATCCAGAGATAGTTTAGGGGGGAAAGTAATAAATCTCACATAGTTTAGGGGGGTACTAAGGTATTTTCCCAAAAAAATTTTGGTTTAGTATAAACATCTGATCGCCGGCAAATATATAGTCTTTACCCTCAAACAACACCATTATTAAAAAAAATAAAAGAAAGCGTACCGTGAAAATGAAGTTATATCCCATCTGGAGAACAATACGAAGAAAATCAATTCTCCTCCACATCATCTTCAAATAATCATCACTCATAAAATGTGCTTCACCAGAAAAATCAACTCCATTTGTGATCAATGCATAGCAATTTGGATGAAGCTCCAAACAACGAGAATACGCAGTTTGATCCAAAGCTACTACTAATACATGATTCAACAATGAATTTGTATTGTTTCCAATTCTAAAGCTTTCCAAAAATAGATCAAAAATCGAATTTGGAGCTGTCCATGCTGCATTTAATGTTGTTATGATCACTGTCTTGTCTTCCATGGCTGCCTCTTCTAACACTTGTTTTAATTTACTTTGCTTCTTGCTCTGAAAATGCCCACCAAATTAATTAGGGAATAAATAGAATTGAAGAGTTTATGTTTTATGCAATGACATCTTGAAGAATATAAATAATTGATCATTAAATTTAAAATGGAGCAAATATTGCAGATAGGAGCGGAGCTTGTATCAACAATAGGTTCGTACGAATCTAGTAATTTTGTTTGTATTAAGAAATCACAAACAATAACAACTATCTAGTATAATCCCACAAGGTGGGGTCTGGGGAGGGTAATACGTACTCAGGCCTTACCCCTACCCGAAAGGGCAGAGAGGCTGTTTCCAAATCGACCCTCGGCTCAGGAAAAGGGGAATAAAAACAAAGCAAAAACATGAGAGTATTAGTAACTCTATGAAAAATCACATAGACAATTATCAAAACATAAACCATAAACCATAATTAAAATGGCATGCAGTAATCTCAAAACATAAATCAAAACGCAAATCAACTATTGAGAGCCCTACCAAACCCCTAGACCGAGAAAGAAATACGAAATATACAAGGGGCCCCTATCCGATAACCTTGATACTAGATCTCCACTCTCCTATCAAGGGTCATGTCCTCAGAAATCCGCATTCTAGCCATATCCTGTCTGATCACCTCTTTCCAATACCTCTTGGGCCTCCCTCTGCCTCGACTTGCGCCACCCACCGCCAACCGCACACAACTCCTCACTGGGGCATCGGGGTTCCTCCTCCGCACATGCCCGAAATAATGTATAAATTTTTCAATAGGGAATTCCAGTAACTAAGATGGTCTGTGACTTTAAATTTCTAACTCCATCTCTGATTGCGAATAACTTTATTGAATAACTATTTACCAATAACATAGTATTTCTAAGTAAAATATAAATAAATTCATTGCTTTACACGGTCAATGTGATTAATTTATTGTAATAAATAATCTGTTTTATACTCTATTTAAAAAAAAAAAAAAAAGTATCATGAGCATGTATATATTATGAACTAGAAAAGAGTAATAGATAACTCACAGTTGAAGGTAGAATATTTCCTTGGCTTAAATCTTGAGAGAATGAAGAAAAGGAGTTGTAAGAATTTGGAAAGGATTCTAAAGGGTACATATTAGATTGACAATTAAGAACAAGGCAATAAGTAGAAACTGTAAATAATAAGATGAAAATCTTGATAATTTTACAAGACAAGAGTTGTCGATTGTGATAGTAATGGTGGTGGCGGAAGGACGATAACTGGAGACTGTCGACTTTAGTGGTGGCGCTCTCTAACAATCGTTGGTAGTGATGGTGGTGGAACGACGGTAACAGAAGGCCGCCGGCGGCCTCCAACAACCGTTGGTCATGCCCTTTATTGTTTCTTACTCCTATAAAATTTACCATTTTTGTCAAATTCATTCTTGTCTATACTAAGAGCCATGCCCTTATATATTAAATTATGATATATTAAAATAAACATTCAACTTTAATTCATCCTCAAGCAAAACTAATCCCATAATCTCTTCAAAATTATTATTATTATTTTTTTTTTTGCCACTCAATTTAGCTAGCCTAGTTGGGCAAAGATACTTAGAGTTTGATAAAAATTTATTCACACTCGATGTATATGTCATGCATTTGTTACTTTGATGTATGCGTAGAGTGCAGATATATATACTCCTAACCAGAAAAAGATAAGTAGCAATTTTTATTTTACTTTAGAGAGTCTCTTTACATAAATATTTCAAAGTATATACGAAGAGAATAAGCATCACCCCACTAAAAGCGGAATCAGGATTTAAAGTTTATGTGTTCGTAATTTTATTTGTTTTAAGTTACTGGGATCTATATTAATAATTTGTATGTATTTAATGAATTTCCTAAGACAAACACAGAATTTGGACCAAAACAATTGAGATCGGCCGAACCGCAACAGTAAGGTTAGCTCTTCCCCTCCCCCAATCAAATAAAAAAAATAAGAAAGGGAAGACTTTGTTGATTAGTAAAGGAATTGTTAATGATATCCTATGTGAATTTTGTAATTTCCATGAAAGAATTTTGGCAAAGATTATCTGTTGCATTCAAATGCAATAAAGCATTATGGCTTTCAATTGCGTTAAGGAATCCCTGTAGCACATGCAAGTGTTGTAGTAAAACTTATACTGAACGAATACTTTAATTAATTTTGTTATGTCTTTGACACTCATAGCTTAATCTTGTAAACGTGGCAAAGTTTTCTTACTTCCCCCACAAATTTCATTGTCAACAGTACCACTACTTAATTATAGTCCAATTAAGTCAATGTGAAAAGGGATTAGTGCATAAGAAATTATAATTTTATTCCAATGTATATGCAACCATGAACTTTAATATATGGTCTTTGTCACTACGCAAGATTTTAGTTTCCCGCAAGATAGGGTTTGCCTTTTTTTTTTTTTTTTTTTTTTTGGATTTCCAAGCCAGTATTGAGTTCAATTAAATTAAATTCACACCCGAAAACTCTATATTAAGGAGGATAAAATATTTTCTAACAAAGGCAATTTCATATCCAGAGTTTGAATCAAAGACTTCATATTAAAAATCAATGAATACTTACTATTTCAACACAATTTTTATTAGTACACAATAGTATTTTCAACTTGTAAAAGGAAAAGATAGCATATGTGTCTCTCATGTGTTTCTTTCTAAGGGCACAACTAGTGAGCTAATGGAGTACTTGGCTAATAAGCCTAAGCACAAATAGTTAGTCAATTGCATTGTATAGTCATTTTGTATTGAGTCTTTATTTAATTTGTCTGGTTGGCTATTTGAGCCATGTTCAGTAGTTAGGCTATTTTGTAAAGTGCTAAAAGCCGAGATATAAATACTTGGATAATATATTGTAAGGCGGTTTTTCTGCTTCATTTTTGCTTAGATACAGATAAAGAAATACACGCTTTCTCTCTGAATCCTAAATAAAATTTCACATTTCTCACTCAAATTGCAATGTTTTCATGGTATCAGAGCTAGGCATCCCAATTATTGTTACCAATGTTGAGCCCCCATTTATGTTGTCCATGCTCCAGAGGCCTAGGCGTGAGGGGGTTGTTGAGTTGTCCCACATCGGTGAGAGTTAAGGTCATTGGTCTCCTTATATGGCTTGGGCAATCCTCACCGTACAAGCTAGTTTTTGGGGTTGAGTTAGGCCCAATGTCCATTCTTATCATGGTATCAGAGCACCGATTCTGGTGCGCCTTTAGCTTTCGATCCGTCATTCTACCCCGATCAATTTTTGTTGAATTTTCGATCTCTGACAATTCGAAAATCGGAGGTTTTTATTTTTTCAAAGGAACGACCCTTCGTCGATTTGGAGTTTGAGATCAACGCTAGGGTTATTTCTGGCGTTTTTGGTTGAAGGTTGAAGAGTTCAAGCTGCTTAGCAATTGAAGTTAGGATTTGTCAATTGAAGCTAGGGTTAGCTACTATTTGAAGGTCGTTCTTCTCCGGTAGCGAAGAAGTTGGGTAAATTCGCTCTTATTTTTGCTTTTAAGACTATTGCATGCAATTTTCCTGTTGAAATTCAATTTGTGAGTTCATCCTCTGCACTCTGTGAATTTATCGATACTCTGTGATAGACATGGGTTCTACTAGTAACGATGCAAGTTCTGTTCCTTTTTCTCCTAATCCTTCAATTCCGTTATATGTACATTTATCTAACATTCCTGGAATTTCATTAGTTCCTACTCCCTTTTGCGTACTGGGTGTGGAGGTTTGTGATGATTCGGCCCATCGTCACGTGAGTTACCACCCTATTTTTCCAATATTATGTCCCTCAATGATTTAATATCAGTATTTGAGTTGATCGGGTAGAATTGGATTAGTTTTAGTTGGAAATATAGTACTTAGCCTTTTTGAAAGAAGCTTATTTTGAAAAAGTCAACCAAAAGTTGAATATGTAGTTAGAGGGCTCGGATGTGAGTTTTGGTGGTTCGGGTAGCTTCCAGGGATAATTTATGACTTAGGAGTGAAGTCGGAATTCAATTTGGAGGTCTGATATAGAGTTAGGCTTGAATTGGTTAAAGTTAAATTCTGGCGAATTCTGGTTGGTGGGTGAGATTTTGATCTGAGGGATAGAATATAATTCTGAGAGTTGCAGTAGCTCCATTAGGTGATTTTGGATATGCGTGCAAAGTTTCAAGTCATTCGGAGGTGTTTAGATCAAATGCAAGTTTCAGAAGTTTTAGTTTAACTTAGGATTGAATATGTGGTAATTCAATGATTTTAATGTTTATGATAGTATTTTTATGTTACGAGCAAGTTTGAATGAAGTAATAGAACATATCTGTGCATTTTGTTGAGGTCCCGAGGGCCTCGGGGTAATTTCGGATGGCTAACGGGGAATTTTAGACATAAAAAGTGCAGCAAAAAATTTGCAGAGGAATTTTACTCTATGCGATTGCGTAGGTCTGGGTGCGATCGCATAGAAGGCCTAGAGGGGGTGCTTAGACTTGCTCTATGTGATCGCATGAGGTGGTCTGCGATTGCATAGATATGGGGGATGGTTCAGTGCGGTCGCATGGGTGTGTATGCGATCGCGTAGTAGGAGGACGCAATGCTATGCGATCGCAAGGAGTCTTCTGCGGTCACGTAAGAGGAATTTAAGGGCCTGGATTTTTGGCCTATGCGATCGCAGGGGTAGTGATGCGATTGCATAGGGGTTGCTATAGTAGTCGGACAGAATGTTTTAAAACCCTTTGGTCCATGATCCACATCATTTTTCCACCATTTTTACTCTGCCAAGAGAGCTTTATGACCTATTTGAAGAGGGTTTTCAACGGGTATTGATTGGAGGTAAGTCTCTTGACTTAGGAAACACCATTTTATGGAAGAATCAACACTTAAATTCATAAAAGTGAGTAGAAATTGTGAAGAACTAGGGCTTGGTTTTTGAAAATGAATCTTTAGGATTTGAAAAGCCATGTGAGCTCTGTTTTCAGTAAACTTTATATGTACGGACTCGTGGCGAGACGAGGAATCCATTGGTATGATTTTTGGAATTTTTTGAGAAGTGGGACCGGGACTCGGGTTTTACCAACTTCGTGAATTTTAGTACTTTTCGAGTAATTTGATTGCATTATGTTTTTTTAACCCATATTTATGTATTCATTGTGATTTTAACTAGATTCGATGCGCGAGAGGCCGATACAAAAGGAAAAGGCATTGCGGACCAGTCTACGGCCGGTTAGAGGTGAGTGGTTTGTGTAGATGATGGCCTGAGGGTTTGAAAACTCGGTTTATCACATTGTCACACTATATTAGGGCGTGACTCGCACCCCATGGCAAGTATGAGATTTTTTATGACTGGGGATTGTGACTTGGTCCATCTCAAACGAGAATTTTTTATATTGGCGATTGATACGCACCCTGTATTGAATATATATGGGCTTATTGCTATATTTGGAGCCTTGTGCCGATCTCTAGCATCCTCAGAGGATGAATATCATTGTGATAGCATGCTTTGTATAATCATTAATCCCAGTCATGTGTTCAATCATTGTTATGAAATGTTAAGTCACTTTTCCTGAAGTTAAATATCTAAAGTATATTCTTCTTTAGAAATTGGAAACTGGGAAATTAATTGAATCTATTACGTGATTCATATGCATATTGTGGACTGAGTATGGATCGGGCTGCATACCGCAGTAATGATATGAGGATATTGCACATGGACTGTAGGAGCCCCTCCGGAGTCTGTACACAACCCTAGTGAGCGTCTTCGACGTTAAATGGATCAGGTTGTATGCCGCAACGAGTTCATGTGCATTGCATTGCATCCTTGTATTATACTTGACTGATATATTTGAACTTGTATTGTTGTTGGTTCGTATAAGGTGTCGGACTATTAGTTTTAGCTTTATTTTGTGTCATTTCGTGGATTTCTTATCATTAGACATTTTATATGCTTATTACTCACTGAGTCGGTAGTACTCACCCCTACTCCCTGCACCTTGTGTGCAGATTCAGGTGCACCGGAGGCTTAGCCGAGCAGTCTTTGTCTCCAGAGCTTATCAGAGTTGTTGAGGTAGCTGCTTGACGTTCGCAGGACCTGACTACTCTTCCTATTTCAGTTTTATTTATATATACATTCCCAAACTTATGTATTTTTGTTCAGATATTGTTATCCAATTTATTTTAGAGGCTCTAGACTCATGACCCCAGATCTTTTGGGAGTGTTTTTATCAGACTTCATATTTCTCAGAATTATTCTTCTATATATATTGGATTATTATTCTAAACTATTATATTCTCCTTAAATTGTCGGTTTTGAGATTTACGGTTGATTTGGGAGCGACTGTTGATCCGGCTTGCCTAGCTTTAGGGTTGGGCGTCATCACGACAGGGTTTGGGTCGTGACAAGTTGGTATCAGAGCCTAGGTTACTTGGCCTCGCGAGTCATGAGCCGATTTAGTAAAGTCTCGCGGATTGATATGTAGACGTCCGTATCTATCCTCGGGAGGCTGCAAAACCTTTAGGAAAACTTCACTTCCGTAGAACTCTTATCATGCGTACTTGATTTAGTTTGAGATATAACTCTTGAAATTTCTTCCACACGTCTATATGCACACACGAACGCTCAGTAGTATATGTGCCTTGATGGCTTGTGATTCCCCGATCGAGGGGCAAGATGTAATCTCCAAAAGGTTCACGTTGGGCCAGTCTGGAGGACTTAAGGTCGGATCTTTAACTATGACTTAAGCACTGAGATGCTGATTGTGTGAACAAGTGATTTGAAATTATATGTTCAGTATTGTCCATATTAGCTAATATGGCGGTTGGATATCCATGTGATGAGTATGTTAGTACTCCGAGGTGTATCTATTGGATTTTGGTAATGACGAAGAAGTCTATTGGATGATAGATGAACTGTTAGTGTTCAATTCCTATTGTGATTCAATGTGTTGCCCGAGTTATGGGTGTATGAAGAATAGTTTCGTATCTCCTAGTTGGAAAGTTAAGTGCAATACTTGCGGCGGTATGAGTTCAGACTCAGGAAGACTAAATTGGTTGTATAACATATATGATGGTGGAAGGCATGCTAAAATTCTGAATTGAGGTGAAGCAAGTGGGATATCTCCTGCGGGGTGTCCTTAAGTGGTATGATCCTTATGTGAAATTGAAAGGTATTTTATATATGTTATGATTCGAATAAGTGCAACGCATGTTCCTATATCAATTTTGATAATAAAATACATGTAGTATTGAGATTAATATTGTTGATATATATTGTGATACTTCTCGAGGTGTGGACGTGTTGTTAGGATGGTTTTGGTGATTCTCTGGCAGGTGGATAGGCCCAATTACAAGGAACTATGCCAAATTTTTTGAAAAAATTAGGACTTAGTAAAAAATGTGTCGCCTAAAGAGTGGGGTTAACTGCTGTGTGAATGAATGCAAGAATTGCAGAAGAGCTAAAATTTCTGATGATTTGTGTCTCCACAAACTTGTGAAAGAGTGTGTTTAATCTCACCATGATATTAGGACAGCAATAGAGTATATGTGTTGTGATATATATGGCTTCGAGCTAAGTTGGGGAGGTTGCCATTGATTAGCTGATTGCGCAGTTATGTGCTATGTTGGTTCTATCTTAAAGTATACTGGCAAATCAGTTCTGATTGCAGAAATTGAGCCGAGAATGGCACGAGTGAAGGAAAATTTTGACAAAGGTTATACGATGCATCATAGATGTGAGAAAATACTAGGATGTCCTGAGTTGTTATGGATAAAGAATGCTCAGTGTATTGAGGAGAAAGATGTATGTTGGCATTTGAATGGGATCATATCCTGAAGGATCTGAGTGCTAATAGAGTACGAGTGGTTCCGTTCGTTAAGTCAGGTAATTTTACAATTGTAGAAAAGTTAATGACTTTTAAGAATGGTTCTAAGGTGTTCAAGATTTTAAGCATAATAAACATGTGTTTTAAGGTTGTGTATGTGACTAAAGATAGTATTTTCAAAACTTGTGGTATTTTTGTGTTTACTATGGGGTTCTAAGTATCAGTATCTGGAAAGTAGTGGTAACGAATTTAGATTGCATGAAGTTCTTCAAAGTAAAGTATTCTGGAATGTGGTATTTCTGGGAAACATTTGAAAGGGTATTCAGTGACCTATGGGCCTACAATGTGGTCTTATGTGTGAGTCTCGTGTGGTAAGCATGGATTGAGGCATTGTGATGCTACACCAAAGGAGAAATATCAGGTGAATGATGAATAAAAAGAGAAGTCAGATAGATGGAATAGCTTGATAGTAGATCGAATCTGTATGGTGAGAATACGATTAATTCTTCGTATGTGTTCGAGGTAATGAGTTTACACAAGAATTATGCAATGAAGCTCTTGAGTTCTGACAGTTTGCTTAGCTTGGTTCAGGTAGAAGAATTCAGTCCTGGCAGTTTAGCTTGAGCAATGGAAGTGAGAGAGTTTTTGAGGAGTTTTATCATGGTTTGGAGACGTATATATTGTCTATGGGCATGCAAGCATGGGATGTGTAGCGATTTTCTTCTAGAAGGGACCAATGGAGAGTTATCGACTAGTGGGCACGTAGATAATTATGGTTAAGAAAAGGGAGACAGAGATCTTATGTTATCCTAGTGTGGTATGGTATATGCGATATGTTGTGGAGGATTGCGATTTATGTGTGTAAGGTTACGATTTAGTTCATAATGGAAAGTTATTAAATTCATAAGCAGCACGGGCAGCTGCAGGTGATTAAGAATCGATCGTCGGATGATTAAGGAAGATGGTATTGCTATGCTACTTATTTGGCAGGGGTATATGTCCATTAAAAAGGGAAGGTTATGTATACTGATAATACTAGGGTGGTATTGCGACATTTTCTTATTGGATCAACTGTTAATATTTGAGTTTGTTGATGGCACAAAGAATTTTTTGAATATCTCATGGAATGAAGGGGCACTTGATGTGTGATATGTATTCATACGACAAAATTGGGATCAGGTATAGTGATTCGTGGGTCATATGGAGTTGAAGACTGGAGTTCTCAGTTACAGCCTATGCAGTGGATGTAGATCGTGTGTATCGGCATGGGTTATAGGAAATAGGAGGTCCGAGTGAATCTTTCTTTGCTTGGTGAACTAGATTTTGGATATGATATTGGATTGTAGACTGGGTTGTCTCAGAGTTAGTTATTCTAGATTATTGTGTTGTGGGCAATGCCTAAAAATGCCACAGGTTGCATGGCGAGGTGCATCGATCTATGTCCTAGTATAGTGGTTGGATTCCAAAGATCAGCATACGGTTAGAAAGGATTGTCTTCTTAATTGGACCTTCATAGCGGATGTCAGTACAGAGGTTTCTACCATCTAATAAGTTCTAGTATTGGGGGACTTTCGGATACGTTTCTTTTGGAGGGGTATATCGCGGATGAGATTGAGGATTTTGGTATTTATTTGGTGTCGAGCACCATATCGTACGGCTCCAGCAGGAGTTATAAAAAAGGGACGGAGTAGCTTCAGGCTTCTTGGTATTGAGTTTGTTGGCAGGCCGATGTGGCTATGTATTCATATATAAATGGCTAGGTTAGTTCCGAGTTGTATTGTTGAGGGATAAGTCAATTCGATTGTTCTTAAACTGGTTGGTGATCTGGGGAGATATATAAGTTGCTTTTCCGTGCTGTGAGGCGTCATGATTCTTTGGATATGGGCACAAGTAGTGTGGTCCCATTGAGGATTCATAGTGGAAGTCGACCAGGAAGAGTAATTGAGTGTCGCTCGGTAAATGGAGAATTGATTTTAACCTTTTGGGGTAGATACATGTGTTCTATTTTATGATGTGAGACAGGGTCTCAACCTTGTGTTGTGGCAGTACTAGCAAGTTTGAGGTACAACTCTTTCAGTTGAGTCATTTCCATGATTTGAGTATATTCAGATTGTTTCTTACTGGTGTGTGAATTATGCAAGTTGTGGCTTAGTCCTTGTCACACCTCCTTTTTACGCACCCGCGAGGGCACGTAGGAGTTTTTCCAATTAAAGGACAATTGAAACGGGATTTATTTAATTAATTTAGAGTCGCCACTTGGAAAAATAATGGTGTCCCAAGTCACCGGTTTGACCCCGAACCGAGGAAATTTATGACCCTGTAATGTAGTCTGTGAAACTAGAAACCTGGATAAGGAATTCTGTTAACCCGGGAGAAGGTGTTAGGCATTCCCGGATTCCGTGGTTTTAGCATGGTCGCTCAACTGCAATTTCTGTTTTTATCTGATTTCTTTATATATTTTTATTTATGTGCTTTTATATTCCGCTTTTTAATTTTTTGGATGAATTTCAACATCACGAAAATACATTTCGAGTCACACCGCAACCAATACGCTTGCGACTTTAATATATTTCAGTTTCGCCGAGAGTAAGATTTGGGTCACATAAATGCGCACCCGTATTTAAGAAGGTAGAATTATTAACACGCGCTTAAAGAGTTTAACGCATTATTATTTGGGGAAGACCGTGCAATTCGCTAAGCGGCCAATCCCGAAGTCTATGTATTTTTAATATATACATTCATGAGGGCCACGCAGTTTATACGCTTTATTTGGCGTAGGCTCATCTCATTTTTATTTAAAGGCCGACCTAAAGTGACTACGATTTTTCTATTCAATATTTATCTCAAAAAGTGGCTAATTAATTTGTATCTATAAATCTGGACGTCAAATTCAAGTCCGAATTCAAACAAAAGGGAAGGCCCTTTTAGCTTCAACCCGCTATCTAATTCGAAAGCCTAAATTTCATATTGCAAATTAATTATCATATACCTACTATAATTTTTAAAGGGTTTCACTTAACTAAAACAAACTACGGATATTAATTCTTACTATTTTTAAGGTTCATTGTAAAGTCCCAGATTATTTTGATTGTGATTAAATCCGCGCCTAATTTTATGGATAAATACGAAAATCTGGCTAACAAATTCAAGTTATGGTCTATGATTTTATACTAATTACACCGGCATGAATTCATTTTTATTTAACATGCTTGTTTAAGCCAAATATATTATGTAACTATCCAACAAAAAAAATGAGAGAATTTAACTAGAATGTAACGTATTAACTAATTCTGATACCTTCAGGGACTTAGTATGTTGTATGGCACTTGAATTCTATATTGAAGTTCACAAATAACAGATAACACACTGCTTTCCATTTTTTTTTCAAATTTGTTAAACCATGAGTTCATCCATTAAATCTAAGTTTTCCAACGACATTCATACCTTATACTTTAATATAGAGTGTAATGCTAGTAATACAATTTCAGAACTGTCTATTAATCGTAAGGAACCAAACCATACTAGAACGAAGCTAACAACACAAAATGAAATGAAACAAAATCGAATCCAGTTTAAACATGTCTAGTCCTTACAATATCATAAAGTTTAAATTGCCTAGATCTCAATTAGTAATACGGCATAACTTAACATTTGACACTAAGCACAAACAGCTTCGGAAAGGTATCATTCCTTCAATATTTTGAATACAATCAACGATTTAGTTCTTCACATATATCTTGAGGTTGAAGATTACCTGGAATTTAAAGAAAAGAGAAGTGAGGAAGCATTATATAGCAGCAACAAACAGCAGCTACAACAACAGCCTTAACAACAACAGACCAACAGCAACAGCTTTAACAACAACAGACCAACAGCAACAACAACCTTCACAACCAACTGCAGCAACAACAACCACCACAACAAACTGCAGCAACAACAACCACAACAACACAGACCAAACAGCAACAGAGGCAGCAACAATAACCTCGACAACAAACAGCAACCACCACAATCCAATGAAACAGTAACCAGAGATCTAATGACAAACCAAGAAGAATCCGAACTATCACTGTCTATTTTTCCTAAAGTTTCTGTATGTATGAATGTCTATCTCTCGGAATGCTCTGCTTCTAAGATCTATGTGTGTATGAATCCTCTATCTGTATGTTTCTTTGAATACCAGATTGAATCCAACGAAAACTTCAAAGACAGACTTGTAAATTATCATAAATCAAAAGAAGAAGAAAACTAAGATCAATGGAACAGTAAATTTTTTACAGTTCATCCCAGAATACCTCTCCAATCCTCTCTCCCACTGTCTATCTCCTCCTATTCCAGAGATCTTTTTTCCTCTTTATAGACAAAACAGGATCTTCTATTCCATGTAACAGCTGAACTTCCAGCCTGTATTCCTCCCTCCATGTGCCATCTGATTGTCCAGCTCTTAAGAGCACTTAACAATGTAAAAAAAATGACTTCTTGCCATAATATTCTCTGCCCAGCCCACTACTTAATGTCTAAATCTCATTTTTAATCCAAAAGCATACTAGTAGCTTGTTTTTCTATTCAAAACCCCTTACCCTGCGAAATGGCTCCCATGTTACTTCTGTTTTCCAACTATACTGAACACACAGTGATAATCAGGTATATTAACAGTCCCCCAAACATGCTGGCCGTATTTATTCGAATTAACTCCAAACCATATAGTCCCAATTCAGCTATAACCAATTCGAATTCCTAATTCAAAACATTACAATTCAAACTTCAATTCGACAGTAGTTCAAACATGGAGTTGATTGGTATTAACACTAATGTCCTACTGTTCTAAACAAAACTTTATAACTATTCGACGATGTTCGACTAATCGAATTCAACATGTATGATCAATAACAACTAATCGTCGAATCAGTGATTCAAAATTTTTGGACAAGATAGGTAAAAATGTAGAATCAATCATTCGACGACATTAATCGAAACGAATTTATATTCTATGACGACACATTTATAGCAGCAAGCATAAATAATTAGCGACCCAAAAAAAAGGTCTCGAGGAGAAGAAACAAAGAAGATTTAAACGACAAATGAGTAAGATGAAACATAACAAACAACTAAACATTTTTAACAAATAATCATGCCAAAAAATAGATAAGGAAAATACCTCAAACGATGAACAAAAATCAGAATTAATCGGACTCGGACTTGACACTTTTTTGAGGTCCAACGGGTTTTAATCGAGGGTTCTCAAGTGAGAACAACTCGGCTAAAACCCTATTGAAAGCTCAAAAGTCTTCGAATATGCCCAAGATTCTTCTAGGGCTCCCGAGGCTCGGATTTGGGGTTTGAATGGCTAGGTCTCGATTCGAATCTGACCAACCATGATTTGGTGATGTGGGAAGCTAGGGAAGTGCTTGGGGTGAGTTTGGAGTGGTTTGGCATAAGTTTTCAATTTCCGACCAAACTTCGATTCAATATTCGAAGGTATTGGATGTGATTCGAGGAAGACGGAGGACAGATTTGAAGAGAGGGAGGTGAGAGGAAGAACTGGTGTAAATTTGGAGAAGTTTGGCCACCGTCCGCCGCCGTAGGCGATCTCAGGCCGGCGGAAGACGGCAACGTAAGGCGGGGCTGGTCTCTAAGGTTGAGAGACGAAAGGGATCGGGGAAATGAAAATGAAAAATGAGTCTGGGGGGTGTTTGGTATACTGAAATGTATTGAATAATCTGGACCGTTGGATCACAAGAATCCAACGGCCCAGATCAATTGTTTAAATAAAAACGGGGTCGTTTGGGTAGTGGCAGGGTCTGAGACGGGTTATTGGACTGGGTTTTGGTTTTGGGCTTGCTTGATTTAATTGGATTTGGCCCAATCCTTTTCTCTTTGTTTATTGATTTTAGCTCCTAATAAAAAATGCTAATTACACTATAAAAAATCAAATAAACATTACAAAAGTATTAATTAAGTTACACTAATAATTATCACACTCAATTTAAACATCAATTAAAATAAATCACACCATTTTGATATTAAACACTAAAAAATGCAAAAATACATATTTTTTTTGTAATTTTCTACTTTTGTAAAATACTTGATTACTTTTAATGAATCATAAATAAAAATGTGACATATTTTTGTATTTTTCATTAATTAAACAAATAAACATGGGCACACAAATGCAAACAATAAGAGAAAAATAACACAAAAATCACCAAAATCACGCACAATACAAAACTATTTTATTTTGAATTTTCTGGGAGTCATTCTCATATAGGGAAAAAATCACGTGCTCACAGCTGCCCCTCTTTGCGCGGAAACATGAAGAGTTTTCGTGCAAAGATAAGTGAGCGGATACGAACGATTTTTTGCCCGTTTGAGCACTCCGTATGAAGCATTGTTTGGAAAAATTTGACCGAACCTTTGCTTCAGCAGGTCTCCTACATATCACTGGCCAAAAGGGAATCAGGTCAATGTAGTTCGGGAAGTTTTGGTAGCTAAGTCTACCATGACTGCTGTGATCTTGCTGTTACTGCTGTTGCTGTTGTTTCCACTGCTTAACTGATCTCTTTATTGTCACACCTCCCTTTTTACTACCCCACACACTTAAGGTGTATAAATACACTTGTAGGGTATACCCCGACGCTCAATTACCCGAAACGGATAAAATAACGTAAGGGAAGGAGTTTTTCCAATTTAAGGACAATCGGTTCGGGATTTTATTAGAGATTAATCAGAGTCGCCACTTGGGAATGACAATGGTGTCCCAAGTCACCGGTTAATCCCAAATCCGAGGAATTTTGACTCTTAAAATGTCTGCGAAGCAGAGGTCCGGATAAGGAACTCTGTTAACCCGGGAGAAGGTGTTAGGCACTCCCGGATTCCGTGGTTTTAGCACGGTCGCTCCACTGTCGTTCTTGACTTTTGTTTGACTCAATTATAAATTTTAACAACATAATGTGCTTTTACGTTAAATATCATTTTTTAGGAATTTGCGGTATCGCGAAAACACGCCTCGAGTCATACCGTAACCAGTACGCCTATGACTTTTGGTGTATTTCGGCTTTACCGAGATTTGGATTTGAGTCGCACCAAGTGCACACTCGTTCATAGGAAGATATATTAAAACCGTGCCCTAAAATAATGTCTATCGGCTTTTAAATATTTTGGGAAAAGCTATGGAATTTGCTATTAGCTTTCCCGGATCTATTTATGTTATACCATTACTAAATGGGGGCCCCGGTGTTATTCGGGCGAGGCTCGTCCCAATTTAATTTATTAAGTCTCTACCTTAAGAGGTGTATACTATGTTTTTCTGTTTGTGTTTTTCCCTTAATCGTTATTACTAATTCTAAGCATTCCAGGCCCATATACATCTTCTATTTCACTGGGCCTAGACTTCCGTTTATTTAATCGGGCAAGCAATGAATTGGCCCAGGCCTTAAAGCCCAGAAGGTCTTTTGGCTATCATTCAGCAAACTAAATAATTCCGAATTGGAGTTCAGGCCCACGCTATACATAGGGCCCAAACCAGAATGTAATAACAAAAGATACAACACAGAATTCATAATGGAACAGTACTCAAGACTGGAAATGAAGTCAGATCATTCTTTATTTATTGATAGGAATCGGTACATGAATGGTAATTAAGGAAAATCCTACCAACTGTTATATATGTTTTATATTAAGATCTAATCAATCTCATTCACGGCTACTTTTTCTAGGAAGTCAGATTGACTTAAAATGAATCAATTAATTATTTATACTAAAGAGATAATGAACAATTGATAACAGACTACATTGTTGATTCCATTGTAAGCTATACCCCTTATCACCAATCCATTCATCCTAATAGAATTACTTCTCATTCAGATTCGAACCTTAAGACTAATTAATGGAACAGCTAGATGAATTTATTATTCTAAGGCATGCAAGTGAGTTGATTGAATCTGATTTCAATGTGATTTCTATTTAACTAAATGATGAATGGTCTACAACTATACTACTATTACACTAATGATTTCCTCATGAATTTCATTATCAGATTGTTAATTTTGCAGGTGTTGTTAATCAACTTATATTTTAGTGTTTTTACCTAATTAAACTAAGTGGTAGACTATCTATATTATATTACTAGTATACTACTACTACTATACTAATTATTACAGCATTAGTATCGTTTTTCTGTTACTATAGACTACTACAACGGAATGAATCACAAATTTAAACTATCAAGCTAAACTGCTATTAAAATCGAATTCACAGCTTCATTTTCATTTCAACAATTCATGACTACAGCTTCAAGTGTAGAGTAATGTACCTGAATCAAAGCAAAGAAAATCCAATGAGTCTAGGGGGTAGAAGCAAGTGATCAGCAAATTTCGAACAACAATGCAACAGTGATGAAGGAAGCACAGCAACACAGCAACACAGCAAAAGCAATAACAGGTAAAAATCCAGATGATTGAAGTAAAGACCCAGAACCAGAAGGAATTGAACCAAGTACTCGCTCCAAAACTACCAGAAGAACACTTCTTATTCTATTGCTCTTTCAATCTCAGAATTACTGTATTTTCAACCTAGATATATATTTTTAAATTTCTTAAGTTGGAAACCCAGATATATTTCTTATTACCCAGATTGGAACCCCCTTTCCAGCCCCTTTTAAGAGATATTTATAGCTAGTTTTAGGGCTGAATACTTGGGGAAGAAGTATGGGATTAATCCCACTTTTCCCATCCTAAAATTACCAAATCTACACTTGAGTCCCCATTTTCAGTTATCAAAAACCCTTCCAGCATGTGCTGGAAGGTTCTAAAGATTCTCTTTTATGGGTTTTTACCAATGTATCCCTAATAGTTAAAGATTTTTACAAATTTCCCATTTTTAGGAGACCATTATACCCCTAAATCTCTGCAAAATTGCAGAAATCAGGAGCATAAATGTCTCCATTACCCTTTTAAGTTCTAAACTATTACTATTTTACCTATTCAGTTCCCAATTGTGCCCCTAAGGGCACTGCTGATTTACCAGCTTACCTAGGGCAGATTTCAGCTCATTTTGAACCTATTAACTAATAGCCAGCCCTGGCATTAGTATTTAAGGGCTGGCCAGTTTTATTTTTAAGAACTATTTCAATTTTAGCCACTTTTAAACTAATTCCAATCAATTAAGACCAATTTATTCTTAATTAAAGCTAATTGCAGGCATAGCCTGTTTTATTGTTATAATTAACCTATTTAAAATTTAGCCAGTCTCAAGTTGAGACTTAGCTTGGGCTATTAAAGCCATATGCTGAACAGCTGGGCCCAAAACCTTTACAGGTTTGGCCACTTTGCTGTTCAGGGCTCAATATAGAGCCTGGGCCAGTCTGCATTTGCAAACATAGCCCTTTGCACAACCAGCCACTGTTTTAAGGTGGACTGTGTGTTAGGGCCTTATAGAATTGGTCAATCTTTTGCAAAATTAACCATTCTTAGGCCAATTATTTAACTTATAGCCTAATTATGCATTTTCAGTGTTTTATCCTATTTAAAAACTAACCACTTATGAAACCTAGCACTACAGTTATAACCAATCCTCCTAAAGTCTAGATGATCAATCAAACATTCATAAGAAGCCAAATCTAGCAAAACTTAAGCATTCTTAACATGAATTGCATACAGAAACACATATGATCCAAAAAACATGCATTAACCAACTCAAATTCAGAGAGAACAGTAGATATGGTTGAATTCTAGTCAACTAACTCATTCTATTGGATTGTATGTGATGCAGTGTGAATTCATGTCAATTCATACCTAGTTATTACTAATTCAAGTCATATGAAAGTTTGATCAATTTCAGAACACATAAGCACAGGTTTTTCATAAACAATCAACACAACCTAGATTAACAGAGATGACAATTAAGATCCTATTTCAAACTCTAAACCTAGAATCATGATAACCCCATGAAAAAGGGAAAGCATGAGACTAAAGCCAAACATGTAAGGAATCTTAGTCATGCTTTCAATATGACTATGGAACTAACAGGCAATAAGTCAAAGAAAGATGAGACATTTGCACTTGGAGTAAAGAACCATGGGCTTAACATGACAAATAACAGGATTTCAACATAACAGACTAAAGATGAGCCAACTAAGAAGCTTTAAGACCAATTATCAGAGCAACTTGCACAAAGATATGAAAATAAACTATAGAATCATGGGAACATAATCCACCAGAGTCAAATCATGGACAAATCATTAATTCAGAAAAGGAGATGAAACAAATACAAAAATCCTATAACTAACATATTAAGAAGAACTAGTTGAGATTTGGAAGAAAGACAGATTAACATATGAGGATATACAAGACCAATTGTAGCAATAGAAGACAAACAGAAAGAAAAGAAACATAGAATTAACCCGAACAAACCCTAAGCCAACATGCTTGACTAAGAATTTTCAGGATAGAAAAAGACATACTGAGACATCCAAGACAAGATAAACACTGATGAAAACAAAGCAAGCAAAGACAATATGACTAACACAGGATTTCAAACCCTAAAAAATAACAAAACAGAAGAGATGATCATAATAATCAGCAAGCAACAGATATTAAATAAAACACAGAGGGAGGGGAAATGCTTGACATGAGAAAATAAACAGAAAAGTCTTAGGCTAGCATGTGAAACAACTAATCAGTATAGCAGAGTCAACAATCAACACAGTAAAGCAACAAAGAAATGTGAACTACAGAACTATGGGGAACATAATCAAACAGCAACAACTCAACGAATGCAAACTAAAATCAGAAAAAACAAGAAGACATGCTAATCACAATAAAAAAACAAAGGGAAGGGACTTAGCTTGCGGGGCCGGTCCCCCGAGCTTCCTAAATCTTTTCTTTTTTCTCACTTCTCTCACGAGTTCTTTTCTTCTTTATTCTCTCTTCTTGTTTTCTTTTTCTTTATTCTTTTCCAGACTTCTTTTTCTTTTCGATTTATCTTCTTTTTCCTTCTCTAATTTTCTTTCAGGCCTAAAGACGAGGCCTTTTTGGATTCTGGGTTGTATGGTGGTGTTTGGGTGAGGAAAAGGTGAGGTCTTGGAAGGGTTTGAAGTTCTGAGTCGCCGGAGTTAGGTTTCCGGCGACCTTCTTCGGGATATTCGAGAAGTTCAAGGGATATTCGAGGGGTGTGACTAGTATGGTTGGATAGATCAGAGAGAAAGGGTTCGAATGGCATTGGTTTTAGGCGGATCTTCATACTTTGGTAGGTCACCGGCGAGGTTCCGGTGACCGGGATTTCTGGAGAAGGACTTGTTTCTTTAGGGTTTCTGGGTGTGTTATAAGTGAAGAAGAAGAGAGAAGAAGAGATGAGGGATGAAAGAGAACCGGCGACCACCGTGGAGGGTGGTGGCCGCCATTGGCCGTCTAGGGTTTCAGGCTGTTTGAAGAAGACGAAGAAGGAGAGGTGAGGGGGCTTGGGGCGGCTAGGTTTTAGGAATTATGTATAATGCCAAAAATCGTTCAGACCAAAGCTATATATAGGTGGGGTGTCTGAGATAATCTGGACCGTTCATTGAAGGGAGATCGACGGCTCTGGTGCGCGTTACTTAAACGACACCGTTTTGAGCCTTATGAAGCCAAGGTCTTTGATCGTTAGATTAATCCAAATCGACGGCTGGGATCAAACATCACAATTAATTAATTAAAACCAAACCACTAATTATTGGGGTCGTTGGATCTATCAAGATGGACGGTCATGATCAACACAATTAAAAGGCCAGGCGGGCCAAGTGACTGGGCTTGGCATATTGGGCTTCTCAATTAGCCCAATTCATTATACCTATATATATATATATCTATTTTTTTTGTATTTTCTGTGTTTTAATGATTTTTATGTATTTTTCTTTTATACTTTTTTTTCTTTTTTCTTTTATGAAAAATTATAAATCCTAATTTACTACTTACTCTAATTTTCTAATATTTTTTTGCAATTTTTCTGCTATTTTTCTTTTTTTTTCTACTACTTAAACTATTTTTTAATTTTGCTTAAAATCTAACTAATTAAACTACCAAATTAATTACCTAATTTTTTTTGATTTTTTCTAATTTCTTACTTATACAAACTCAAAAGTATAACTAATTCCAAACAAATCAAGTAATTGCACTTAAAAACATACTCATTTTAATTTTGGAATTATTTGCCCGGTGCAAAAATCATGTGCTCACAGCTGCCCCTCTTTGCTCGGGAACACGAAGAGTTTCAGTGCAAAGACATGTGAGCGGTAATGAGAGATTTTTGCACATCGGCACATTCCGTGAAAGCATTTTTCAAAACCTTTTGACCGCACCCTGCTTTAGAGGTTGCCTACATATCCTGGGCTAAACAGGAATCAGGTCAGTGTAGTTCGGGAAGGTCTGGCAGTTTTAAAAAACTACCGGACTCACTGTTGCATTGACACTGTTGAGACCTGCTGACTTACTCCTTATTACACCGGGGGGGGAATGTAAAATGAAGAAGCTATTCTAAGCTATGATCCTACAATTACAATTGTTCCTAATCTAGCTTTTGCTCTTCTTCCCTTTCCGGTGATGCAGAATCTTCCCTTTTTGTTGATTTTCTTCGATGCTGACTCTCTTTTTGTTGATTTTCTTGTTTTTCTTGTTGACTCTCTTTTTTGTTGATTTTCTTGATCTCGAAATGAACCTGCTTAAAACAAAACAAAACAAAAAACTACCTCTTTTTTTTCTTTTTCTGCCCCAGTGTGGGCTTTTTAACTGTATAAACCATGATGTGCAAAAAATATTCCCGTGTTTGAAGGTGGGCGCCTAACAGAAATTAAACGTGCAATGTTGTTGACTCTCTTTTTTGTTGATTTTTCTTTTCTTGTTGACTCTCTTTTTTTGATTTTCTTGATCTCGAGATGAACCTGCTTAAAACAAAACAACAAACTACCTTTTTTTCTTTTTCTGCCCCAGTGTGGGCTTTTTAACTGTATAAACCATGATATGCAAAAATATTCCCGTATTAGAAGGTGGGCGCCTAACGGAAATTAAACGTGCAATGCGATGCAGAAAATATTCCCGTATTTGAAGGTGGGCGCCTAACAGAATTTAAACGTGCAATGCGAATGCAGAAAATATTCCCGTATTAGAAGGTGGGCGCCTAACAGAATTTAAACGTGCAATGCAATGCAGAAAATATTCCCGTATTAGAAGGTGGGCGCCTAACAGAATTTAAACGTGCAATGATGTGCAAAAAATATTCCCGTGTTTGAAGGTGGGCGCCTAATAGAAATTAAACGTGCAATGCAATGCAGAAAATATTCCCGTATTAGAAGGTGGGCACCTAACAGAATTTAAACGTGCAATGCAATGCAGAAAGTATTCACGTATTTGAAGGTGGGCACCTAACAGAATTTAAACGTGCAATGCGATGCAGAAAATATTCCCGTATTTGAAGGTGGGCGCCTAACAGAATTTAAACGTGCAATGCAATGCAGAAAATATTCCCGTATTAGAAGGTGGGCGCCTAACAGAATTTAAACGTGCAATGCGATGCAGAAAATATTCCCGTATTTGAAGGTGGGCGCCTAACAGAATTTAAACGTGCAATGCAATGCAGAAAATATTCCCGTATTAGAAGGTGGGCGCCTAACAGAATTTAAACGTGCAATGCGAATGCAGAAAATATTCCCGTATTAGAAGGTGGGCGCCTAACAGAATTTAAACGTGCAATGCGAATGCAGAAAATATTCCCGTATTAGAAGGTGGGCGCCTAACAGAATTTAAACGTGCAATGCGAATGCAGAAAAGTATTCCCGTATTAGAAGGTGGGCACCTAACTGAAATTAAACGTGCAATGCGAATGCAGAAAAGTATTCCCGTATTAGAAGGTGGGCACCTAACTGAAATTAAACGTGCAATGCGAATGCAGAAAAGTATTCCCGCAGCCTGAGGACTGGGGAGTGGATTTTAAAAGATGTTACCTTCCTCTTTTTGGTATTTTCTTTTTACCAACTTATCTCTTGCTTGTGAATTTCTCCACTTATTCGGCGGACTTTCTCTTTTTGGTATTTTAAATTTTCCACATTGGTCACATTCACTTCAAAGTGATTAGTGACAATTTGTTCCTGCATGAAACAAATTTTATTAGATATAAACTGCTGGCAACTGGCATCTGCCGTCCCCACTTCTTATTGCTTCCTTTGTTTTTGCTTTCTCGTGTTGCATGACTTCCGACTTCTTGTCCCTTGCAGACTCTTTTTGTATTTTTCTCATTTTTCCATTTTTGTTTTGTTTTTTCTTTTTCTTTGGTCAAGTTTGCCAAGCTTCTTTATTCTCCTCCCCAATCTTCTATCCTTTCTGATCCAGTGTTATTTCAACTTCCGTTATCAGGAGCTGGTAGTTAGCTCTCAAAAGGGTAAACAATGAAATGCAGAAAAATGAAAGAAAGGTAAGGGTATTTTGGAGAGATGACAGAACTTATCTGGGTGTTTGCTGGCCGATTCCGCTGACCATGCCATGTATTTAAACTCTGACCCAGTTCGTTCCAATCATTATTCTGACTCTGAATTGCCTTTGACCCAAACCGATACTCTTTTTGTTGCTTTTTCTCTTTTCTGATAGTCCTCACGATCGCCCTAAAGTGCCTCGAAAGGTTTTCACCAATAGAACTCTCTCATTTATTCTCTCAACCTCACAATCGTCTCACAGTGCCGATTAAGGTTTTCACTGATGAGACTCTCTCATTTTATTTCTCTCAACCTCACAATCGCCTCACAGTGCCGGCTAAGGTTTTCACTGACGAGACTCTCTCATTCTTTTATACTTTCTTTTTTTTTCATTTTTGTTACTTTTGTATTCTGTTTTCTGTACCACGGGTATTATCTGATGCTTCGCTCCTCCTTCGTTGTATTCGTTATCATTTCAAAATCGATCAGAAGGTCTTTCTTTGGACCGTAACGTGGCTTTTGGACGGATTAAGAAAGAAAGATATAAAGGCTCAAAATTTCAACGAGGGTTAAAAATATTTACAACTCTCGGAATTATTAAACATAACTTCTGCCCCAGTTTCAATATGTGGGGAATTTTTGGATTTTTTCTTTATTGTGACTGAACCTCAAAGAGGCTGCCTACGTACCCTTTCGGGATCAAGTCGGACGTAGTTCATCCAACTTCATTAGTTAGATGGATTTCTTTTGACTTTTTCCCGATTTCTTTGTCTTTTTCTCTCTTCTTTTTTTTTTCATCATTTTTTTTTCATTTCCTTTTTTTTTTCATTTTTCATTTTGGGCAATTTCGATCTTATTGCACTAAAGCGATTCCGAGAGAGGGATATGAAAGAATTTATTCATTTAGGCTCAAAGGAGTTATCAATGGATAAAGTGTTTGGATAGAGAATAAAACGCCTTCGTCATTTCAATTCCAAAATCACAACAAAATACAAAACACATAATTGAAAAGGAATCATACATAGTATCTTTTGATCGCATCTGAATTGATAGCAGTCTCTACGCACCTTCCTTCAACATCTGTTAAATACAATGCTCCATTGGACAACACCCGTGATACCACAAACGGTCCCTGCCAATTTGGCGCAAATTTGCCCTTTGCCTCTGCCCAATACAGTAAGATACGCATCGCAACCAAAATGAGCCTATGCCCATTGGAAGCTATTGGCTCTATCGGATCAATAACGTCTATGCCCTTGTTTCAAAGCAAAGGAAAATATATTAGTTTAAATGCGGTGGTTGGTTGTGGCCTTGAACTTTGATGGCGACTGCTTTCCACCCGAGTGCCTTGCTTGTTCACCGACTATCCATTTTTACTTCTTCTTTGTTCAAAATCCACCTCTCTTTAGGTATGTATATTGCTCCATTCTTGACGGATCCCACAAACTTCGATCTTGATTCCTTTAATGACTCTATTTGACAACCTTGGGTGTTTCTTGACTGACTCTTAGAAGATATACCCCCTCTCTGTTCGAACCCCGTACTTCCATTTGTTATATTTTCCCTGAGTTGGCACTTTGCCGACCCTTGTGTCTTGCATGATCCTCATTGCACATGTTGCTCTTGTGGGCTTAAATCACTGGCCTTGTTATTCCCTGACCTACGACAATTGTCGCGTTGGCTAAATCCCATCTTGTGCAATTGGAAAGCTTGGTGGAAAATTTTGAAATCATTTCTACACTTGTTATGACCTGACTGACTCGATAAGAAGGAGGGTAAAACAAAGTGTGAAGAATAAAGAGAAAGGAAAATACAATTCCTAACAAGAAACCTACAGACGAATGACCTAACGGATTTTGAATACCGACTCTAGCGACCTTGACACGCATTTTTGGCCTTCTCCGTATAGCAAAGTTGATGTTCAACTCTTGTTGCAAAGTTCTGTTGTGAAACCGGTCTTCAATACTTCATTTCTTTGATCTGATCCTTAGTCGACTTGCAGCGCTCGTAGGGTTTTTGCCAATAAGCCTCTCTCATTTGATCTTTCTTTCTCTCAACTCACCGTCGCCTTACGGTGCCCGTGCGGGTTTTCACCGATAAGACTCTCTCATTTTGACTTCTCTCATCTTGGAGTCTCGTGGTGGTTTGAGTTCTTCACTCTCCTGGAGTGTTGCCCCTGATGTGATTGACCTTTGTTCGCTTGACTCGGCGTTTCTCGAAGATTGATCGGAAGGTCTTCCTTTGGACCGTAATGCAGGCTTTTGGATGGGGTTTAGAAAAAAGGATATAAAGGCTCAAAATTATTTCAATGTGGGTTAATGATTACAACTTTCGGAATCTTATTTCTTCAACGAACATAAATTCTGCCCCAGTTTCCTTCTCGGGGGATTTTTGGATTTTCAGATTTTTCATTTATTGTGACTGAACCTCAGAGAGGCTGCCTACGTACCCTTTCGGGATCAAGTCAGACGTAGTTCAGACTACGTCATTAATTAATGAATTTCTTTTGACTTTTTCCCGATTTTCTTTCTTGTATTGCATTTTTTCTTTTTTTTTCTTTTTTCTTTTTTCTTTTTTTTTTCTTTTCTCTCTTTTTTTTTCTTTTCTTTTGTTTCTCCATTTGATTTCCCCGCTCAATCCTCAATTTTTGTTGTTGATTCCGGAAGAGGGATATGAAAGAAAATATAATATGGCTCAAAGGGGTAGCAATGGACGAAGTGTTTGGATAGCCGAATAAAATGCCTTCGTCATTCCAACCTTCAAAACCTACCAAGTACAAACTACACAGTTAAACACCTTTTATTGATTCACATATTTGCCTTAACGACTCTCAGTGCCATTGGGCAACAATCCCGATACCACGAATGGTTCCTTTAACCTTGGGGTACTCTTGCCTTTGGCTTTAAACCGATGATGCATTTCCACGGCATTTCTTTATGTTACGCTTTCCCTAATGTTCACTTGATTCCGGCTTCACAGTATTCCAATATGTTTCATTTCTTGCGAGTATCATTACATCTTCAACATTGCTTCATTGTTAAATTGACTTTTAAAATCAAGCCGAGAATTATGTGCATGTCATGTCACTAAAAATCAGTATGAAAAGAACTGTAAAGTGATTAGAAATGGAATGACTAGAAGTGACGGGAAACGGAGAGTTGTATTAAACTGATGACTTGAATAACAAAACGAACAACAAAACTAACAGACTAGACTAGAATTACAAACCTAGACAGCACTAAACAAATTTATTACTAAACAAAGCAAAGTGGAAAGATAGAAGGGTTTTGACTCTCAAGACAACGTCCGGATTACAACCCTGAAATAACCCGGGCAAAAGAGATGACACCAAAATATACCACCAAAACTCCAAGAGACGGAGCGCCTTCCCAATTGACAAGCATGGCATCCTAGCCACCGAATTCTGCATTAATGATGCCAAGATCACTTTCTGTTTCAATATCTTCAACTTTAGTTGACCTCCCAAGAAGATTTTCATCAGCTTCCAACATTTTTCTGTATCATGCCCCGGGGCGCCTGAGCAATATGCGCACGTTTGAGAAAAATCACACCTATTTGACCGATGATTTGGCATTTTTATCTGAATTGGTTTCAACATGCCCAGTTGCTTCAACTTGTGGAACAAACTGGCATACGATTCTCCCAAAGGGGTAAGAGACTTTTCTCGTTTCAGTAACCTCTCATTTCTAAAGGCCTGATTTGGCCTAAAACCTGACCCGTGGGGTTTCTGGTATGCTCGTGGGGAGAAGTAAGGGCCGGGAGAATTACAAGGATATCCATGGGTTCGATATAGAGGGCTTTTAGCAAAGACGACCACTGGACCTTGTCGTTGGGGAGGTTCAACCTGCGGGCTCTGTTTGGGGTCCTGATGAGCAACCTCGGAGGGGTAATGTTGGGCAACATGAGCTTCAGGTGGGTGTTTATCGTCGGGAACAGTGGATGTGATTGGAGCGCATTCCTGGGGGAAAATAGGTGGATACCGAGTGATGGAGCTATTGGGGTGGCTGGAAAGGCTGCGATAGGCAGGTATATTTGGCATCGGGTTCGGTGTAAGGACAGGGTCCACGAAACTAGGTGGTGGAGGGGGTAGTGATTTTCCATCCATCCACGCCCTATACATTTCAGCCACGTGTTGTCTCAATATTTTGACTTCTTCAACTAACATGTGGTTCCGTTCAACCAGTTGTTGTCGGGTGCCGCTACCAACCCACTCAGCCTTGAGATTCTCTGCCATTGTCCTCTGACGTTGTATTATAGGGAAGAGTTATTTTGGAACCACAACCAACCACCTTTCTGAAATTTGACACAACAAAACAAAGCCAGCACGTCAGCATCATGGTATCCCGCTTATTGATCACCTTCTCTTTTTTTTTTTTTACTATTTTTTTACTATTTTCTTTTCTTTTTTTTTCTTTTTTGTGGTTTTTTCATTTTTCCTCTCTTTTTTTTTTCTTTTTTGTAGTTTTCCATTTTTTTTCTTTTTGGTTATGGAAATGGTCGAATCCTATGTGGATTGCCTACGTATCATGACCCCGCATGAATCAGACCGAGTGTAGTTCTTGCAAATTAATGCAAGAAATAAAGAGATGTTTATTTGATTTTTTTTTCTTTTTCTTTGAAGGAAAATTATAGAAACCGATTCCAACTACAAACTTGTGTAGGAGATTTCTACAAGAATAAGAATATTTTTGGTGTCAATTATGACTATTTTCTACAAAATTGGCCACATAATGGCTTATTTGACAAAATGACTATTTTTGCAAAATTTATTAAAGAAAGATAAAACTAAAATTTTTATCCTGTGGCTCATGGGGCATCGTTCGGCATCACCATAAACCAACACAAGACTATTTTTCATAAATTGGCCATGTAATGGCTTATTCAGACAAAGTGGTTCTTTTTGCAAAATTTTATTTGAGAAGATGCAAATTCAAAATTTTATCCCGGGGCCTATGGGGCATCGTTCGGCACCGACACAGGCCAACACAAGACTGAGGAAGTTGAAATGCAAAAATGTGGCTATTTCAGCAAAATTTCGGCCATGTAATGGTTTATTTGATAAAATGGTTATTTTTGAGAAGTTGAGCGATGACTCAAACTTGATTTTGCGGATACGGCCTTTCAACGTTTCCGCGAGGGAATATTTCAAGGCTATGCCCGCAAATTATTTAAAATGACTCAAAGTGGCTATTCTTGCAAAAATGACCTTCCGGCGTCCTTTTGAGGGACATTCGGCTTATTTTAAGCAAGAATAGCGTCACCCGATTTATTTATAACAAAATCAAAAAAAAAAATTTGACATTTTTTGGTTATTTTTGCAAAACGGGTGTGAACCCGAACTTGATTTTGAGGCTTTGGCCTTGCAACATTTCCACAAGGAATATTTCAAGGCTGTGCCCGTAAATTATTTTAAAAAGATTCAAAGTGGCTATTTTTGCAAAAACAGCCTTCCGGCGTCCTTTCGGAACATTCGGCTATTTACAAAAACGGCATCACTTTGATTTTATTGACAAAAATACACACATTTTTTTTTTGATTTTTTAAAAGGGGTGGTTGGACCCGATGAGGGTTGCCTACGTATCCCACCTAATGGCGAGAATCAAACCTGCGTAGTTCGGTCAGATTAATTGACCAATTATTTCAAAAAATGTTCCACCTATTTTTCCAAATTTTCAAATTTTCCATGTACCTATCCTTATTTTCCTCTCTCTCTCTCTTTTTTTTCAATAATTTTCCAATCTTAGGATTTTCGCCGGTCCGCATAACGATCAAGGACAATAAAATGCAACACATAGCATGCTCGGTCTTTTCAATACCGGGTCACTTGTCCTAGACGGACCCAACCCCTGTGTTGAGTCCCCTAAGTCAAATATGATGCAAATAATCGTCCTAGACTTATGTTCAAAATCTTACGGTTTCATGGACTGCTAGACCGTGCATCCGAGCGGACAACTCGAATCGATGAGGGGGCTACGTACCGGTGACCCGCGGAGTCAATCGGCTTTGTAACTTATCCGGCCTCTGTTTTCTTAATTTAAGGTGACTTTAATAGAAAGGGGAGTCTCAACCAGTAAGCACATCCCCGGGGAGAAGAGAGAAGGGTTTTCGGCACAGTTTTATATACAGTCTATATAATATCAAAGCGATAAAACACATAGCATGTTGTTCAAATCATATAATGAAGTCAAACAATAACGCGAACGGCAGTTCTAAGGAGCTCGAGTTCTTAAACCCTGAAATCGAAATTCAGGGTTGGATCCCCAGCAGAGTCGCCAGAGCTGTCACACCTCCCTTTTTACTACCCCACACACTTAAGGTGTATAAATACACTTGTAGGGTATACCCCGACGCTCAATTACCCAAAACGGATAAAATAACGTAAGGGAAGGAGTTTTTCCAATTTAAGGACAATCGGTTCGGGATTTTGTTAGAGATTAATCAGAGTCGCCACTTGGGAATGACAATGGTGTCCCAAGTCACCGGTTAATCCCAAATCCGAGGAATTTTGACTCTTAAAATGTCTGCGAAGCAGAGATCCGGATAAGGAACTCTGTTAACCCGGGAGAAGGTGTTAGGCACTCCCGGATTCCGTGGTTTTAGCACGGTCGCTCCACTGTCGTTCTTGACTTTTGTTTGACTCAATTATAAATTTTAACAACATAATGTGCTTTTACGTTAAATATCATTTTTTAGGAATTTGCGGTATCGCGAAAATACGCCTCGAGTCATACCGTAACCAGTACGCCTATGACTTTTGGTGTATTTCAGCTTTACCGAGATTTGGATTTGAGTCGCACCAAGTGCACACTCGTTCATAGGAAGATATATTAAAACCGTGCCCTAAAATATGTCTATCGGCTTTTAAATATTTTGGGAAAAGCTATGGAATTTGCTATTAGCTTTCCCGGATCTATTTGTGTTATACCATTACTAAATGGGGGCCCCGGTGTTATTCGGGCGAGGCTCGTCCCAATTTAATTTATTAAGTCTCTACCTTAAGAGGTGTATACTATGTTTTTCTGTTTGTGTTTTTCCCTTAATCGTTATTACTAATTCTAAGCATTCCAGGCCCATATACATCTTCTATTTTCACTGGGCCTAGACTTCCGTTTATTTAATCGGGCAAGCAATGAATTGGCCCAGGCCTTAAAGCCCAGAAGGTCTTTTGGCTATCATTCAGCAAACTAAATAATTCCGAATTGGAGTTCAGGCCCACGTTATACATAGGGCCCAAACCAGAATGTAATAACAAAAGATACAACACAGAATTCATAATGGAACAGTACTCAAGACTGGAAATGAAGTCAGATCATTCTTTATTTATTGATAGGAATCGGTACATGAATGGTAATTAAGGAAAATCCTACCAACTGTTATATATGTTTTATATTAAGATCTAATCAATCTCATTCACGGCTACTTTTTCTAGGAAGTCAGATTGACTTAAAATGAATCAATTAATTATTTATACTAAAGAGATAATGAACAATTGATAACAGACTACATTGTTGATTCCATTGTAAGCTATACCCCTTATCACCAATCCATTCATCCTAATAGAATTACTTCTCATTCAGATTCGAACCTTAAGACTAATTAATGGAACAGCTAGATGAATTTATTATTCTAAGGCATGCAAGTGAGTTGATTGAATCTGATTTCAATGTGATTTCTATTTAACTAAATGATGAATGGTCTACAACTATACTACTATTACACTAATGATTTCCTCATGAATTTCATTATCAGATTGTTAATTTTGCAGGTGTTGTTAATCAACTTATATTTTAGTGTTTTTACCTAATTAAACTAAGTGGTAGACTATCTATATTATATTACTAGTATACTACTACTACTATACTAATTATTACAGCATTAGTATCGTTTTTCTGTTACTATAGACTACTACAACGGAATGAATCACAAATTTAAACTATCAAGCTAAACTGCTATTAAAATCGAATTCACAGCTTCATTTTCATTTCAACAATTCATGACTACAGCTTCAAGTGTAGAGTAATGTACCTGAATCAAAGCAAAGAAAATCCAATGAGTCTAGGGGGTAGAAGCAAGTGATCAGCAAATTTCGAACAACAATGCAACAGTGATGAAGGAAGCACAGCAACACAGCAACACAGCAAAAGCAATAACAGGTAAAAATCCAGATGATTGAAGTAAAGACCCAGAACCAGAAGGAATTGAACCAAGTACTCGCTCCAAAACTACCAGAAGAACACTTCTTATTCTATTGCTCTTTCAATCTCAGAATTACTGTATTTTCAACCTAGATATATATTTTTAAATTTCTTAAGTTGGAAACCCAGATATATTTCTTATTACCCACATTGGAACCCCCTTTCCAGCCCCTTTTAAGAGATATTTATAGCTATTTTTAGGGCTGAATACTTGGGGAAGAAGTATGGGATTAATCCCACTTTTCCCCTCCTAAAATTACCAAATCTACACTTGAGTCCCCATTTTCAGTTATCAAAAACCCTTCCAGCATGTGCTGGAAGGTTCTAAAGATTCTCTTTTATGGGTTTTTACCAATGTATCCCTAATAGTTAAAGATTTTTACAGATTTCCCATTTTTAGGAGACCATTATACCCCTAAATCTCTGCAAAATTGCAGAAATCAGGAGCATAAATGTCTCCATTACCCTTTTAAGTTCTAAACTATTACTATTTTACCTATTCAGTTCCCAATTGTGCCCCTAAGGGCACTGCTGATTTACCAGCTTACCTAGGGCAGATTTCAGCTCATTTTGAACCTATTTAACTAATAGCCAGCCCTGGCATTAGTATTTAAGGGCTGGCCAGTTTTATTTTTAAGAACTATTTCAATTTTAGCCACTTTTAAACTAATTCCAATCAATTAAGACCAATTTATTCCTAATTAAAGCTAATTGCAGGCATAGCTTGTTTTATTGTTATAATTAACCTATTTAAAATTTAGCCAGTCTCAAGTTGAGACTTAGCTTGGGCTATTAAAGCCATATACTGAACAACTGGGCCCAAAACCTTTACAGGTTTGGCCACTTTGCTGTTCAGGGCTCAATATAGAGCCTGGGCTAGTCTGCATTTGCAAACATAGCCCCTTTGCACAACCAGCCACTGCTTAACAGTGAGCTGTGTGTTAGGGCCTTATAGAATTGGTCAATCTTTTGCAAAATTAACCATTCTTAGGCCAATTATTTAACTTATAGCCTAATTATGCATTTTCAGTGTTTTATCCTATTTAAAAACTAACCACTTATGAAACCTAGCACTACAACTATAACCAATCCTCCTAAAGTCTAGATGATCAATCAAACATTCATAAGAAGCCAAATCTAGCAAAACTTAAGCATTCTTAACATGAATTGCATACAGAAACACATATGATCCAAAAAACATGCATTAACCAACTCAAATTCAGATAGAACAGTAGATATGGTTGAATTCTAGTCAACTAACTCATTCTATTGGATTGTATGTGATGCAGTGTGAATTCATGTCAATTCATACCTAGTTATTACTAATTCAAGTCATATGAAAGTTTGATCAATTTCAGAACACATAAGCACAGGTTTTTTCATAAACAATCAACACAACCTAGATTAACAGAGATGACAATTAAGATCCTATTTCAAACTCTAAACCTAGAATCATGATAACCCCATGAAACAGGGAAAGCATGAGACTAAAGCCAAACATGTAAGGAATCTTAGTCATGCTTTCAATATGACTATGGAACTAACAGGCAATAAGTCAAAGAAAGATGAGACATTTGCACTTGGAGTAAAGAACCATGGGCTTAACATGACAAATAACAGGATTTCAACATAACAGACTAAAGATGAGCCAGCTAAGAAGCTTTAAGACCAATTATCAGAGCAACTTGCACAAAGATATGAAAATAAACTATAGAATCATGGGAACATAATCCACCAAAGTCAAATCATGGACAAATCATTAATTCAGAAAAGGAGATGAAACAAATACAAAAATCCTATAACTAACATATTAAGAAGAACTAGTTGAGATTTGGAAGAAAGACAGATTAACATATGAGGATATACAAGACCAATTGTAGCAATAGAAGACAAGCAGAAAGAAAAGAAACATAGAATTAACCCGAACAAACCCTAAGCCAACATGCTTGACTAAGAATTTTCAGGATAGAAAAAGACATACTGAGACATCCAAGACAAGATAAACACTGATGAAAACAAAGCAAGCAAAGACAATATGACTAACACAGGATTTCAAACCCTAAAAAATAACAAAACAGAAGAGATGATCATAATAATGAGCAAGCAACAGACATTAAATAAAACACAGAGGGAGGGGAAATGCTTGACATGAGAAAATAAACAGAAAAGTCTTAGGCTAGCATGTGAAACAACTAATCAGTATAGCAGAGTCAACAATCAACACAGTAAAGCAACAAAGAAATGTGAACTACAGAACTATGGGGAACATAATCAAACAACAACAACTCAACGAATGCAAACTAAAATCAGAAAAAACAAGAAGACATGCTAATCACAATAAAAAAACAAAGGGAAGGGACTTAGCTTGCGGGGCCGGTCCCCCGAGCTTCCTAAATCTTTTCTTTTTTCTCACTTCTCTCACGAGTTCTTTTCTTCTTTATTCTCTCTTCTTGTTTTCTTTTTCTTTATTCTTTTCCAGACTTCTTTTTCTTTTCTTTTATCTTCTTTTCCTTCTCTGATTTTCTTTCAGGCCTAAAGACGAGGCCTTTTTGGATTCTGGGTTGTATGGTGGTGTTTGGGTGAGGAAAAGGTGAGGTCTTGGAAGGGTTTGAAGTTCTGAGTCGCCGGAGTTAGGTTTCCGGCGACCTTCTTCGGGATATTCGAGAAGTTCAAGGGATATTCGAGGGGTGTGACTAGTATGGTTGGATAGATCAGAGAGAAAGGGTTCGAATGGCATTGGTTTTAGGCGGATCTTCATACTTTGGTGGGTCACCGGCGAGGTTCCGGTGACCGGGATTCTGGAGAAGGACTTGTTTCTTTAGGGTTTCTGGGTGTGTTATAAGTGAAGAAGAAAAGAGAAGAAGAGATGAGGGATGAAAGAGAACCGGCGACCACCGTGGAGGGTGGTGGCCGCCATTGGCCGTCTAGGGTTTCAGGCTGTTTGAAGAAGACGAAGAAGGAGAGGTGAGGGGGCTTGGGGCGGCTAGGTTTTAGGAATTATGTATAATGCCAAAAATCGTTCAGACCAAAGCTATATATAGGTGGGGTGTCTGAGATAATCTGGACCGTTCATTGAAGGGAGATCGACGGCTCTGGTGCGCGTTACTTAAACGACACCGTTTTGAGCCTTATGAAGCCAAGGTCTTTGATCGTTAGATTAATCCAAATCGACGACTGGGATCAAACATCACAATTAATTAATTAAAACCAAACCACTAATTATTGGGGTCGTTGGATCTATCAAGATGGACGGTCATGATCAACACAATTAAAAGGCCAGGCGGGCCAAGTGACTGGGCTTGGCATATTGGGCTTCTCAATTAGCCCAATTCATTATACCTATATATATATATCTATTTTTTTTGTATTTTCTGTGTTTTAATGATTTTTATGTATTTTTCTTTTATACTTTTTTTTCTTTTTTCTTTTATGAAAAATTATAAATCCTAATTTACTACTTACTCTAATTTTCTAATATTTTTTTGCAATTTTTCTGCTATTTTTCTTTTTTTTTTCTACTACTTAAACTATTTTTTAATTTTGCTTAAAATCTAACTAATTAAACTACCAAATTATTTACCTAATTTTTTTTGATTTTTTCTAATTTCTTACTTATTCAAACTCAAAAGTATAACTAATTCCAAACAAATCAAGTAATTGCACTTAAAAACATACTCATTTTAATTTTGGAATTATTTGCCCGGTGCAAAAATCATGTGCTCACATTTATTACATCGTGCTAAATGAAAAATAAGAAGCTAGACTAAGTTACAGCATTGTGAAATCTTATCTATCTCTTCATCTTGACTTTCCCATGTTCCTTGCTATTCTGTCGGACTTGATGTTCCTTCTGATGCTTCTTCTCTTTCTGACAATTGTTATTTCGGCATATCTTGATTGCCGAACTCCGACCATTGGTCCCTTCCTTGTAATCTTCGAACTATTCTCCTTCGAAGTCTGAATCTATCTTTCTGATCCTTGTTGTCTTCCTTCCGATTATGAACTTGGATTCATGTCGGGGATTTCCGTTATACTCTACCGCTTTCCTCAACCAACTTCGAAAGTAAATCGCCACTCCATTCTTCAGGCGGGCTTCCTGACTTCGACTACAACTTCAAAATAAGATCGCCTTCCTTTACTTCTTGTACCATTTTATTCTTGCTGCATCGACTCTTGAACCATCTTTTCTCCTAAATTTCCTTGTTTCGGAATTGCTTTCTTCCTGGGTCGTGTTGCTTTCCCTCCTGACTGCTGGGGATGTCTTTAGAACTGTTTACTTGCCGGATGAGGATAATGATGCTGGGAAAATTTTCCTTCATTACCTCCTCTCCTTTGCCTCATGCGCTTGAATTTGCGCTGGGATCTCTTTGTTGCAACCCTATGCTTTATGGTGGGTTACTGGTTTCAAGACCTGCAATGTAAAGACTGAAGACTTGCCTTTTGTTATACAGGTAGGCGCCTGCTTTTAGTAGCAACTTTTGAATTAAAAATGCATTCTGGCAATAATTTAAGAAATATGCAAAGGACAATGTAAAATAAATCAAACGTAAAATATCCTATTCGAGGGCGGATAGTCCCATCGTATTCTATTCGAGGGTGAATACTCCCATTGTATCCTATTCGAGGGTGAATACTCCCATTGTATCCTATTCGAGGGCGAATACTCCCATTGTATCCTATTCGAGGGCGAATACTCCCATTGTATCCTATTCGAGGGCGAATACTCCCATTGTATCCTATTCGAGGGCGAATACTCCCATTGTATCCTATTCGAGGGCGAATACTCTCATTGTATCCTATTCGAGGGCGAATACTCCCATTGTATCCTATTCGAGGGCGAATACTCCCATTGTATCCTATTCGAGGGCGAATACTCCCATTGTATCCTATTCGAGGGCGAATACTCCCATTGTATCCTATTCGAGGGCGAATACTCCCATTGTATCCCGTTCGAGGGCGAATACTCCCATTGTATCCCGTTCGAGGGCGAATAGTCCCATTGTATCCTGTTCGAGGGCGGATAGTCCCATTGTATCCTATTCGAGGGCGAATACTCCCATTGTATCCTATTCGATGGCGAATACTCCCATGATATCAATGTATGAAAGTGAACAAACCTGAGACGTCCTGTTCGAAGGTGGACAAACCTGAAACATCCTATTTGAAGGTGGACAAACCTGACATGTCATCTTGAATTGCCTTCCTCGTTTCTCCGAGAAAATTTTCAACAACGACAGAAAATTTTCTGCCCCGGTATTGGTGTTCTTCCTTGTGGCATGACTTTCTGCTGTCAATAGCACTTTCTTTCCCTGTTTCAAATCAAAGAAAATTTGTTAGTTCCAAACATTGTGAGTGGTTGTGCCGCTCATATGGGGTGGTTTTTCCTTTTCTCCTTTCCCTCGCTCGGGGTTCCCAAAATTTGTTGGGGAATGATTTCATTTGCTGGAGATGATATTCCTGCTGGTGATGGGTTTTTCCATTTATCCCTTCCCCGTTCTCAACTTGCTGGGGGTTATTTTGTCGAAGGTGGGATCTCCTTTCTTCCTTTACCATTCTGTGTTGTCCGACCACCTCGGAACTTGCTGAAGATAACACTGCCGGTGGATTTTCATTTCCTCAAAATCGGTGTTTCACTCTTCTGAAGACTGTTGAGGATGACACTGGTTCGAAGACCATTTCCCTTAAGGCTTGTCTTCTTCCCCAAGTGGGTATTGACTTCCAGAAAATTTTCAAACTGAAAAGAAAATTTTCTGCCCCAGTTTGATAATCTTCTTTGCACCATACTTCTCTGCCGTCAATGGCATTTCCTTGCCTTGCATAATAATTGGAAAGTTGGTGGTAAGTTTTGAAGTCATTTCTCACTATGTTTTGACTAGACAGACTTTGACGGGGGAAGTTTTGACAAAAAGAGAAAAATAAAAAGAAACAACAAATAGAAGGCAAAGGAGAACTGACTCTCTAACACTATAAAAACTTATCAAACGCGGATACCAACTCTACTGGTCATGACATGCACATATGGCCTATCCTCCGTCGTTAATTGCCTTTCACGATTTCTGTCTCGTGATTTCCATCCGATTATCACCTTTATTCGACTTGTAGTGCCCGAAGGGTTTTCACTTTCAAGCCTCTCTCATTTTGATTTTCTCTCAGCTTTCGTCGCCTTATGGTGCCTGTGAAGGTTTTCACCGGTAAGACTCTCTCATTTGTATTACTTTTAGCCGGGGATTGGGGTGTCACTGCCAAGACTCTCTCGTATTTCCTTTCTGCTGGGAATCAGAGTCTTTTCTGCTGAGAATCAGAGTGTTATATTCTGATAGGACTCTCTCACTCGCCTGACGTGGCATCTTTTGAAGACTGATCAGAAGGTCTTTCTGGACCGTAATGTGGGATTTGGACCGGGTTAGAAAGAAAGGGTATTGAAGGCTCAAAACAAAATCAATTTTGGGTTCAAAATTTACAACCTTCGGATCTAAATTTATTTATAATCAACACAATTTTTCTTTGCCCCAGTTTTTTACTTGGGGATTTTTATTTCTTTATTTACACTATGACCGAGCTGTGAAGCGCCTACGTATCCTCTTTAAGGAATCAGGTCAAACGTAGTTCCCAATTCCTCTTTTTTTCAAATTTCACACATTTTTCTGTTTCTTTTCTTTTCTTTATCTCCTTTTGTTGTTTTCTTTTCTTTTCTTTTTCTTTATCCTTTTTTCTCTTGTCTTTCAAACCTGTGTTTCTAGTCTTTGCAACTAATTTCGAAGGAGGGGTGTGAAAGATTTTAAAATAAAGCTCAAAGGGTTGACGATGGATAAAGTGTTTGGATAGCAGAACAAAATGCCTTCGTCATTCCAATTTTCAAAATATGCCAAGTTCAAACAACATATTCACGACATCTTCTATTTGTGCCCTGATTGATAACCATATCGTTCATTCGCCTTTTCATCTGTCATTTTAAAGTATTGCTGGATGACACGTTCATTTCAGTATCACAATCAAACCCCGTCTTAGCATAGCCAATTTTCCTTTAAGGGTTTCTTCATGTTTTACCTGCCCCAGTCTCACATGATTCGGGCTCCCAATAATCTCAAATCATTTTTATTTCTTTTTAAAATGACCTGATTATCTTCCAATTGCTTCATGATTAACCCTTAATATTAGGCCAAAATTATGTGCGATGCCATGTCATTAGAGTCGGCGTTCGAACAAATGACAAATTTAAACATAGAAAAACTAAACAAAAGGACGAACTGGGTAATAAAAGAACAAAAGTTTCACTAAACGGAGAATTGGTTCAAATACAAACAAGCAAACCGAAAATACAAACCCGAAACGAGACTTGATAAAACTAGGCAAACTGAAATGACCCAAAAATGGAAAGATAAGAGGGTTTCACTACAAGACAAAATCTATGTCACAACCCTAGAAACAACTCGGACAAAAGAAATGACAACAAAAACAAACCACCGAAAACTCCTCCTGATTACCAAGCATGACTTCTCATATACCAACTTCCGCCGATTGGTTTTGCTTTGGAATACAGATCGGGCTTCTTAATTATCCCTTCCCTTGTGTATCAATTTGATCATATGGGTTTAAGGGTGAGCTGGCAATGGATTCTGATTAATGTTGGGTGCCTCTGGTGTGTGAACCTCGATCTTATTGGTGTCGATAAGATTTTGCACTACATGTTTCAGTTTCCAACATTTCTCGGTATCATGTCCGGGAGCTCCTGAACAATACTCACAGCTTACTGAGCGATCCACATTTGGGGGTAGGGGATTTGGCAATCTTGTCTCAACAGGACTTAACAAACCTATCTGCTTCAATTTGTGGAACAGAGCAGTATAAGTTTCTCCCAACCCAGTGAACGTTCTTTGTGCCTTTTCCTTTCTGAAGGCATGATTCCCTCGGAAACCTGGTCCTGGAGGGTTATTGTAAGCCCTTGGTGGAGGATATGTGTTTCGGGGAGGGTGATTAGGGTGATTTGGGTGGTAGGGTCTGGCTTGGTAATGAGGTGAAGGACCTTTCGATCTGGACCAAGTACCCTCTTCTACCGTTGCAACTTCTTCTCTTCTCTTCTTCCCGAATGCAAGCCCTGTGCCATTCTGAATAGCTTGAGTCGTTGCTTTCAACGCGGAATAGCTCAATATCTTATTGGACTTAAGTCCTTCTTCTATCATTCCGCCCATTTTGACCACCTCATTGAAAGATTTACCAACCGATGTCACCAGGTGACTAAAGTAAGTTGGCTCCAGTGTCTGCAAGAAGTAATCCACCATCTCATTCTCTCTCATAGGCGGATCTACCCTTGCTGCCTGTTCCCTCCAGCGGAAACCATATTCTCTGAAGCTTTCGGCGGGTTTCTTCTCTAGCTTTAGCAATGATAGGCGATCGGGGACTATTTCAAGATTATACTGGAACTGGCCGATGAATGCTTGAGCCAGGTCATCCCATGTAAACCATCTGCTGGGATCCTGCCTGGTGTACCACTCTAGTGCAGACCCTCCCAAACTCTGACCGAAGTAAGCTATCATAATTTCATCTCGCCCTCCGGCTCCTCGCATTTTGCTGCAGAAACCTCGGAGATGGGCTACTGGGTCACCATGCCCCTCGTATAGATCAAACTTGGGCATTTTGAACCCGGCGGGCAACTGGACATCTGGAAATGGGCACAGATCTTTGTAAGCAACGCTGACTTGGTTGCCTAAACCATGCATATTCCTGAAGGATTGCTCCATGCTTTTGACTTTCCGAATAACTTCCTCATGCTCCAAACTTTTGAAGTGCTTTTCCGGTTCTGCCGGGTTATCCCAGTGAGGGGTGTGTGAATGCGGTTCAGGAGCCTTAAAGGTAGGCTCGGGATCATAACAATGATTGTCATGTATTTGAAAAAGCGGTTCACCGGACGACTTCTGTAAAGTAGCAGGTGGAGGTGCCACAAAAACAGGGGTGACCGGAGGAGGAGTATTTTGTCTAGCCGGTGGAACCTGGGATGTATAAGGGTTTTCCCCTTGATAATATGGATAGATCGGTGCACTTGTCGAGCGATCAATAGGCGGACGCTCTGGAGCTGGTGTAAGAGTAGGAAGGTTTGGTGGTGACTGTCCCCTAGCCCAGGCTAGGTGCATCTCTGTTATTTGTTGTCTTAACCGGTCCACCTCATCTTTCATTATCTGTATCTCTGTTTTCTCTCCATCGAGACTTTTGCCGGAACTAGACATGCTTGCTAGAATTGGCCCTTTTGATCTAGTATGGTAATGGTGATTGGCCAGAATATTCTGTCAAGCCAACCGCTAAACTTTCTGGAAATGCAACAAACTTGTAAGCTCACAGAGTTTAACAGATATGTTATCGCACATTGGATGTAATGCACCTAGTCAGTTAACCATATATGTATTCGCTACATGTATCATTCTAGCTTTTCCTTTTCCATTATCCTTGAAAATCTCTCTTGTTATTAACTTCCATTTTTTTTTCTTTCTTTTTTTTATTATATATATATACATATACAGTTGTGGTCGAATCTTATGGAGACTGCCTACGTATCATGACCCCGCATGAATCAGACCGAGCGTAGTTCTTGCAAATTAATGCAAGAAATAAAGAGATGTTTATTTGATTATTTTTTTCTTTTTTTTTGAAGAAAAATTGTAAAAGCTCACTCCCACTACAAACTCTCATAAAAAAAAACTTTCATACCTTGTGCCAGAGATTTCTACAAGAATCAGAATAGTTTTAACGTCAATTATGACTATTTCTACAAAATTGGCCACATAATGGCTTATTTGACAAAATGACTATTTTTGCAAAATTTATTTAAGAAAGATAAACTTGAAATTTTTTATCTTGTGGCTCATGGGGCATCGTTCGGCATCACCATAAATCAACACAAGACTATTTTTCATAAATTGCCCATGTAATGGCTTATTTAGACAAAGTGGCTCTTTTTGCAAAATTTTATTTAAGAAGATGCAAATTCAAAATTTTTTTATCCTGGGGCCTATGGGGCATCGTTCAGCACCGACACAGGCCAACACAAGACTGAGGAAGTTAAAATGCAAAAATGTGGCTATTTCAGCAAAACTCCGGCCATGTAATGGCTTATTTGATAAAGTGGTTATTTTTGTAAAGTTGAGTGATGACTCAAAACTTGATTTTTTTTGCGGATACATCCTTTCGCATTTCCGCGAGGGAATATTTCCAGGCTGTGTCCAAAATTATTTACAAATGACTCAAAGTGGCTATTTTTGCAAAAACGGCCTTCCGACGTCCTTTTAAGGGACATTCGGCTTATTTTAAGCAAGAATAGCATTACCCGACTTATTTATAACAAAATAAAAATTTTGACATTTTTGGTTATTTTTGCAAAAAGGGTGTGAACCGGACTTGATTTTGCGGCTATGGCCTTGCAACATTTCCACAAGGAATATTTCAAGGTTATACCCGCAAATTATTAAAAATGATTCAAAGTGGCTATTTTTTACAAAAAACAGCCTTCCGGTGTCCTTTCGGAACATTCGGCTATTTTCAAAAAACAGCGTCACTTTGATTTATTGACAAAATTAAACACACACATTTTTTTTTTGATTTTTTTTTAAGGGGTGGCCATTCAACATTTCCACAGGGGGTATTTCAAGGCTATTAAAAAAAGAAAAAGAAAAGATTTCAAAGTGGCCATTTTTGCACAAACAGCCTTCCGGCGTCCTTTCGGAACATCCGGCCATTTTCAAAAACGGCATCACTTTGATTTTATTGAAAACTAAAACTTCGACATTTTTTTTTAAATTTTTTGAAGGGGTGGTTGGACCCGATGAGGGTTGCCTACGTATCCCACCTAATGGGGAGAATCAAACCAGCGTAGTTCGGTCAGATTATTTTATGGCCAAGTATTTCAACAAAATTGTTCTACCTATTTTTTCAAATTTTCTTTTCAATTTTTTTTTATAGCATTTCGATATCTAAAATTTCTCTCTTTTTGTTTTTTTCAGGAATTTAGCCAATAATAATCTAGAACAAATAAATGCAACATATAACATGCTCGGTCTTTAATTTCCCGGGTCACTTGTCCTAGACGGACCCAACCCCTGTGTTGAGTCCCCTAAGTCAGATATGATGCAAATAAACGTCCTAAATTTAGGCTCAATATCCCGATGTTTTCATTGGTACTAGACCTTGTACCCGAGTGGACAACTCGGATCGAGGAGGGGGCTACGTACCGGTGACCCGCGGGGTCAATCGGCTTTGTAACTTATCCGGCCTCTTTTTCTTATTTTTGGTATTGACACTAACAGAAAGGGGAGTCTCAACCAGTAAGCACATCCCCGGAGGTAAGAAGAGAAAGGGGAGTCTCAACCAGTAAGCACATCCCCAGAGATAAGAAGAGAAGGGTTTTCGGCACAGTTTTATATATACAGTTCACGCAATATCAAAGCGGTAATCATATAGCACATTAATCAAAACATATAATGAAATCAGATATAAGCAAAAATAGCAATTTTACTGAGCTCGAATTCTTAAACCCCGAACCGAAGTTCTGGGTTAAATTCCCCAGCAGAGTCGCCAGAGCTGTCACACCTCCTTTTTACGCACCCGCGAGGGCACGTAGGAGTTTTTCCAATTAAAGGACAATCGAAACAGGATTTATTTAATTAATTTAGAGTCGCCACTAGGAAAAATAATGGTGTCCCAAGTCACCGGTTTGACCCCGAACCGAGGAAATTTATGACCCTGTAATGTAGTCTGCGAAACTAGAAACCTGGATAAGGAATTCTGTTAACCCGGGAGAAGTTGTTAGGCACTCCCAGATTCCGTGGTTTTAGCATGGTCGCTCAACTGCAATTTCTGTTTTTATCTGATTTCTTTATATATTTTTATTTATGTGCTTTTATATTCCGCTTTTTAATTTTTTGGATGAATTGCAACGTCACGAAAATACATTTCGAGTCACACCGCAACCACTACGCCTGCGACTTTAATATATTTCAGTTTCGCCGAGAGTAAGATTTGGGTCACATAAATGCGCACCCGTATTTAAGAAGGTAGAATTATTAACACGCGCTTAAAGAGTTTAACGCATTATTATTTGGGGAAGACCGTGCAATTCGCTAAGCGGCCAATCCCGAAGTCTATGTATTTTTAATATATACATTCATGAGGGCCACGCAGTTTATACGCTTTATTTGGCGTAGGCTCATCTCATTTTTATTTAAAGGCCGACCTAAAGTGACTACGATTTTTCTATTCAATATTTATCTCAAAAAGTGGCTAATTAATTTGTATCTATAAATCTGGACGTCAAATTCAAGTCCGAATTCAAACAAAAGGGAAGGCCCTTTTAGCTTCAACCCGCTATCTAATTCGAAAGCCTAAATTTCATATTGCAAATTAATTATCATATACCTACTATAATTTTTAAAGGGTTTCACTTAACTAAAACAAACTACGGATATTAATTCTTACTATTTTTAAGGTTCATTGTAAAGTCCTAGATTATTTTGATTGTGATTAAATCCGCGCCTAATTTTATGGATAAATACGAAAATCTGGCTAACAAATTCAAGTTATGGTCTATGATTTTATACTAATTACACCGGCATGAATTCATTTTTATTTAACATGCTTGTTTAAGCCAAATATATTATGTAACTATCCAACAAAAAAAATGAGAGAATTTAACTAGAATGTAACGTATTAAGTAATTCGGATACCTTCAGGGACTTAGTATGTTGTATGGCACTTGAATTCTATATTGAAGTTCACAAATAACAGATAACACACTGCTTTCCATTTTTTTTTCAAATTTGTTAAACCATGAGTTCATCCATTAAACCTAAGTTTTCCAACGACATTCATACCTTCTACTTTAATATAGAGTGTAATGCTAGTAATACAATTTCAGAACTGTCTATTAATCGTAAGGAACCAAACCATACTAGAACGAAGCTAACAACACAAAATGCAACGAAACAAAATCGAATCCAGTTTAAACATGTCTAGTCCTTACAATATCATAAAGTTTAAATTTCCTAGATCTCAATTAGTAATACGGCATAACTTAACATTTGACACTAAGCACAAACAGCTTCGGAAAGATATCATTCCTTCAATATTTTGAATACAATCAACGATTTAGTTCTTCACATATATCTTGAGGTTGAAGATTACCTGGAATTTAAAGAAAAGAGAAGTGAGGAAGCATTATATAGCAGCAACAAACAGCAGCTACAACAACAGCCTTAACAACAACAGACCAACAGCAACAGCCTTAACAACAACAGACCAACAGCAACAGCTTTAACAACAACAGACCAACAGCAACAACAACCTTCACAACCAACTGCAACAACAACAACCACCACAACAAACTGCAGCAACAACAACCACCACAACAACACAGACCAAACAGCAACAGAGGCAGCAACAATAACCTCGACAACAAACAGCAACCACCACAATCCAATGAAACAGTAACCAGAGATCTAATGACAAACCAAGAAGAATCCGAACTATCACTGTCTATTTTTCCTAAAGTTTCTGTATGTATGAATGTCTATCTCTCGGAATGCTCTGCTTCTAAGATCTATGTGTGTATGAATCCTCTATCTGTATGTTTCTTTGAATACCAGATTGAATCCAACGAAAACTTCAAAGACAGACTTGTAAATTATCAGAAATCAAAAGAAGAAGAAAACTAAGATCAATGGAACAGTAAATTTTTTATAGTTCATCCCAGAATACCTCTCCAATCCTCTCTCCCACTGTCTATCTCCTCCTATTCCAGAGATCTTTTTTCCTCTTTATAGACAAAACAGGATCTTCTATTCCATGTAACAGCTCAACTTCCAGCCTGTATTCCTCCCTCCATGTGCCATCTGATTGTCCAGCTCTTAAGAGCACTTAATAGTGTAAAAAAATGACTTCTTGCCCTAATATTCTCTGCCCAGCCCACTACTTAATGTCTAAATCTCATTTTTTAATCCAAAAGCATACTAGTAGCCTGTTTTTCTATTCAAAACCTCTTACCCTGCGAAATGGCTCCCATGTTACTTCTGTTTTCCAACTATACTGAAAACACAGTGATAATCAGGTATATTAATAGTCCCCGAAACATGCTGGCCGTATTCATTCGAATTAACTCCAAACCATATAGTCCCAATTTAGCTATAACCAATTCGAATTCCTAATTCAAAACATTACAATTCAAACTTCAATTCGACAGTAGTTCAAACATGGAGTTGATTGGTATTAACACTAATGTCCTACTGTTCTAAACAAAACTTTATAACTATTCGATGATGTTCGACTAATCGAATTCAACATGTATGATCAATAACAACTAATCGTCGAATCAGTGATTCAAAATTTTTGGACAAGATAGGTAAAAATGCAGAATCAATCATTCGACGACATTAATCGAAACGAATTTATATCCTATGACGACACATTTATAGTAGCAAGCAGAAATAATCATCGACCCAAAAAAGAGGTCTCGAGGAGAAGAAACAAAGAATATTTAAACGACAAATGAGAAAGATGAAACATAACAAACAACTAAACTTTTTTAACAAATAATCATGCCAAAAAATAGATAAGGAAAATACCTCAAACGATGAACAAAAATCAGAATTAATCGGACTCGGACTTGACACTTTTTTGAGGTCCAACGGGTTTTAATCGAGGGTTCTCAAGTGAGAACAACTCGGCTAAAACCCTATTGAAAGCTCAAAAGTCTTCGAATATGCCCAAGATTCTTCTACGGCTCCCGAGGCTCGGATTTGGGGTTTGAATGGCTAGGTCTCGATTCGAATCTGACCAACCATGATTTGGTGATATGGGAAGCTAGGGAAGTACTTGGGGTGAGTTTGGAGTGGTTTGGCATAAGTTTTCAATTTCCGACCAAACTTCGATTCAATATTCGAAGGTATTGGATGTGATTCGAGGAAGACGGAGGACAGATTTGAAGAGAGGGAGGTGAGAGGAAGAACTGGTGTAAATTTGGAGAAGTTTGGCCACCGTCCACCGCCGTAGGCGATCTCAGGCCGGCGGAAGACGGCAGCGTAAGGCGGGGCTGGTCTCTAAGGTTGAGAGACGAAAGGGATCGGGGAAATGAAAATGAAAAATGAGTCTGGGGGGTGTTTGGTATACTGAAATGTATTGAATAATCTGGACCGTTGGATCACAAGAATCCAACGGCCCAGATCAATTGTTTAAATAAAAACGGGGTCGTTTGGGTAGTGGCAGGGTCTGAGACGGGTTATTGGACTGGGTTTTGGTTTTGGGCTTGCTTGATTTAATTGGATTTGGCCCAATCCTTTTCTCTTTGTTTATTGATTTTAGCTCCTAATAAAAAACGCTAATTACACTACAAAAAATCAAATAAACATTACAAAAGTATTAATTAAGTTACACTAATAATTATCACACTAATTTAAACATCAATTAAAATAAATCACACCATTTTGATATTAAACACTAAAAAATGCAAAAATGCATATTTTTTTTGTAATTTTCTACTTTTGTAAAATACTTGATTACTTTTAATGAATCATAAATAAAAATGTGACATATTTTTGTATTTTTCATTAATTAAACAAATAAACATGGGCACACAAACGCAAACAATAAGAGAAAAATAACACAAAAATCACCAAAATCACACACAATACAAAACTATTTTATTTTGAATTTTCTGGGAGTAATTCTCATATAGGGCAAAAATCACGTGCTCACAGTCCTGTGATGAGGTGGCATATCACAAGAGTGGTGCGTTGAATTTGAGATAATTTTTAGAGTCATTAATGAATGTGAACAGATGTGATTTTGGCTTATTAGAGAGTTCATATCGAGGTTTGGCTTGAAAATCTGTGGTGGCATTAGTCAACAGGGAAATAGCTTTATGTATAGGTGACCTGAGGAATGGATACGGTTATCACGTGTTTTATTCACCATTGCTAGTATATGAAAGTATTGGAATGAGACTTTAGCTAATAAAAAGGGTTTTCTATCGATAACTGGTTGTTGTGGCCAGCTGTTGTGAATGGAAGTATTGTTGCATATGTTGGAGTTATGTGGTATATCAAATGATTGTAGCCGAGGCTGTAGGTATGGGTTATTACAGCTGGTTCGGGTTTGTTTTGGATATAGAAATGTGAGGTTCTGATCTTGTGTAAGATTTCAGAAGGTGAAATGTAGTTCTATGGTTTATGGACTAGATGGATTGTGAAATTTCAGCTATATTGTGTTGTCGGACCTATAATGGATAGGGTGACGTGGGATCACCCCGGGTTGTATGCAGGGTAAAGCTATTCAGCTAATGGTTGGCTTCTAGAACAACTCTCGATACGCTCAAGGACGAGCATTTTTTTAAGTTGGGGAGGATATGACAACCCGGTCCGTCGTCACATGAGTTACTGCCTCGTTTCCCCAATATTATGTCCCTCCATGATTTATTATCAGTATTTGAGTTGATCGGGTAGAATTGGATTGGTTTTAGTTGAAAATATAGCACTTAGCCTTTTTGAAGGAAGCTTGTTTTGGAAAAGTCAATCGGAAGTTGACTATGTAGTTAGAGGGCTCGAATGTGAGTTCCGGTGGTTCGGGTAGCTTCGAGGGATGATTTTTGACTAAGGAGTGAAGTCGGAATTCAATTTGGAGGTACGGTGTAGAGTTAGACTTGAATTGGCTAAGGTTGAATTTTAGCAAATTTCGGTTGGTAGGTGTGATTTTGATCCGAGTGTCGGAATGGAATTTTGAGAGTTACAGTACCTTCGTTAGGTGATTTTGGATATGCGTGCAAGGTTTCAGGTCATTCGAAAGTGTTTAGGTCGGGTTTTATATCAAATGCAAGTTTCGGAAGTTTTTGTTTAACTTAGCTTGAATTTGTGGTAATTCGATGATTTTGATGTTACTTAGCTTGAATTTGTGGTAATTCGATGATTTTGATGTTTATGATAGTGTTTTTATGCTACGAGCATGTTTCAATGAAGTAATAAAACAAATTTGTACATTTGGTTGAGGTCCTGAGGGCCTCGGGGTAATTTCGAATGGCAAACGGGGAATTTTGAACATGAAAAGTGCAGCAGAAAATTTGCAGAGAAATTTTACTCTATCCAATCGCGTATGTCTGCTGCGATCGTGTAGAAGGCCTGGTGGGGGGTGCTTAGACTTGCTCTATACAATCGCATGAGGTGGTCTGCGATCGTATAGATATGGGGGATGGTTCAGTGCGGTCGGGTGGGTGTGTATGTGCCAATGGGTGGACCATGGCAGACATAAAGGGGATCAGCCTTGCATACTGCATGCACAAGATTATCCGGGAAGAGGGGCACAAACCTTCCAGGAAACGCAAAAGAAGGCTGAACCCGAATATGAAGGATAGGGTGAAAAACAAAGTGATAAAGTGGCTAGACACGGGGTATATCCCAGGTAAGTTTTCTCACCCTTCTGTGCTATACATGTATTATTATTCCATGAGGATATGGCATGATTCTAAGTGTGGGGTGGGAGACCTATCTTGTATTGTATATTGTATATAGTAGATGTAGCTGTAAATTATATTAGCTAGCTTGGCCCGATGATGGACACTTGGCGACGGGTTTCTTAAGGGTCCAAGTCGGAATAAAAAAATACAAAAAAATTAGAAAATTTAAAAATCCAAAAATATGAGTAGAGGACTCTTCCTTATGACGGACTATTTAGGAGTCCACGTAGGAATTTTTCTTTCTTTTATTTTCTTTTTCTAGGTAGTGTATCATCTCCCCCTTGGTTTTTCTTTTGACCACGGTTCTTTTCCAAGGGTTTTTATTTGAACCGGGTTAGGTAGATTTTTTTCTTTCTTTCTTTCTTTCTTTTCTTAGGATTAGAGGTAAAAGGGAAACATGTAACCCTGAATATGCACATTAGCAAAAGCGTAAATTAAACTTGAGAATGTATCTTCTAAGCTTGATTGTAGAATCTCAATATGCCTTAAATTGCAGAATAATGCTTGCTTGAACATCGATAGGACTTTGTAGATCAACTGGATTCCAAATATGTTGCATGCCATGTGTGTGTGAGGTTTTACTTACATTGTATGTTGTACATGATGCCTAGAACTTGCCTTGTGTGTTTGCAAAGCGAAATAGAAGTTGTTTGGTTGTAGAAAGGATAGAGGCATTTCTTTGTGCAACCCCATATACCAATAAACATGAATTTACCCATACATTATATCTTAGTTAACCCCTTTGAGCTTAAAGCCTATTCTTTGATAACTCCTGAATGTTCTTCAAATTATTATATTTGTTCTACTTTACCTCCTAGAAGCACTTGTATTGTAATGAATATGCAAAAGTTTAAGTGTGGGGTGAAGGGAAATTGAAAAGGGAAAATCAAGAATGAATGGTAGAAAACAGTGAGATGGCCGAAATAATGTAAATGTATTGCAAAGCAATGAAAAAAAAATATTCTGATAAAAAGAGCTATATTGAATAAAATTTTAGAAAGGCCAGCTACATCAATAAGAGAAAAGTGGGGGTAAAAGTGGAGGAAGGTGAAGGTATGTTTATGGGAGACATAAGGAAGAAAACAAAAAAAGGGAAGTTGTAAAAAAAAGGAAAAGAAAAGTGCTTAGGGAGGTTAGCCACTAAAACCAAAAGTATCCTACACGTCCTATAGCCAATATTACAACCCTTAAAGACCTCTTGATCTATGATTGAATAACTCGATTAGTGGAGTATTACACTACGGGCAAGCCTATGGTGTGTCTATATGCATATGAATGTTCTTTGTTGAGAGTAAGTGAATTTTTCCGATATTTATAAGTTCCATGTTTTTGAATTATTCATGTGTGGGAACTTCTCTCAATAAATTTTGTGAGGGCATGTAATTCAAGAGGAAGAAGGTAAATTTGCATGTTTTTGGTAATAAGTAGAGTAAATAATAATGTGCTGGCATGAGAGTTTACGGTTAGGTAAGGATTGTGCATATCTTAGGTTAATCATGAAAAATAGATTTTGTGACATAATTTGGGGGAGACATAAATAAAATTGTCCTAAAGTGTGATTAAGGTTGCTCGAGGACGAGCAAAGGTTTAAGTGTGGGGTATTGATAATAGGTAAATTTGACTATATTTATGCCCTAAATAATCACGCTTTATTGTTATTTTGATATTATTTATGATGACAAAATGCTTTTATTAGTGTTCTTAGTGTGTTATAGGTACACTTGAGCAAATGAAGACTAAAAGAGCAAGTTTTGGAGTCAAAAGATGGTGAAAAAGGCCAAAATGTGGTACAAGTGAAGAACTTATGTTGAAAGTAGCCGGGAAGGTGTGATTCCGAGCTATATGGATGTTACGGAATGAATTTAAGTGATTTGGAGCTTTTAAGTCTGAGTAAAAGCTCAAGGAATTAAGCCGGGATCGAGTTCGGGGGTCAAATTTGATAAGTGTAGAACAAGCGAAGAATGGATGAGGCATATTGTGCACTGTTTAGTAAATTGGACATAACGTTTCTTTAAGAACTCCATTTTGCCTCCATAATATATGGTTGGAAAGATAATTCAAAGGGCTACAACTATAATGTTTTGGGTTTGTCCAAATTCCCAACAGAACAGGGTGAAAAACCGCAGTTTCTCCGCAACCGCGGATGAACCGCGGAAAAACAGGCTCTCTGAAGTTTTACTGTTCGCGGTCCGTCCGCGGCCGCGAACGAACCGCGGAAGTCGCCGCAGCAGCAGTCCTAATTGTACTCAAACTTAGTTTTTTTAGCCCTAAAACCTCTATATAAACTCCTAGTTTGCCCCATAGAGGCATGTTATCTTTATTTCATTACTTTTGCAAGGTTTTTAGTAAGAGAGATTCCTCTCAAACTCCTTCTTTTATTTTATATCAAGTATTTCTTTATGATTTCAATTATTATTCTTGTTTCTTCAAGCATCATTAGCTAAATTCTATTCTAAGGTTTTGATGGAACCTATTGATTGATGAACTTATCGTTTATGTGATTACAAATTGTGACTTAGATTTCTATTTGTTCAACTTCATTCTTGTTGTAGTTAATTGGTAGAGCTCCCAATTAGCGTTGCCTATTTAGTGTGCATAACTTGGAAAAGAGTGCATATTTAGGTTTATTGTTGAACAACACCACACCTAGGTTATTGGAGGAATCTATAACTTTAGGCGTAAAGACGGGGTTAGGAATAACGAAGTCTTGGGTGCAATCTTAAGTGAACTATTCAAATTAAAGCTAGCATTGGCAGCTTTACATTCCTTGAGTACATGTAATAGCTTTTGAGCCTGCACATCTAGCAAACCAGATGAAGTAATAACAGGTAACGTGGAGTTAGGACTTAGATACTCATACATGAGATGTGATGGTAGTGGTTTAAGTTCAAGCTTTGGTGGCTCTTCTATGGATGGCTTTGCTGGTGGGCTTTCTCTTTTCTCTAAGTGTAGAGGCTCGAATTCAAGCTCTCTCTCCCAAAATCCCTTGCCTTCCAAAGATAGTACCCATTCAGCTAAACTTTCACCGTTTACCTCTTCCATGTTCATCAGGCATGCTTGAAGTGGATCTTCAATGGTCAACTCTGCATCATCTGTCTCCACTATCACATCAACAACATCAATTAGAGAGCAATTTGCGAACTCACTAGGGCGCCTCATGGATTTTTGCACATTGAAGATGATCTCCTCATCATTCAACCTCATCTTGAGTTCCCCGGTTTCACAATCAATTATGGCTCTCCCAGTGGCTAGGAATGGTCTTCCCATGATTAGGGGAATTTCTTCGTCGACCCTGCAATCAAGAATAACAAAATCAGCGGGAAACACGAACTTCCCAACCTGGATTAGCACATCATCTATAATATCAAATGGACGCTTAACCGTCATGTCAACAAGCTGTAAAAGCATAGAGGTGGGTCTGGCTCTCCCAATACCTAATCTCTTATAGATAACTAAAGGCATGAGATTAATGATTGCCCCCAAATCACATAAGGCCTTAGTAAAGGCATAATTCCCTATAGTGCATGGGATGGTGAAACTACCCGGATCAGATAGCTTCTCAGCAATGGGTCTGGAGACCACTGCACTACAAGTCTGGGTGAATGTAACTGTGGCCAAGTCTTGGAAATCAAATTTCCGCGACATCAAATCCTTCATCATCTTAGCATAACCGGGCATTTCTTTTAAAGTTTCAATTAATGGAATGTTTACCTGGATTTGCTTGAGCATGTCGAAGAACTTTTTGTATTGCTCCTCTTTCTGGTGTTTGGCCAACCTTTGGGGGAATGGTGGTGGAGGCCTCTTCTTCCCGGTGACTTGGGACTTTTCTTTGTCTATCACATTCTCATCAATCTGCTGCTCTACCTTTTTAGCTACTTTCTCTGTTCCCTATTTTGCTTCATTATTTTCAGCAATTGGCTGGACTGTGACTTCTGTCAACCCTGTGGACTCATCCAGTTCAATGGGCAATGGAGTGGATGTCTCAGCCTGTCTGTCAATTTTCTCACTTTCATTCTCAGCATCAAGATCTCTACCGCTTCTCAGAGTCACTGCCATCATCTGCTTTGGGATTTGGTCCTTTGGGTTTGTTTGTGTATCTGCAGGCAATGTCCCTTGAGGACAATTGTTAAGTGACATAGCAATCTGACCCATCTGCACTTCCATATTTTTGATCGCTGCATCATGTGCATCTCTTCTTTCATTGCTTTTGGCATTCGACCCAATTACCTGCTACATCATAGCTTTCAATTCTACGAACCCATTGTCATGTCTACCCCCATGCTGTGGTAGAGGTGGATGATATCCCTGCTGCTGATTGCTGAAATTCTGAGGTCTAGGATATGGAGCCATGTTGTGTGGTGGCCTCATACCTGTTGCATTATACTGTAGTTGTGGAGGCCTGTATTGATGTGGAGCCTGCTGACCCCAACTCGGATTACCTTTTCTCTACCCTCCATAATTTGATACATAGTTCATATCCTCATGCTGATGATGATTTTCTTGGTCTGCAGCCTATGGATTACCTATGGGTTGGCTAATGCAAGATGTGCATAAACCACCATTGGTAGTATCTACAATGTGAACTTGTTGCTTAACCCCTGATTCTTCCACCTTCTTCGTCAGGATGCTCATTTGTTTCAATAAAGTTGCCACGTTCTCCTCCAAAGTGCTGGATGGATTCAAAGGTACAGAGTGTACCACTGGTGTGATGGGAGCACTCCTGGTCGTCCACCCGGAAATTTGAGCCATCTTGTCTAGCAAATTTTGGCCCTCTCTCCAAGTCTTGCTCAGAAAAGCCCCTCTTGCTGAAGCATCTACAATATTCTTCATACTATCTGAAAGCCCCATGTAGAACCTTTGACCCAACATCTGCTCAGGAATCCCATGGTGAGGACACATAACAAGCATACCCTTGAATCCGCCCCAAGTTTCATGTAATGTTTCCATTGGTTTCTGCTTGAAGCTCACAATCTCATCAATTTGTTGAGCCGTCTTGTTAGGTGGATGAAACTTGTTGTGGAATTGTTTGAATAACTCATCCCAAGTTGCAATGGAGTTTATTGGGAGTGAGGTTAACCATATATGTGCTGCTCCTGTAACTGAGAACGGAAAGAGTAATAATCTGATAGCTTCCGGAGTTACATTCGGTTGCCTTTGTGTTTTGCATATTGATAGAAAGTTCTTGAGGTGTTGCTGTGGATCTTCAACCTGAGACCCAGAGAATAATCCCTTGTTTTGCAACAAGTGAAGCATGTTGTTGGTAATCTGGAAAGACTCAGCTTGAATTGCTGGCACAACGATGGCAGTTGCCAAATTATCCGCTGTGGGTTGTGCCCAGTCGAACAGTGCACCTTCTTGTGCCTCCTGTGCCTCTTGCATATTTAGCCCGACTTGCTGGTTTTGATCGTTTATGTTACCCATGTTGAAGTCTAATTTGATTGGTTGTTGAGATTGTTGAATTTGTTTGATGGCTTTGTTACGTGCCCGGAAGGTTTGCTCGGGGTCTGAGAGTCCTTCAATTAGTTCTCCAGTCCTTGCAGATTTTCTAGGCATGCACCTGAATACCCAAATCAACAAACGTCAAAATATTAAATGTAGAGTTTAGAAAGAACCTGAATACACAAGAATCTTGAAGTTCTGGCAATGGCAATTGATAATTCCGTTAATTCCCCGGCAACGATGCCAAAAATGATTCACGTCCAAGCAACGGTCGTAGTCAATATAACTTGGTCTAATAAGTCCAAGATCGATCCCACAGAGAATTAACCTATCAATCACAACTTTCACAACCCAAGAGTACTTCCGAATCAAGTTCCCAAAATTTACAATATCTTTGTGTATGATTTTTGAACTACTACTTGCAAGAATTAAGAATGCTTAAAAGAAAGAATTGAATGTTGAGTAAAAATAATATGCAGAAGGACTAAGGTATTGATTTCCCCTATTGATGGAATCCTTTATCGTTATGCTCACACAAATTGTTAATATATTCTATCAATCATGAACACTATGTATCGTAACCCTCTCCCGAGCAATTACAATAATTTACTAGTGCACTCTCCCGAGCTAGCCTAGCTAGCTTTAATTTGAATAGTTCACTTAAGATTTCACCCAAGACTTCGTTATTCCTAACCCCGTCTTTACGCCTAAAATTATAGATTCCTCCAATAACCTAGGTGCGGTGTTGTTCAACAATAAACCTAAATATGCACTCTTTTCCAAGTTATGCACACTAAATAGGCACCGCTAATTGGGAGCTCTACCAATTAACTACAACAAGAATGAAGTTGAACAAATAGAAATCTAAGTCACAATTTGTAATCACATAAACGATAAATTCATCAATCAATAGGTTCCATCAAAACCTTAGAATATAATTTAGCTACTCATGCTTGAAGAAACAAGAATAATAATTGAAATCATAAAGAAATACTTTATATAAAATAAAAGAAAGAGTTTGAGAGGAATCTCTCTTACTAAAAACCTTGCAAAAGTAATGAAATAAAGATAACATGCCTCTATGGGGCAAACTAGGAGTTTATATAGAGGTTTTAGGGCTAAAAAAACTAAGTTTGAGTACAATTAGGACTGCTGCTGCGGCGACTTCCGCGGTTCGTTCGCGGCCGCGGACGGACCGCGAACAGTAAAACTTCAGAGAGCCTGTTTTTCCGCGGTTCATCCGCGGTCTCGAAGAAACCGCGGTATTACGACCTGTTCCGTTGGTAATATAGAAAAACGCAAAACATGATAGTTGTAGCCCTTTGAATTAGCTTTCCACCCACATATTATGGAGCCAAAATGGAGTAGTGAGCGAATAGTTATGTCCAATTTACTAAACAGTGCACAATATGCCTCATCCATTTTTCGCTTGTTCTACACTTATCAAATTTGACCCCCGAACTCGATTCCGACTTAATTCCTTGAGATTTTACTCAGACTTCAAAGCTCCAAATCACTTAAATTCATTCCATAACATCCATATAGCTCGGAATTACACCTTCCCGGCTACTTTCAACATAAGTTCTTGACTTGTACCACATTTTGGCCTTTTTCACCATTTTTTGACTCCAAAACTTGCTCTTTTAGTCTTCATTAGCTCAAGTGTACCTATAACACACTAAGAACACTAATAAAAGTATTTTGTCATCATAAATAATATCAAAATAACAATAAAACGTGATTATTTAGGGCATAAATATAGTCAAATTCACCTATTATCAGTATGCGATCGCGTAGGAGGAGGACGCAGTGCTATGCAATTGCAAGGAGTCTTCTGCGATCGCGTAAGTGGAATTAGAGGTCCTGGATTTTTGGCCTATGCGATCGCAGGGGTAGTGATGCGATTGCATAGGGGTCTCTACAGTGATGCGACTAAAACCCTTTGGTCCGTGACCACATCATTTTTCCACCATTTTTACTCTGCCAAGAGAGATTTTTGACCAATTTGAAGAGGGTTTTCAATGGGTATTGATTGGAGGTAAGTCTCTTGACTTAGGAAACACCATTTTATGGAAGAACCGACACTTAAATTCATGAAAGTGAGTAAAAATTGTGAAGAACTAGGGCTTGGTTTTTGAAAATTATATTTTAGGATTTGAAAGGCCATGTGAGCTTCGTTTTCGGTAAATTTTATATGTACGGACTCATGGTGAGACAAGGAATCCATTGGTGTGATTTTTGGAATTTTTTGATAAGTGGGCCTGCGGCTCGGGTTTTACCAACTTCGTGAATGTTTGTACTTTTTGAGAATTTTTATTGGGTTATGTTTCTTTAACCCATATTTATGTATTTGTTGTGATTTTGACTAGATTCAACGCCCGAGGAGGTCGATACAAAAGGAAAAGGTATTGCGGAACAGTCTTCGGCTGGTTAGAGGTGAGTAGTTTGTATAGATGATGGCCTGAGGGTTTGAAACCCCGGTTTATCACATTGTGATGATATTTTAGGGCATGCCTCGCACCCCATGGCAGGTGCGGGATTGTTTATGACCGGGGATTATGACTTGGTCCACCCCAAACGAGAATCTTTCTATATTGGCGACTGATACGCAACCTGTATTGAATATATCTGGGCTTATTGCCATGCTTGGGGCCTTGTGCCGATCTGTAGTATCCTCAAAGGATGAATATCATTGTGATAGCATGCTTTGTATAATCATTGATCTCAGTCCTGTATTTAATCACTGTTATGAAATGCTAAGTCACTTTTCCTGAAATTAAACATCTAAAGTATATTCTTCTTAATTAAATTGGAAACTGGGAAATTAATTGAATTTGTTATGTGACTCATAAGCATATTGTGGACAGAGTATGGATCGGGCTGCACGCCGCAATAATTATATGATAATATTGCGCTTGGGATGTAGGACCCCTCTGGAGTCTGTACACACCCCTAGTGAGCGTCGTCGACGTTAAATGGATCGGGTTGTACGCCACAGCGGGTTCATGTGAATTGCATGGCATCTTTGCATTATACTTGACTGATATATTTGAAGTTCTTTTGCTGTTGGTTCGTAGTAAGGTGTCGGACTGTTAGGTTTAGCTTTACTTTGTGGCATTTCGTGGATTTCTTATCTTTAGACATTTTATATGCATATTATTCACTAAGTCGGTAGTACTCACCCCTACTCCCTCCACCTTATGTGCTGATTCAGGTGTACCGGAGGCTTAGCTGAGCAGTCTTTGTCTCCAGAGCTTCTCAGAGTTGTTGAGGTAGTTGCTTGACGTTCGTAGGACCTGAATACTCTTCCTATTTTAGTTTTATTTATATATACATTCCCAGACTTATGTATTTTCGTTCAGATATTGTTATCCAGTTTGTTTTAGAGGTTCTAGACTCGTGACTCCAGATCTTTTGGGAGTGTTTTCAGCAGACTTCGCATTTCTCGGTATTATTCTTCTATAGATATTGGATTATTATTCTAAAACTTTTATATTCTCCTTAAATTGTCGGTTTTGAGATTTACGGTTTATTTTGGAGCGACTGTTGGTCAGGCTTGCCTAGCTTTAAGGTTGTGCGCCATCACGATCGAGTTTGGGTTGTGATAGGTTGGAGGAGAAAATTGAAAGTCTTTTGTCTACTAAAAATAAAATAGCTTTTGTTGATGGTTTGTGTCCTAGACCTGCTACTGATAGGGCTGAAGGAAAGCTATGGGATAGGTGCAACAATATGGTAATTTCATGGTTGATAGCTTCATCATCCCCTGAGATAGCTGGGCGTGTTCAATATTCTGAAATAGCTCAAATTATCTGGGTTCAGTTACAAACTAGGTATGGAACTGCAAATCGGACCAAAATATTTGAGTTAAGAAGAGAACTTTCTTTTACTTCCCAATGTGCTTTAGATATAGCCTCTTATTTCAATATTTGAAGAGGTTATGGGATGAATTGGGAGTCATATGCACCAACCATGGTCAAAGGTGTGTTTGTGCTGCAAACCCTAGTATTTTGCAAGAGGATGAGAAGAATAAGTTGTTTCAATTTCTCATGGGGCTGAATGAGACATATATATGGGGGTGAGGAGTAACCTTCTTATAATGCAACCTCCCCTAGCCTTGACAGTGCATATAATATACTTCTTAATGATGAAAAACAAAGGCAAGTTCAATCAAACTCTCAGTTCAACCCTGACTCCATGTCATTCAATGTCACTGCACAAAATAGGCCTAGTTTTTCTTTAACTCCATCCATTACTCTTTATAATGTCTTATTTTTTCCCTCATTTCAACACAATCTAATCTTTGTTCACAAATTGATCAAACAGCTGCATTGCATAGTGTTATTTACTGCCACTTCTTGTTTGTTGCACATGTTACAGGCCCCTTCTCTGAAGATGCCTCTAGATCTTGGTAAAGAGGAGGATGGCATGTACAAGTTCATTTGGGTGCAGCCATCAGATTCTTCTATTCCTTCAACTTCAAATTCATGTAGCACTATTTCTACACGCCCTGTAATAGACTCTTGCAAATTTGTTCCTCATCCCAATCATACAAATGTCTCTAGTCTTAGTTATTCTTTGTGTAATAATGCTGCTATGAATGATATGAATTTGATTTGGCATCAAATATTGGCACATATTTCTTTTGCAAATATGAAACATATTCATGTTATGTCTTCTTCCCTTTCTTCTAGACAGTTTTTTCCTTGTTTTGTTTTCCCTATGGCTAGACAAACTAGACTTCCTTTCCGTGATAGTTCAATTAGTACAATTATAACTTTCCAATTGATCCATGTTGATACATGGGGACCATATCACACACCCACTTCATCTGGTTCTAGATATTTCCTTACCATTATTGATGATTTTTCAAGAGCAACCTGGACTCATCTATTGGGATAAAAAATCAATGCATTCTTCATGATCAGGGCATTTATAGCCATGGTCCAAACTCAATTCAACACAAATGTCAAGGCTATTAGAAGTGACAATGCATTGGAACTAGGCACCATTACTGCAGGCTCCCTCTTTTTCAGTCAGCTTGGTATCATTCACCAAACTACCTGTCCACATGTCCCACAACAAAATGGGGTTGTGGAAATGAAACACATAACTCTTCTTGAAGCCTGTAGAGCAATCCAAACTATCTATCACTTTTTAGGGAGATTGCATATTGACTGCCACATATTTGCTAAATAGAATACCATCCAGAATCCTTCAAAATAAGTCACCCTATAAGGTCCTGTATGGAAAACCTCCCACTTATTCTCATTTAAGAACCTTTGGATGTCTGGCTTATGTGATTGTTCCTATTCCTCAAAGAGATAAACTACAACCTATGGCTATTCCATGTGTCTTTCTGGGTTATCCTTTTGCGAAAAAGGGTTACAAATTATACAATCTTAATACAAAGAAATGCTTCATCTCTAGGGATGTGATTTTCCATGAAACTTGCTTCCCTTTTGCTATTTCAATTTCTTGTGATCCTTCTACACCTTCTCCTCCTCTATGTCCCATTTATCAGGATCCTACTCCCTCTCCTTCCTCTGTTCCTTTTTCTTCTCTTGTTCCTTCCTCTCATCCTTTATCTCCTAACTCACATGTTCCTATACCTGAACCTGAACCTGATGCTACCTCTTCTATTCAGTCTCCTTTACCTTCTTCTCATCAGGATGTGCTTGGTTAGTCCACTTTTCATCCTCCGGTACTTAGAGAGTCTTCCAGGCAACACACTACTCCTTCTTATTTGAAGGATTATGTTTGCCAACTTCCTTCCTTCTCTAGTTCCTCCTCTTTTCCTCCTATAAAAAATTAACCTTTCATTTATTCTCAAGCTGCTTCAACTCCAGCTTGTCAAGATGCCATGAGATAGGAATTTGATGCTTTGGATGCAAATCACACTTAGGATATTGTGCCTCTAACTTCTAGTAAAAACCCCATAGGTTGTAAGTGGGTCTACAAGATTAAGTATAAGGCTAATAGGAGTATGGAGAGATACAAAGCTAGACTTGTTATTAGGGGGGACACTCAGGTTGAAGGTGTTGACTTTACAAAAATGTTTTCTCCTGTGGTTAAAATTTCCACTGTTAAATGTCTCATAGTTGTAGCTATCAAACATAATTGATATCTTTCTCAGTTAGATGTCAACAATGCTTTTCTTCATAGAGACTTAGATGTGGAAGTCTACATGAAGTTGCCCTAGGGTTTGTCTATTTCTGTTCCTTCCAGTTCTGCCCCTCTTGTTTGCAAATTGAGGAAGTACCTCTATGGCCTTAGACAAGCTTCAAGAAAGTGGTATGCCAAGCTCTCTCAAGCTCTATATTCTAGGGGTTATACTCGTTCTCTCAATGACTATTCATTGTTCATCAAGGGCACTCCTGGCAATTTGGTTCTTTTAGCAGTTTATGTAGATGACATCATTATCACTGGGGATGATGTTGTTGAAATTTCAGCTTTAAAACATTACCTAGATGCTGAGTTTAAGATCAAGGACTTCGGTTCTTTGCATTATTTTTTGGGCATTGAGGTTTCTACTGTTCCTGGTGAGGTTCTTCTCAATAAGAAAAAAATTGTCTCTATTTACTTCAACAGTATAATTATCTTGATGTCTCACCTGTTGTATGTCCTTTGGAACTCAATTGTAAGCTACATGCTGATGTTGGTGATTTCTTCCCTTCTCCTGATCAATATAGAAGTCTTGTAGGCAAGCTTCTCTTCTTGACCCACACTCGCCTTGACATATGCTTTATTGTGTAACGTTTGAGTCAGTTTTTGAAAAGTCCCAGGGTCCCCATATGACTACTGCTCTCCATGTGTTTGAGATATCTAATAGGAACTACTGATTTGGGTATCTTCTATTCTGCTTCTCCTGATTTCTCTATTCATGCTTATTCAGACAGTGATTGTGCTGCCTGCCCTGACACTCGCAGATCTATCACAGGTTTTTGTGTTATACTCGGTGGTTGTCCTATTAGCTGGAAATCTAAAAAAATAATAAGTTGTGTCTTTATCTTCTATTGAGGCAGAATACAGGGCTTTGAATAAGGTGGTGGCTGAGCTTACTTGGTTTTCTAGGCTAATGTCTGATTTTGGATTATCTGTTGACCTTCCCATTTCTGTTTTTTGTAACAATCAAGTTGTTTTGCACATTGCTAGGAATCTTGTGTTTCACGAACGAACGAAGCATATTGAGGTTGATTGTCATTTCATACGAACTAAGCTTCATGATGGTTTGATTTAGCTCTCTCATGTGGCTTGTTCTTATCAGTTGGCTGATGTTCTCACCAAGCCCCTTCCAGGTATTGTTCACCATGATCTCCTGTTCAAGTTGAAGGTGGTTTCCCCCTCCAACTTGAGGGAGTGTTGAGCTAATGGAGTACTTGGCTAATGAGCGTAAGCACAAATAGTTAGTCATTTGCATTGTATAGTCATTTTGTATTGAGTCTTTATTTAATTTGTCTCGTTGGCTATTTGAGTCATGTTTAGTAGTTAGGCTATTTTTGTAAAGTGCTAAAAGCCCAAATATAAATACTGGGATAATACATTGTAAGGCAGTTTTTCTACTTCATTTTTGTTTAGATACGGATAATGAAATACACGCTTTCTCTTTCAACCCTAAACAAAATTTCACATTTCTCACTTAAATTGCAATGTTTTCAGCGGGTAAATTTCAAAAATAGCCAGATTTACCACTGCTCGTTGAAAAATAGCCAAGTTTTAAAAGTCATTGAAATTTAGCCACTTTAATCTAAGCGAAAACACTGTTCAAAATCTGAAAAAATATGCCCGCAAATTTTACTGGAGTTCCAGCATAAATATGTTTGAACTCCCGTAAATTTTACGGGAGTTCCAGGATAACTATGTTGGAACTCCCGCAAATTTTACTGGAGTTCAAGCATAATTATGCTGGAACTCCCGCAAATTTTACGGGAGTTCCAGCAGTATAATTGTCCAGTATAATATACTGGAGTTTAGAGCACTAGTGCTCTAGTCTCCCGCAAATTTTACAGGAGTTAGCAAAGTTGACTGGTCCAGCATAATATACTGGAGTTCGTACACAAATGCACTAGAACTCCCGTATATTATACGGGACCGGTCCCTATTGCAGCAAAATAATGGCTATTTTTCATTGACTTTGTAAACAGTGACTATTTTTCATTGACCAGTGTGAAAACTGGCTATACCATGAAATTGTAACGTTTTCAGCTAGACAACAATTGAGGACCACGTATATTTTATCACACTTTCAAATCTTGTAAGTTTCGTAGAGAAGCTATGAGTATAAAGAATTTAACTTTTGATAGCTTTTAAAATTTTCTAATTTATAAATGTATTCTAGTCTATAGTCGTATATATGTAATTTGTCTTACTCTTATATTACTAGTTCACTTTTGTAAACAATTATTTGTAATTATTTTTTAGGTAATGCAAAAATATTATTTTACTTGGACACCGTTGTAAATGGAACCCGTAAAGTCATAGTAGGCACAGGCGCTACACAGTTTTCATTTGAGATTGAATGAATTTTGCTTGATGTTATAATCAAGAATTTAGTTAAATTGATCTCATAAAATAAAATGTGACACATAAACTAGGAAAATTGATACTATACACGAATTATATTACTTTTTGTTTTCTCGTATTTTTCCTTGTAGTTTCTAGTTTTTGCGAGTTTGGTTTGGAGAACAGATATTAACTCCAACTTTTTTTTTAATTTAATATTTCTTACACTCTATTATAATATTGGTCTTTTTAATTTGTTTAAAGTTCAATTACACTCGTCTCATGCTTATTTTGTAATCAGAACTAGCATTGTGACAGTTCATTGTTAAATAAGTGAGGTCTTTAATTAAACTTTAAATGGGAAATAGTAATGTATAGCTGCTTTCAAAATAATAATCCAAAAAATATATTTTTTTGGTATATTTATACATATTGCAGCTACCAAATATAAATAGTTTCTGCCGCGGGCTAAAAGTGATCTTTCCCAAGTCTAAACGTGGAACTAGGTCGGCCGAGACTGGACCCAACCAATATTTTCTCAACTCGGGGCCCGGTCACAATATTTCATTTCTTTAACTCCATTATTTTTATTTTATTCATCAAAAGATTTTCGGTTTTTCGTTTCTTTTTATGTTCTTGATCGTGCCCGAACTGAGAATGGGCACGAAGCCCTCTCCCGTTCTAGTATCCAAACAGGCTAGCCATTCTAAGTTTCAAAGGCGATGTCCGACCTGAATTTCCAAAATTCGGGAGTCGTGATGGCGCTTACTGATGAGAGCTAGACAAGCCAACCCTTAACTACTTTTAGAACTAACCATTTTACTTCTTTTAATAATTATCAGTAATATCATGATAACAGCAGAATAAAGTAATCAAGCGAAAGTCTTAAATTAAAGAATCTAAACAACAATGCGGAAAATCAACATAGGCCTCTACCCAAGAACTGGTGTCACGTACTCAAAAACTACTAAGAGTGCTAAATACAACCGTTTGAAAGAAAATATAGCTGTTTATCTCGAAATACATGGGATAATAGGCTGAAATAAAAGATAGAAGAGGCGTCGGGCCTACGGACGCCTGCAAGGCTACCTCGGTGTCTTGTCGAACTGAAAGCTAACTCCCATGCTACTGTAGGTGCTGTCCCAACACCTGGATCTATGCAGAAGAGCACAGAGTGTAGCATCAGCATAGCCGACCCTATATGCTGGTAAGTACCTGGTCTAACCCCGGCGAGGTAGTGACGAGGCTAGGACCAAATCCAGATAAACATATATATATAAAATACAATGAAGCGGCAACATAATAAACAATTAAAACTTGGGGAGGGAACATGCTTTAGGGATAACAGATATAAATCGAATATCGTAAATGAAAGAAGAGAAATCTACAGTCTAGCTTCTAACACGGAAGCAAGAAATAAAGACAATCTTCATGATCAACTTATGTTGTTCGCAAGCGTGCAACCCGACCCCATTTCTCGTATCTCGTGATAGGCTTACCACCCGCTCGCATTTTATAATATCTTGTGGTAGGCATACCACCCGCTCCCATTTCATAATATCTTGTGGTAGGCGTACCACCGACTCCCATTTCATCAATCTTGTGGTAGGCGAACCACCCGCTCCCACTTCATAATATCTTGTGGTATGCGTACCACCCGTTCCCATTTCAATCCAACACAGTATAACAAAATAATCCCGGCTGGAGGACAACAATAATAACATTTCGCCAAGGGAATAAAATATCAATTCAAACATCCCGGCAAGGGGGAAATTAGCTATATCCACACCCATTCTAATATCTAGCTACCACGGCTATAACTAAACTTGTTCCAACATTTAACTGCCACAACTATAACCAGACTTGTTGCTACACCTAACTACTTCAGCAATAACCAACCTATTACAACACTTCACTACCTCAGTTATAACCAACCTATTAAAACACTTAACTACCTTAGCTATAACCAACCTATTACAACACTTTATCTACCTTAGTTATAACTATAGTCACCAGTCAACACAAGGAAGCATTAACCTAAGCATTCGTAATATCAATTAAGAACACAGTGCAAGGGAACCGCAACTCAACAATAGCTTGACAAAGGGACATAATGATCTCTTCTCTTTCTCACTTTTACATCCCAATTCTTTTCACAACTTGAGCCAATGCTCTAGAGGTTCAATTATCACTTATACTTTCGTAATTCATTATACAACAGGAGTCGGCGCTCCTCAATATTCATAAGTCACATTTCTTTCCACAACTTTACACAACAAACATAAATACACACCAAGGCATGGATAATACAATGGATTCATGAAAATTACAATATAAGACTTACTGTCATGCTTGACACCAACATAGAGAGACTCGTCACCATGCCTATACGTCGTACTCAACAAGAAACACATAGCAAATATGACTCAACTCCTAATCCCTCAATCTAGGATTAAACTGAACACTTACCTCGATTCGTTGAATTCAACGCAAGTCTCAATTATAGCTTTACCCCTCGATTTTGCCACCAATTTGATTGTATATAGGCATAAATTACTTAATTACATTAATAAACAATAAATTAATAAAGTTGAATGCATAAAAATAAATTTCCCAAAGTTTTTTCAAAAAATTCCCAAATCTTCCCCGGGATCACGTGGTCAAAACCCGAGGTTCGAATCAAAACCCGGTTACACATTCCCTCACAAACCCAAATATATGATTTATTTTAAAATCGGACCTCAAATTGAGGTCCAAATCCTCAATTTTAGAAAAACCTAGGGTCTACCCAAAATTCCCAATTTCACCCAAAATATCATTGATTTTAAGTTGAAAATATGTTAAATGATGCTAATGATTGAAAGGAATGAGTAAAAATTGACTTACAAATGATTGGAAGAAAACTTGTTCTAGAAAAATCTCACAAGAAGTTTATGTTTTGAAAGAATGTTGAAAATGGTTTGAAATCCGGCTAAGCATAAAATATGCAGGTTGCAGATGTGGTATTTGCGAATGATAACTAGGAATTTTGCATGATTTTGAACCCCGCTTTACCTTAGCTTTGTGCAATAAATATATTTAAGTGGCTCTGAATTACTTACAAGTGCGCTAATTTGCAGGTTTGCGCGAATAGAGGATGAATACCATCAAAGCAACTCAAAAAGGAGTGAAACCGGCAAAGTGCCAATAAAAAGAGAATGGACTGCAAGGAAGCCTGTGCGGACCGCACTGTTTTGGTGTGCGGCCGCATAGGCTGGTTCAGAGACCCAAGAGAATCAAGCAAGAGCTGCGCAGACCGCACTGATTTGGTGTACGGCCGGGCAGATCAGACCCACGCGGACCGCGAGACAAAACAGTGCGGTCCGCGTTACTGTTCTCACGCGGCCGCAGGACATATCAGTGCGGCCCGCGTGTATAAAAGATCAGAGGCCATGCAAGCAGAGGATTTGTATAGTGCGACCGCATGACAAATGTATGCGGTCCGCGTCACTGTTCCCACGCGGCCACATGCCAAAAGTGTGCGGCCCGCGTGCTTGCTCCAGCAGAGACCTTCAGCAGCCCAGTTACCCTACACGGCTATCCTAATATCCCATGTATCATCTTCGCATTGAAATTCCATACTCGTTAGTTATTCCACCTAGGCTTGAGCTACTTCCCTAGTCCCCTTTATCCCATTAGAAAAATCATACTTAGAAATTATCTTTAGCATAATTTAGGCAATTCAATAGTAGAAAACAAAATAGTTGATACTTTGAAAATACCAAAAATGTTAGAAGCTAATCTAGAAGCCAAGACTCAACTCTAGTGCAACACGATTATCACTCCAAAATTCTAACTCCCTGTGGAAATTGACCCCGTCACTATACGGGTAAGAGTTTTAGTGCCCACTCATACCTTCGAGTTGAGTTTGCCACGATCACTTTTTGGCGCCGCTGCCGGGGAGTTAAACGGTGTTGATTAATTGTGTTGCTAGTGTTGTGTTTTGCTTCTT
>JASVEL010008163.1:0-160655 GCA_032618575.1 Nicotiana noctiflora | reverse complement strand
CTTTCCTTCTTTTACTAATTTTCTTGACTCAATTTTAATAGGTACAAATGGATCTTAATGGAAATGATAATCTTCCCCTTGGTATGCCATGGCGGGGGAGGAAGTAGAGGATCTTGTGCAAGATGATTTTCCAGTACAAAATGTACCACGAAGGCCTCGAAATGCTAATCAACAAGCCCAAATTCCAAACCCTCCTCCGCCACCGCCAAGGGTTGCACCAAGAGCAATGACAAATCATGGATATGCTAGTGCCATTGTTCCTCCCCGAATCCGGGCGGGGAACTTCCAAATTACAAATGTGATGTTGACACTATTGTAGCAAAGAGGGTATTTCACGGGCGCCTCAAATCAAAATGCCTACAAGCACTTGAATGGGTTCGTGGATACTTGTTGGGAAAGCAAGCAAACCAATGTGTCCGAGGATGCTTTGCGGTTGCGACTTTTCCCTTTCTCATTGAGGGTTAAGGCGCTAGATTGGTTGGAGAGATTGCCGAATTATTCTATCACTACATGGGACGAATTGGTGGATAAGTTCATTGCCAAGTTCTTTTCCCCAAATCATATGGCAGCATTGAGAGATGAGATCCTAGCCTTCAAGCAAGAACCAACGGAGCCATTGCATGAAATTTGGGAGAGATATCGGACTATGGTGAAAGAGTGCCCGAACAATGATATGACCGATGCTATGGTTCAACAAACGTTTTATAGGGGATTAACACGGCGAACCAATGCATTGTGAACCAACTAGCGGGCGGAAATTTCATAAAGTTATCTTTGGAGGAAGCATGTGAAGTAATGGATCAAATGGACGACACTTCTTCGGCATGGCAAAGTCGGGTGAATGTACCTCAAGGAGACCCGAATGTTATTCATCTACATAAAGAGTTGCATGACCATGGACAAGCCATTGCCGAGCTCACTACTACCATGAATCAATTGGCGAAAGCTCAACTTCAACAAGTGCAAAATCTGCACCAAGTGAATTCTATGGAGAATGTGTCGATGTTGAAAAGAAGGAATAGAGGGCAACAAGCGCAACAAAGCCAATATGATCAAAATGAGAACAACAATGATGGTGGGTTTTCTAATGATGGTTTTGACGATCAAGATGAATATTGTCAATATGTGAACAATTTCCAAGGCAATAGAGGAAACCAAAACAACCAACAATGGCGTTCCCAAGGCAATTAGGGAAACAATCAAGGAAGAAGCAATTGGAATAATAACAACAACAGGAATGATGGTGGAGAGTGGAACAATCAAGGCAATAATTGGAACAATCAAGAAAATAGTGGTGGCAATTGGAGTGGCAACAACAACAATTGGGGGAACAATAACAATCAAGGAGGGTGGAACAATGGTGGTAACAACAACAATCGGGGGCAAGGTTTTCAAAGAGCTTCCATGTACCAACAATCCACCCCCTTTCCACTCACAAGGATCAAGTTCTTCGGGCAATGATATGGGCCGCATTGAAAGCATGTTCGAGCAAATGATGAAAAAGAATCAAGATTCGGATGCCCAACTAGCTTCTCATAATACTTCAATCCGGAAGTTGGAGGTGCAAATCGGCCAACTTTCTCAATCTTTGAACTCCCGACCTAAAGGTGCACTACCAAGTGACATGGTGGTGAACCCGAAGGGAGGGAACAATCATGTGATGGTCGTGACAACTAGAAGTGGAAGAGGCGGTTTGTAAATGCCTCAAATGAGAATCGAGTTGTGGATGTGGAAGCTTGTTTGAATAATGATGACATGCAAGTGAATGATGACCGTGTGTTTGATGAACCTATAGCAACAAACGTGTGAGGATTGAAATTGAGGATGAGGCCGGGATTGAGTGCCAAGATACCGTGAACCCATCTAGGGAACACATTATTGATATTCCCGAGCCATCTATTCCAAAGGCCAAGGCACCCTTGCCAAGGCCTCCTCCACCGTATCCTCAAAGATTGGCAAAGCAAAAAGGAGATAATCAATTCAAGAAGTTCATAGAGATGATGAAGAGCTTGACCATTAATGTGCCATTGGTGGAGGCATTTGAACAAATGCCCGGGTATGCAAAGTTTATGAAGGATTTGGTGACGAAGAAGAGGTCAATGGATTGTGAAACGATAACAATGACTCACCAAGTGAGTTCCATAGTTCATTCCATGGTTCCCAAGTTAGAAAACCCCAGAGCCTTTACTATTCCTTGTACTATCGGGTGTGCCAATTTTGCCAAAGCACTTTGTGATTTGGGTGCTAGTATTAATCTCAAGCCATACTCCGTCTTTAAAACCTTGGGTATTGGACAACCTCGTCCAACATCAATGAGGTTGCAAATGGCGGGCTGTTCTATGAAAAGGATTTGGGAATCATTGATGATGTGCTAGTGAGAGTTCACAAGTTTATTCTACCGGCCGACTTTGTCATACTAGATTGTGAAGTTGATTTTGAGGTGCCTATTATTCTTGGTAGGCCATTCTTGGCTACTAGGAAAGCTCTTGTGGATGTTGAAGCCGGTGAATTGACATTTAGAGTCGGTGATGAGAAGGTGGTCTTCCATGTGTGCAAATCCATGCGCCAACCAAATAGCACCGAAGTGTGCTCATTTGTGGACATTGTCACGGCGGTGATAGTGGATGACACAAGCGCCATGATCAATGTCGAGGATCCTCTTGAGGTGGTACTTCTAAACATGGAGACCAACGAAGATGCCGAACGTGTGGAATGTGTGAATGCCTTACATGGTATGGGCTCGTACTCCTATGAGCCAAGGAAGTTATCATTGGATCTTGAGAACCGAAAGACTCCTCCTACAAAGCCATCGATTGAAGAGCCGCCGGTGTTGGAGTTGAAACCACTTCGTCCTCTCCTCAGGTATGAGTACTTGGGTCCCAATTTCACTTTGCCAGTCATTCTTTCTTCTTGCTTGACTAACTTGCAGGTTGACGCCACTTTGGCGGTTCTACAAAAGAAGAAGCGAGCAATTGGTTGGACTTTGGCTGACATTCGGGGAATAAGCCCCGCGTTTTGCATGCATAAAATTATATTGGATGAGAATGCTCGCCCATCATTGGAGCATCAAATAAGATTGAAGGAGGCTACGCAAGAGGTTTTCAAGAAAGAGATCATAAAATGGTTGGAGTCGGGGTGGTGTACCTAATCTCGGATAGTTCTTGGACTTCCCCGGTCCAATGTGTTCCCAAGAAAGGCGGCATGACTGTGATCACCAATGCAAAGAATGAGCTAATCCCTACTCGTACTGTTACGGGTTGGAGAGTTTGTACAGATTATAGAAAGCTTAACAAGGTGACGAGAAAGGATCATTTTCCATTGCTGTTCTTGGACCAAATGTTGGATCGCTTGGCGGGTAGAGCTTATTATTGTTTCTTGGATGGTTATTCGGGGTATAATCAAATCCTCATTGCCCCGGAAGATCAAGAGAAGACTACCTTTACATGTCCCTATGGAAAATTCGCCTTCTCTCGAATGCCATTCGGATTGTGTAATGCCCCAGCCACATTTTAGAGGTGCATGATGGCAATTTTCACCGACATGGTGGAAATATTCTTGAAATTTTTATGGATGATTTCAGTGTAGTTGGAGATTCCTTTGATGATTGCTTGGCAAATTTGGACCGTGTATTGGCTAGATGTGAAGATACCAACTTGGTGCTTAATTAGGAAAAGTGCCACTTTATGGTGAAAGAAGGAATTGTCTTGGGGCACAAGGTTTCAAAAGATGGTATTGAGGTCGACAAGGCAAAGATTGAAGTCATTTCAAGGCTCCCCCCACCCAACTCTATCAAGGGTGTGAGGAGTTTTCTTGGGCACGCCGGTTTTTATCGACGATTCATTAAAGATTTTTCTTAGATTGTGAACCCGTTGTGTAGACTTTTGGAGAAAGATGCAAAGTTTGTGTTTGATGAGAAATGGATGGACTCTTTTGAGTTGTTAAAGCATAAATTGACAACTACCCCCATAATCACCGTACCCAGTTGGACTTTGCCTTTTGAACTAATGTGTGATGCTAGTGATGTGGCGGTAGCTGCGGTACTTGGTCAACGGCTCAACAAGATGTTCCACCCAATGTACTATTCTAGTAAAACAATGAATGAGGCCCAGCAGAATTATACCGTCACGGAGAAGGAGTTGTTAGCGATTGTGTTTGCCATGGAGAAATTTTGTCCTTATCTTATGGGGGCCAAGGTGATAATCCACACCGATCATGCCGCCCTCCGGTACTTAATGACAAAGAAGGATTCCAAAGCAAGATTGATGAGATGGGTGCTTCTTCTCCAAGAATTTGATCTAGAGATTGTGGACCGAAAAGGGAGTGAAAATCAAGTGGCGGACCACTTGTCTCGTCTAAAGGAGGAGGGGAGGCCTTCTAACGGCCTTGAAATGATTCTTTTCCGGATGAGCAACCTCTTGCGGTGTCAATGAATGATATGCCATGGTTCGCCGATGTAGCCAATTACCTTGTGTCCGGTGTGATTCCATGTGAGCTCTCTTCCAACCAAAGAAAAAAGCTAAAGAGGGAGAGTTTGGACTTTTATTGGGATGATCCGTACTTGTTCAAAATTTGCACGGATGGAGAGATTAGAAGATGTGTCCCGGAGAGCGAACAAATGAGCATCTTGGAAGCTTGCCATTCCTCTTCCTATGGTGGTCACCATGGGGGAGTAAGGACGGCCTCCAAAGTCTTGAGTTGTGGATTCTATTGGCCAACAATTTTCAAGGATTCTAGTGATCTAGTGAAGAGATGTGATGCATGTAAAAGAGCGGGTGGAATTTCAAAGAGAGATGAGATGCCCCTAAACACCATTCTAGAAGTTGACATTTTTGATGTGTGGGGCATTGACTTCATGGGACCGTTCGTGAGTTCTTGTGGAAACACATATATTTTGGTAGCAGTGGACTATGTTTCGAAGTGGGTAGAAGTCGTGGCTCTTCCTAACAACGAAGCGCGGAGTGTTGTGAACTTCTTGAAGAAATACATCTTTACAAGATTTGGGACCCCCCGTGGCATCATTAGTGATGGGGGATCCCATTTTTGTAACAACGCTTTTGATGCATTGTTGACCAAGTATGGTTTTAATCACAAAGTCACTACTCCTTACCATCCTCAAGCAAGCGGTCAAGTTGAAGTTTCAAATCGGGAAATCAAAAGCATCTTGTCTAAGACGGTCAATGCAAATAGGACCGATTGGTCCAAGAAACTAGATGATGCGTTGTGGGCTTATAGGACGGCTTACAAAATGCCAATTGGTATGTCTCCTTACCGATTTGTGTTTGGTAAGGCTTGTTATCTTCCGGTAGAGCTTGAACATAAAGCAATGTGGGCCTTGAAAAAGCTTAACTTGGAATGGGATATAGCGGCCAATCTCCGGGTAGATCATTTGAATGAGCTTGACGAGTTTAGATTTCATGCATACTCCAGCTCATCCTTATACAAGGACAAGATGAAGTACCTTCACGATAAATATGCTCAAAGCAAGGAGTTCAAGATTGGTGACATGGTTCTTCTCTTCAATTCCCGGTTGAGATTGTTTCCGGGAAAACTCAAGTCAAAGTGGAGTGGCCCTTTTGAGGTAGTATGTGTGACTCCGTTTGGAGCTCTAGACTTAAAGAACAAGAATGGTGAAATCTTTCGAGTAAATGGGCATCGGGTAAAACACTACTTGGGGAAACCGGATAACAGCTAGGTGGTGGCACTGTTGCACTTGAAGTGATGGTATGGTAATTTGCGTCGTGCCGCGACGTTAAATCAGGTGCTTCTTGGGAGGCAACCCATGTGTTTTTCTTTTCCTTTGTTTTCTTTATCAGTAGGATAGAATTTTTGAGCTAACAGTGTGTGAAGTGTTGTAGGAAGTGTGTTGAAATAATGCAGGGAAAAATAGAGTATTCAGCTCTCTGAAGTTTGGGCCACACGGCCGCACTACAAAACAGTGCGATCCGCGTGGGTTGAGGAAAGTGAAGTGCTGAGCCCAAGAAGAATCACGCGGTCCGCGTACCAAAAGTGTGCTGTCCGCGTGGGATGGACAAGAGAGAAGGGAAAAAGGGCAAGTCTCTGAAGTTTGGCCACGCGGCCGCACCACAAATCAGTGCGGTCCGCGTGGAAGTTGGTCAATTTGAGCAGGTCTCTGAAGTTTGCCACGCGGCCGCGAGACAAAACAGTGCGGTCCGCGTGGAAACTTAACTGTTGGGGAGGTTTATGAAGATTAGGCACGCGGCTGCACACCAAAACAGTGTGGTCCGCGTGACCTACCAGGTAAAATGCACACAAGGTAAAATCCTGCGTGGTCCGCGTGCCAAATGTGTGCGGCCGCACAGGTAGGTGAGTTCTGGGTCCCACACACTTTTCTATAAATAGGGACCTCTGGCCTTCATTAAACCTTTTGCCCAATTTTCATCCTGAGACCAAATTTCACTATTCATCTCTACCATTTGTGCTTCAATTACATCATTCAACCATCCTTGGTAACACTTCATCTTTGAATCATTATATTCTTTATTTTAATTCATGATTTATGTTAGCATAACTTCATAATTTCCTTATTTTCTTCTTGTAATTGATAATTTTAGGATCAAGCATGCCAATTAGAAAACTAGGGCTAATCTTAATTGTTAAAATAACTGAGTAGGGACACCTAGGACATAGGATATTGAACAAAATGGACCCAATTAAACAAAAAGGTACCTTAGCAGTTCTGAAAGTTTGCCCTACGCAGCCGCACACGTTTGGTGTGCAGTCCGCGTGAATGTCTGAGGACAACGGACACCTACGCGGCCGCTGTCCAAATCAGTGCGGACCGCGTGCCCGAGGTTCAGAGAATGCTATAAGTGTAATGTCCTCTGTGTGGATCGCGTGCATTTTAGTGCGGTCCACGTTGATCTCATGCGACCGCACTACAAAACAGTACGCCCCGTGTGGGTCAACTTCAGAGAGTCTGTTTGTGGGGTGCTTGACCTGTGCGGACCGCGTGGCAAAAGTGTGCGGTCCGCATCGACCTCACGCGGCCGCGAGACAAAATAGTGCGGTCCGCGTGGGTCATCTTCAAAGGATACCACTGGGTGTTGCTAAGCCAGTGCGGACCGCGTGTCGAAAGTATGCGGTCCGCATGGTTCCTGATCTTCACTGTGCTTGTTTCAATTATGATATTTTGTCATTGTATACTGCTCAATTGCTTCAACTAACTAATCTAGATTGTATTTTTGCAGACAATGAAGAAAATGTTAGCACAGCGTGGGGGTAAACAACCTGGGAGGGGTGGACCCTCCTGAGGGGGCAAAGGCAAATGGATAGTCAAACTCACCCCGGAGGCCCGGGAAAATATAAAGAAAACCCGAAAGATCATTTGGGAAGCTGATAGAGCGGCCTCTAATTCCACGGGAGTGACTACATGCCTTCAAGAAGTATCACATCGGAATCTGCCCCCTCCCACATAGAAGTTTCAGTACCTCCCATGCCATCCTCATCCCGAGAGGGAGAAGAACCCACAGAGGCTACTTCCAAGGCCACTTCGAACGCCACCTCCAAACCAGTCAATGTAGTCTCGGACTCGTCTGATGAGTCTCGAGCTGACAAGCCAAACAGTGATGACGAGTACTCCACTTCTCCCACAGCTTCATTATCAAGGGAGATTAGAGGCCAGGGTGAGGGAGATGAGCCACGGGTTGGAGGGATAGAGCGGACCAGGGATCCCAATGTGTGGGCGGACAGATTTGTTAGTCAACAAGCATGGCACAAGTTCCGAGAGTGGTGGCCAAAGAGGAGGTTGATCCCAGAACGGAGGTTTATAGATGTGGACTTGCTTCCGCACAACCCTCATGTGCAAGCACAGTTTCATACGAGAGAGGGTTGGGGTTTCTTCAAAGAACGGGTTGAGAATGCTAATGAACATATGGTGAAGGAGTTCTACGTCAATATTCACCATCTAGTCCGGGACTCCACTGCCATCAAAGTTAGGGAATAGATTGTGTTGTTCGATGGGAAGTCACTGAATGAGTTTTTGGTGTTTGGTGAGGAGGATGAGTCTCAGTATCTTGAGAAGTTAGCCCAGAAGGAGGAGGCACGACCATGGTTAGCAGAGGTGCTAGCGGCTCCCGAAACTGTTCCGGTGTGGCTTAAAGCACAAGAGAAGATCTATAGGAACACCCTTAGCTTCGAGGCGAAAGGGTGGTTGACTTTTGTTTGCAACCGGTTGGATCCCACTACTCATGACCATTCTGTGCCAATTGATAGAGCAGTGTTGGTAGCGTCGATCATGGCAGGCTTCCCACTGAATGTGCGGAATATCATGTACCGAGTCATCTCAAAGGTGGCCAATGAGACCAAGACGAACTACCCCTTCCCCAACACATTGACCATGTACTTCAGTGAGTTGAAAGTGAAAAAGAAGAAATTTGATGTTCTGGTTCCTCCGGTGGGGGTGTACTCGTGGTATGATCAAAAGGGTCCGGACAACCCTAAGACGGCAAAAGGGGCCAAGCCACCACCTCCACCACAGCTGGCCAGTCTGAGGAGCGAGCTGTCACCACTACTGAGCAGGCTACTCCACTACCTCCAGGTCCATCTACAGCACCCTCCTCTTCCATAGCTGATCCGGAGATTCCAGTCTCCAAGATGCACAGGTTCACGGCCAACCAGCTGTCTTATACTTTGACTAGTCTGAACAACTGGATGTCAGCTGCGACATCCAAGTTGTCTACCTTGACGATAGTGGTTCAGTCCCACAGTGCACCTGTAACAGTGGAGGTCCCAGCTTCTATTGAGGAGACACTGAAGAAAATTCTGGACAACCAGGAAAAGATGATTAAGAAGCAGGATTCTTTGGAGAAGGCCGTTGATTCACATAGCAAGTCACTCAAAAGCCTTGCTAGGGAGCACAGAAAGCTGAGAAAGACCAAGGCCTCGACAGAGTCAGTTGCTGAGATTAAGGAGCAGGTGGACAAACTGGTAGTTGACCAGTTGCCCCTTGATCTCCTATTTGGTGAGCCATCCACAGAGCCACAGCCAGAGCAGCCACTGGAGGAGCTTAGGCCACGCAAGAAGAGGAAGCTCCCCAACACTAAGGGAGTGGTCATCAGAGTAGCTCCTGAGCAGCCAGAGGGATCTCCCAGTGCACCCACAGCAGGACCCGTAGCAGCAGATGAGCCTCCTCCAGAGCAGGCACCTGTCCCAGTAGCACCACAGCAGGTTGGGGACCAGTCTGAGGTCCCCACCACCACAGCGGATGAGGGAGCCAGTCAGAGCCACCATGTTGATCAGGCTTGAGGGGCCATCTATATCCTTTATCTTTGCTCTTTATTTGATAGTTAGCATTGGGGACAATGCTAGCTTTTATTCGTGGGGGTGTGCCCTACTTTTTGATTTTTCGGTTGTATATATTTGACTACTTTTGGTACATTCGTAGATGTAGTATTTGTATATATTTTAACGCTTTCATCTACTTTAGTTTCATTTTTTGAACACTCGTTTGATTGTATATATGGATCCATCTTTGTTCATAGTTCATTTGTTTTTTTTCATCTTTTGATCGTTCTCGTAGAAGCATTAGTTTTTGTTTTAAAAGCTTTCAATAAACCCTTGGTTTTCTTAATGCCACGGTTCTTTCCAAGGGTAAAGTGTTGTGTGAACCGGGTGGCTCTTCCCTATGATAGATAGCGTGACAACTTTCTTAAGGGTTGAGTCTATTTTTTTCTTTTTATTCTTGTTTTTCAAACTTTTTGTTGGTTAAGGGTACCTCGGGCGAACTTCACTTGGGCCTAGCACATTTGTCTCCGATCTTATGGTCAATGACATCAAGTTGTGTCTAGATTGGTGAAAGTTGTGGCCTTGAGAGTCTTGTGTTGATCGAACAACCATCGATTGGTCATATGGACCAAAGTGTGCTCGAATCTATTCCGAGGTTGTTGTGGGCCTTTGACTCCATGTCTTGGTGATCTCTAAGTGCAAGTGTGGTGAGAAAGTAGAATTGTGAGCCCAAGCGTCGTACCGATGGTCTAGAACTTGCCTCGAATGTTTGTTGAGGCGAAATCCTAGGCGAAACTTGACTTGAGAAGTGAATGTAGGCCACCTTTGATCCAAATGAACATAGCATGAATCATTCCTTCCAACCTACCAATAAAAGAATCCCTAGTCACCCATTTTGAGCCTAAAGCCTTATTTCTTCATAAACCAAAGTGCAAGTCCGTACCCAATTTAGACCTTCTCTTGGCACCCAAAGACCTTCCCTTAAAGTGATTGCAAAAGCATAAGTTTGGGGGAGGAAAGACAATATACAAACAAGGAAGGCACCAAAATGGCAAAAAAAAGGCACAAATGCAATAAGAAAAAGAAAAGGCATGAAGAAAAAGGAAACAAAGAGAAAAACAAGCGAGAAGTTGAAAAAGACCCAAAATGGTAGACCAAAAAGTGTTGATAAGTGAAAAAGGAAGAAGGACAAATGAGAATGAATGGATCAAAGAGGTAGTGCCAAATTGCAAAATGGAAGAATGCCATGGTGCCTCTCTTTCACCCCTTAAAAGAGGAAATGCCAAAAAGAGTCAAGAAGGCGTTTTATTAATGAAGCAAAAGAAATGCGTTAGGGAAGGTTGAACCACTAAGAACCAAAATCTTACCCTACCCAAAAAGCTTTCACAATGACTCCCAAAAAGTCCTATATGATCTCAAGTCAAGAAGAGCCTACATTAGTGGATACTTACATAAAGGGCAAGCCTATGGTATCTAGTGTCGGGCTTAGGGTCTCTTCCTTGAGAGCGCGAGTGTGAAATTATCCACATTGATATTGAGTGAAAATATCCTAAAAGGTGAGATGCACTTGGGAAGAGCCGAGGGTGTGTGAGTTTGGGATCCACAATAACCAAAGTGCTTGAGACAGGCTCCTTGATGGATCGAGTCAACCCTCGAAGCTCTTGTGTCACACTTGAACCAAAATGCTTAAAAATTTTCAAAAAGGTGTCGATGATACATTTACATTAGGGGCAATTGTTAGTCCCAATTGATGTTTGTGAGGTTACCCCCGGACAAGTAGGGGTTAATTGGTGTCTTTTCTCTGAAGGTTAGGTCTTAGTTTGGATTTGCTTGAGGACAAGCAAAGGTTTAAGTTTGGGGGAGTTGATAACTAGGAATTTTGCATGATTTTGAACCCCGCTTTACCGTAGCTTTGTGCAATAAATGTATTTAAGTGGATCTAAATCACTTACAAGTGCGCTAATTTGCAGGTTTACGCGAATAGAGGATGAATACCATCAAAGCGGCTCAAAAAGGAGTGAAACCGGCAAAGTTCCAACAAAAAGAGAATGGACATCAAGGAAGCCTATGCGGACCGCACTGTTTTGGTGTGCAGCCGCACAGGCTGGTTCAGAGACCTAGGAGAATCAAGCAAGAGCTGCACGGACCGCACTGATTTGGTGTGCGGTCGCGTAGGTGAACTTCAGAGAGACCACAAAGGCAGATCAGACCCACGCGGACCGCGAGACAAAACAGTGTGGTCCGCGTTACTGTTCTTACGCGGCCGCAGGACATATCAGTGCGGCCCTCGTGTATAAAGGATCAGAGGCCATGCAAGCAGAGGATTTGTACAGTGCGGCCGCATGACAAATGTATGCGGTCCGCGTCACTGTTCCCACGCGGCCGCATGCCATAAGTGTACAGTCTGCGTGCTTGCTCCAGCAGAGACTTTCAGCAGCCCAGTTACCCTACGTGGCCGCACGACAAAAGTGTGCGGTCTGCGTGAGCCCCACAGGGGCATTTTTGTCCGAAAATTTTAGGGTAGTATAAATAGCTTCTTTTTCTTTTTTAGGTCAGATTTTTATGACACACTGTAGCGGCAGAGCTCGTGAGCAACCTTATTACGCCTATTTTAGGCAATTTCGTACTAGTTTAACCTTGAATTTCATTTCCCATTAATTCTTATGTTATTTTTAGCTTTAATTTCGTCTTATTCTTCAATTTCTACGTCTAGCTAAACCCATAGCTAGGGTTGTAGCCCAATCCTAGTGCGGGTAATTAATGGGTTAGGAGATTAAATGCATGGATGATTGTGAGTAATTGGTTTTGGGTTGAATGAATGTATTTAATTTGGATTTTGTGGTTGCAAACATGAAGTCTACATTTGTGGGTTTGGTCTCTACTTAAGAAAGAGGGTATAAAACCTCTCATTCAATCCCAACAAGAACTTAGGATGGACCCATGATAATGGTAATCCTAAGTAACGGGTATAAACCTCGAGAGAGTAATTACCCTACTTGAGCCTAGAGTTGCTTGGGCAAATTGGCCTACCCAATTAGTCTCGAGAGTGCTAATTGGGCTAAATTGTTCTCTCTACCGAGAGGTGTGAGAATGAAAGTATAGAGCAACGGCTATCCTAATATCCCATGTATCATCTTCGCATTGAAATTCCATACCCGTTAGTTATTCCACCTAGGCTTGAGCTACTTCCCTAGTCCCCTTTATCCCATTAGAAAAATCATACTTGGAAATGGTCTTTAGCATAATTTAGACAATTCAATAGTAGAAAACAAAATAGTTGATACTTTGAAAATGCCAAAAATGTTAGAAGCTAATCTAGAAGCCAAGACTCAACTCTAGTGCAACACGATTATCACTCCAAAATTCTAACTCCCTGTGGAAATTGACCCTGTCACTATACAGGTAAGAGTTTTAGTGCCCACTCATACCTTCGGGTTGAGTTTTCCACGATCAGCGAACTGCGGTTCGCAAGTGCGAATCCCGACCTGTTATGGAATTGCAAGAAAATTGTTCGCATCTGCGAACCCTTTCAAAAACCCAGCCTTCGCATTTGCGATCATTTATATCACATTTGCGACCTGCCCATTTACCATTTGCGAACAAATAAATCGCATTTGCGATCAGGCAGCCAAGTCCTTCATCTCGCATTTGCGAGACCCTCTTCGCAAATGCGAAGTCTGCTGCTCAGAAAAATACCAGAAATTCCAAAGTTAAATGCACTCGTGGCCTATCCAAAACTCATCCGAGTCCACGGGGCTCCAAATAAAACATACACACAACCTCAAAAACATCCTACGGACTTATTCATGCGACCAAATCGCTAATATAAAATCATATACATCGAATTAAGCCTCAAAATCCATGATTTCTTCCAAGTTTCACAAAACATCAAATTTTCCATTTCAAGTCTGAAACACGTCAATGGGTGTTCGTTTTCAACCAAACTTTATAGAAAGTGCTTAAATCATATATAAAACTTGTACCAGACGCCGGAACCAAAATATAGGCTCGTTACCATCACGTTCTGATAAATTACATTTCCAATTTCCTTATATATTTTCAGAAAAAAACAATTACTCAAAAATTCATTTCTCGGACTTGGGACCTCGAAATAAAATTCCAGGTATACGCCCAAGTCCCATATTTTCTACGGATCCTCTAGGACCTTTGAATCATGGGGCAGGGTTCGTTTACCCAAAAATATTGACCGAAGTCAAATTTATTCATTTTAATATCAAAATTTAGCATTTTTCACAAAATTTCATATTTAGACTTTTTGGCTACGCGCTTGGACTATGCATACAAATCGAGGCGAACCTAAATGATATTTTCAAGGCATCGAAAGCACAGAATGACCCTTTGGATCATCACATTCTCCACCTCTAAAACAATCCTTCATCCTCGAATGGACAGAAGAAAGAAGTACCTTAGTCGGGGGAAAGATGAGGAAAATGGCTCCACATATTATACTCAAACTCCCAGGTCGATGCCTCATGAGGCTGACCTCTCCACTGAACACAAACAGAATGAAAACTCTTGGATCTCAACTAACGAACCTGCCGGTCAAATAGCTACCGGCTCCTCCTCATAAGACAAGTCCTTGTCCAACTAGATAGTGCTGAAATCTAACACGTGGGCTGGATCGCGCTGACACTTCCAAAGCATGTACACATGAAACACTGGATACACGGCTGATAAGCTCGGCGGCAAAGCAAGTCTATAAGACACCTCTCCTACTCGATCAAGAATCTCAAACGGGTCAATGAACCTAGGGCTAAGCTTTCCCTTCTTCAAAAATCCGATCATGCCCTTCATAGGCGACTCGGAGCAATACCCACTCACCAACCATAAATGACACATCTCGTGCCTTGCAGTCTGCATAACTCTTTTTCCTAGAGTGAGATGAACGAAGCCTTTCCTGAATGATCTTGACCTTGTGGAAGGCCTCCTGAACAAAATTTGTTCCCAATAGCCGAGCCTCTCCCGGCTCAAACCATCCAACCGAAGACCAACACCGCCTAGCATATAAATCCTTATAAGAAGCCATCTGGATGCTTGACTTATAGTTGTTGATGTAGGCAAATTCTGCTAAAGGCAAAACTAATCCCACAAACCTCCAAAGTCAATAACACAAGCTCGGAGCATATTCTCCAAAATTTTAATAGTCCGCTCTAACTAGCCGTCCGTCTCGGGATGAAATGTTGTACTCAACTCAACTTATGTGCCTAGCTCTTACTGAACTTCTCTCCAGAAGCGCAAGATAAACTTTGTACCTCGATCCAAAATGATAGACATGGGCACGCCATGAAGGCGAATAATCTCCCGAATATAGATCTCACTAAACCTCTCAGAAGAATAGAAGACTTCCACATGAATGAAATGTGCTGAATTGGTCAGCCTATCAACACTAACCCATATCGCTTTGAACTTCTTCCGAGTCAGCGGAAGTCTAGTAACAAAATCCTTAGTAATCTGCTCCCACTTCCACTCGGGAAGCTCAATCCTCTGAAATACACCACCAGGCCTCTGATGCTTGTACTTAACCTACTGACAATTCAAACAATGAGCCACATATGCTACAATATCCTTATTCATTTTAAGCCACCAATAATGCTATCGCAAATCATGATACATCTTCGGGGCACCCGAATGAATATAGCACCGGGAGCTATGGGCCTCCTCCAAAATCAACTTTTGGAGCCCATCCATATTAGGCACACATACCCAAAAAGTAACATGACTGGCGCCTTAGCGTTGCATCGTGTCTCTAAGGACACACAAATGGGGATTATCACATTGTCGATCGCGGATACGCTTTGATAACAAAGAACAATCTACCGCACAAGCTAACATACGAATGGGCTCAGAAATATCCAGTCTCATAAATTGATTGGCTAATGCCTGAACATCCAAAGAAAACGGCCTCTCACCGACCGGAATATAAGCAAGACTACCTATACTGGCTGATTTCCTACTCAATGCATCGGCCACCACATTGGCCTTCCCCGGACGATATAGAATGGTGATGTTATAATCCTTCAACAACTCCAACCACCTCCTCTACCACAAATTCAGCTCCTTCTGCTTGAACAAATACTAAAGACTTTTGTGATCCGTGAACACCTCACATGCCATGCCATACATATAATGCCTCTAAATCTTCAATGCGCGAACAATGGTTGGAAACTCGAAATCATGACCCGGATAGTTATTCTCGTGAATCTTCAACTGCCTCAAAGCATAGGCAATGACCTTGCCATCCTGCATTAACAGTGCTCCAAGCCAAACACGGGAAGCATCACAATAGACTGTATAGGGCCCTGAACTTGTAGGCAAAACCAACACGGGTGTCGTAGTCAGAGCTATCTTAAAGTTCTAAAAGCTCATTTCACACTCATCCGACCATCTGAATTGGGCACCCTTTTGGGTCAATCTGGTCATCGGAGTCACAACAGATGAAAATCCCTCCACGAACCGTCGATAGTAGCCTACCAACCCCAAGAAACTCCAAATCTCTGTAGCTGATGCTGGTCTAGGCCAGCTCTTGACTGCGTCAATCTTCTTTTGGGTCCACGCGGATACCCTTTGCTGATACAACATGGCCCAGAAATGCAACTGAACCCAACTAGAATTCACACTTCGAGAACTTAGCATATAACTGACTATCTCTCAAAGTCTATAGAACCACTCTAAGGTGTTGCTCATGGTCCTCCTGGCTGCAGGAATATATCAATATGTTATCAATGAGCACTATCACGAATGAATTCAAATAAGGCTTGAACACTCATTTCATCAAGTCCGTGAAAGCTGTTGGGGAATTTGTCAACCCGTATGACATAACCAAGAACTCATAATGCCCGTACCGAATGCGAAAAGCTATCTTAGGGACATCACATTCCCCAATCCTCAATTGATGGTAGCCAGATCGCAAGTGGATCTTGGAAAATACCCTGGCACACTGAAGCTAATCGAACAAATCATCAATCCTCGGCAGTGGATACTTATTTTTTATCGTTAACTTGTTCAATTGCCGATAATAAATACACATTCTCATTGACCCACCCTTCTTATTGATAAGTAATACCGGCTCACCCCAAGGTGAGACACTGGGTCTAATGAAACCCTTCTCAAGCAAATCTTGCAACTTTCCTTTAGCTCATTCAACTCTCGCGGGGCAATACGATATGGCGGAAGGAAATGGGATGAGTGCCCAGAACCAGATCAATGCATAAATCAATATCCCTGTCGGGTGGCATACCCGGCAGGTCATAAGAAAAACATCAGGGAACTCACAAACAACGGGTACAGAATCGATAGAGGGAACCTCAATACTGGAATCTTGAACATAAGCTAAATAAGCCAAACACCCCTTCTCGACCATTCGTCGAGCCTTCACATACGATATAACACTGCGGGTAGAGTGACTTGGAGTCCCTCTCCACTCCAAACGAGGCATATCCGATAAAGCTGAGGTTATAGTCTTGGCATGGCAGTCCAAAATGGCGTGATAGGGTGATAACCAGTCCATCCACAATATAATATCAAAGTCTACCATATCTAAAAGCAATAGATCTATGCGAGTCTCTAGACCCCTAATCACCACAACACAAGAGCAATAGACTCGATCGACCACGATAGAATCACCCACCGTCATAGACACATAAACAGGAATACCAATGCATCACTAGGAATGATTAAATACATGGCAAAATAAAACCGGAAGCTTCTCTACCACAAACCAGAACAATACGTGCACCTCCACCTCTAGCATATTTGCCTCCACCTCTAATACCTCTACATCCACCTCTAATACATGTACCTCCCTCTGAGTGATGTGGAGAAACTCCCTTAAAAATAGCTATGTTGATAATCCTTGAGATTTTCAATAGATGCATCGATGAATGCAATAGTGAAGAGCTTGGGAAACTTATCTAATCCCCATAAAGCCTCCGAAAACGTGATTGGGCTATCACAGGTCTGTGTTGTTGCTCGATGAAGAAGCGGTACATGACCTCACCATTCGCAAAAGGACAAGAGTATAAATTCAATCAGCATTGAGAATCCAAACTGCACGACAAGAAAGAACAAATGTGAAACTTTTCCTAACTCGGTAGCCTCTGAGAATAAATACAGACGTCTCCGTACCAATCTCTCGGACTCTACTAAGCTTGTCAGTGAGTTGTGAGACTTATGCGACCTAGAGATCTGATACCAACTTTTCACGACCCGGATTTTCTATCCTTGGGAGTCATGATGGTACCTACTTATGAGAGCTAAGCAAGCCAACCCTTAACTACTTTATCACTAAACATTTTACTTCTTTTAACAATTATCAGTAATATCATAATAACAGCTGAATAAAGTAATCAAGCGCAAGTCTTAAATTAAAGAATCTGAACAATAATGCGGGAAATCAACATAAGCCTCTACCCAAGAAATGGTGTCACATACTCACGAGCTACTAAGAGTGCTAAATGCAACTGTTTGAAAGAAAATATAGTTGTTTGTCTCGAAGTACATGAGATAATAGGATAAAAGATAGAAGAGATGTCGGGCCTGCGGACGCCTACACGGCTACTTTGATTTCTCGCTGAAATGAAAGCTAACTCCCGTGCTAATGCAGCTGATCAATAGATGGACCTGTGCAAAAGAGCACGGAGTGTAGTATCAGCACAATCGATCCCATGTACTGGTAAGTACCTGGCCTAACCCGGCGAGGTAGTGACAAGGCTAGGACCAGACTCCAAATAAACCTTTATAGATATATATACAATACAACAAAGTGGCAACACAAATAAACAATTCAAAGTGGGGGAAGGAACATTCTTCAGGGGTAACAGATATAAATAGAATCAGAAATGATAGAAGAGAAATCTATAGTCTAGATTCTAACACGGAAGCAAGAAATAAAGACAATCTTCATGATCAACTCATCTTGTTGCAGGTGTGCAACCCGACCCCATTTCTCGTAACTCGTGGTAGGCATACCACCTGCTTCAATTTCATAATATCCTGTGGTAGGCATGAAATGTCTTGTGGTAGGCGTACCATCCGCCCCCATTTCATAATATCTTGTGGTAAGGCGTACCACCCGCTCTCATTTCATCAATTTTGTGGTAGGCGTACCACCCACTCCCATTTTATAATATCTTGTGGTAGGTGTATCACCCGCCCCCATTTCAATCCAACACAATATAACAAAATAATCCCGGCTAGGGGACGACAATGATAACTTCCCTACAAGGGAACAAAATATCAATTCAAATGTCCCAGCAAGGGGGAAATTAGCTATATTCACACTGGTCCAATATCCAACTACCACAGCTATAACACACTTGTTCCAATATCTAGCTGCCACAACTATAACCAGACTTGTTGCTACACCTAACTACTTCAGCGATAACCAACCTATTACAACACTTAACTACCTCAGCTATAACCAACCTATTACAACAATAAACTACCTCAGCTATAACCAACCTATTACAACACTTTAACTACCTCATCTCTAACTATAGTCACCACTCAACACAAGGAAAAATTCACCTAAGTGTCTGTAATATCAATTAAGAACACAGTGCAAGGGAACCACAACTCAACAATAGCTTGACAAAGGGGGACACATAATGATCTCTTCTCTTTCTCACTCTTACTTCACAATTTTATTCACAACTCGAGCCAATGCTCTAGAGGTTCAATTATCACTTATACTTTCGTAATTCGTTAAACAACATGAGTCGGCACTCCTCAATGTTCATAAGTCACATTTCTTTCCACAACTTTACACAACAAACAGAAATACACACCAAGGCATGGATAATACAACGAAGTCAAATCCCAATATACGGTCATTCTTGACACCAACGTATAGATACTCATCACCATGCCTATACGTCGTAATCAACAAGAAACACATAGAAAACATGACTCAACTCCTAATCCCTCAAACTAGGGTTAAACCGAACACTTACCTTGATGCTTTGAATTCAACGCAAGTCTCAATTATAGCTTTACCCCTCGATTCTGCCACCAATTCGCTCATATCTAGTCACAAATTACTTAATTACATTAATAAAACACTAAATGAATTAATTTGAATGCACAAATATGAATTTTCCAAAGTTTTTCCCAAAAATTCCAAAAATGCCAACGGCCCACCTGGTCAAAACTTGAGGTTCGAACCAAAATTCAGCTACCCATTCCCCCACGAACCCAAATATATAATTTATTTTAAACTTGTACCTAAAATTGAGGTACAAATCCCAAAATTTAGAAAAATATAGGTTCTACCCAAAACCCCAAATTTCACCCATAAAAATTATTGATTTTAAGTTGAAAACATGTTAAATGATGTTAATCATTGAAAGGAATGAGTAAAAATTGGCTTACAAATAATTTGGAAGAAAACTCGTTCTTGAAAAATCGTCCAAGAAGTTTGTGTTTTGAAAGAATGTTGAAATTGGTTCAAAATTCGGCTAAGTATAAAATATGCAGGCTGCAGATCTGGGATTTGCAAACTGGGGATTGCAATTGCGAACCCCGGCCTTTTATGGGAATTGCGAGAAAATTGTTCGCGTTTGCGAAATTTCAAAATCCCAGGCTTCGCATTTGCGATCATTTATATCACAATTCCGACCTGCACATTTTTGCATTTGCGAACAAGTAGATCGCATTTGCGATCAGGCAACCAAGTCCCTAATCTCACATTTGCGATGTAGGGATCGCATTTGTGAGCTCACATTTGCGAGACCCTCTTCGCAAATGCGAAATCTGCTACTCAGAAAAATACCAGAAATTCCAAAGTTAAATGCTCCCGTGGCCTATCAATAACTCATCCGAGCCCTCGGGGCTCCAAACCAAACATACACACAACCTCAAATACATCATACGAACTTATTCGTGCGACCAAATCACTAATATAACGTCATATACAACAAATTAAGCCTCAAAATCCATAATTTCTTTCAAGTTTCACAAAATATCAATTTTTCCATTTCAAGTCCGAAACACGTCAAACGATGTCCATTTTCAACCAAACTTTACATAAAGTGCTTAAACCATATATAGGACCTGTACCGAGTGCCAGAACTAAAATGCGGGCCTGATACCATCACGTTCTGATTAAACTTTATTTCCAATTTCCTTAAATATTTTCAGAAAATAATTTTACTCAAAAATTGATTTCTTGGGCTTGGGACCTCGGAATTCGATTCTGGGCATAGGCCCAAGTCCCATATATTCCTACAGACCCTCCGGGACCGTTGAATCACGGATCCGGGACCGTTTATCAAAAAAATATTGACCGAAGTTAAATTTATTTATTTTAATATTAAAATTTAGTATTTTTCACAAAATTTCATATTTAGACTTTTCGGCTACGCAACCGGACTGCACTCAAATCAAGGTGACCCTATTTAAGGTTTTCAAGGCCTTAGAAGCACAAAATGAATAAGAAAAAAAGTGATAACCCTTTGGGTCGTTACAGGTGATCATTGTACTCTCAAGTCTTAATTGTACTATAAGTAATTAAAAAAAGCCACTATGTTATTGTAATACGGAAAGTTCCAGCATAACATACTAGAGATTGGTGCACATGTGTATGAACTTCCAGCATAATATGCTGAAACTCCAGTATATTATGCTAGAAGTTCACATGTAAAAAATTGGAACTCTAGTATATTATGCTGAAATATTTTTCGGATTTTGAACAGTATTTTCGTTCAAATTTATCTTTACGTGAAAAGTAGTTAAATTTTGATTAATTTTAAATTATAATTATTTTCTAATTACCACGTATAAATTTGACTATTTTTTAGTTTCACCGCACTTTGGTATAATATTGTAATGACCAATTTTAGTAATGTTGGCCAGTGGGGTCATTTTCTCACTTATTTTTTAACATGACACCTGATACAACATTGTAAAAATCAAATATACAAATAAGAATATCTGATTGTATGTATATAAAAACGGGAATCACGATAATTTTACTTAATTTCATTGGTAATTTGGTGAAAAAGGAAATTCAGATCCACCGTTTGTTACGTCTTGACCCATTGGCTCCTTGAAACCATCTATCCCACTTGACATCTGATGGGCCTTTTGTCCTGCAAAGCAAACCAACATTTTATTTTGTTTGGACGGTTTGAAATTTCATCCCTATACTTATCTTCACTTAAATATCAGATTAAGAAATTTAACTTCAACAATTGCCTACCAAGAAAATAAGTACAAAATAGAAAATTGACCGTTGGGCTGAACTAATTACATTCATTAACTAAAAAATATATAAATATATATACTTTTGTACATAATACACATATATAAAACCTATTATTTTTTTGGAAGGACTAAAAATATATATTTTGTAAGAAATTAACCATACACACACAAACATCAATTGGACCGGAAACGAAGACCCTAAAAGATTGGGGGAATAAAAGAGAAGCAACGACAAGAAGTGAATGACGGTAATATAATTAAACATGTAGAAAATATAGTTAGAGTGCAATAATTAAGCTAGGAGGCAGAGCCGACCATATAAATAAAATATAATAAAATAATTAGGTGGCTTAGCCAACCATAATGCAAAAGTAATATAAATATAAACTTAATTGTTATTCAAAGTGAAATTAATATTACAAGTTAAAAACTTATAATAGTATGTGATCCATGTCCAATTCGCACTCAATAGTGAGTAAAAACGGTCGTTGATATTATGGTACCCAACAAGAGTCGGGGTTGAATTCATCGGGGAGTTTGTGTATGGTGATAGGGTAGATACTTGATGAGAGTACGTGAAATTACTCAACTGCGCAAGGGTATTTGTTTTCCTAATCAAAACTAAGAGATTTAAACTAATAGCAATTAACTAGAACGAGAATAATTATTTTTTATGTTGTTAATCAATTAGGAAAAGGTCTAGGGATGTAACATTCGCCTAAGTGCTAACCTAATGGGTAAATCACGTTAATGTTTGTTTTGTTCGGGGTGTACTATAACTCTCAATTTTCAGGTATTCACTCAATAGTTCTCGGATATAGAGTGGTTATGCCCAATTTGGCTTTCTCAAGTCCAATTGGGTATCAATTCAAACAGTTATTATGAGGTCAAGTCTGATTTTCTCAATCTTTAGTTCAAACTCTTTAATTAGACTAACCAAAATCTTAACTAGCCCAATTACTTGTTAGTCAAATTTTTCTAGATGAAGTACCTCTTTCTCAAGTAAGATCCAAGTCAAATAGGCATGAATTACTGTTTGCAACTACTAATTCTAGAAATAATGCATAAATAAGGCAAAATAATAAACACTCAATTATATACTAGCACTACAATTAATAACCCATAAGGTTTACACATTAGGGTTAGGTCACAAACCTAGAAAAACTCTAGCTACTCATACTAGATAGTGCAAAAAATAAAGTAGGAGAAGTGATTAAAGCCATAAACTAAGATTAAATGATAAACTAATGATACTTCACCAATTTTTGTCCCTACTTTTCCAAAAGGGTAAACGATGACTACTACAGCTACTTGCAATACAAAACTTGCCCTAAAAGTGTTTTTTATCTATTTATAATGCCCTGAAATTCGATGACAAAAATATCTTTCGAGAGGTTCTGCGACAGCACAATTCCACGTACAGTCTACACTTTTTTTTCTCTTCTTCGGTTGGAGGAATTTTGTAGCCGCACTATTCCATCTGCTACTGCACTTCAGCTTCTGCGGCTGCATTTCTTCATCTACAAACCGCACTTTAGCGAGACTTCATACTTGGTCTTTTTGCACTTTCTTTGAACTTTTCCAATCATGTCAATGTGACCAAAATTTACGGCGACACAATTTGGTGCGCGGCCTGATAAGATAGGATTTTACCGTGTTTATACCCCTACTTGATATTGCTTTGATTACAAATTGCTACAAAATAGTCCCAAAATGCTTACAAGTTGTGCTTGATTGCAGGTTTGAGCGACAAAGTGACAAATGTCAAAGATCGGCTCAAAACGGTGTGAAACCTACTAAGTGTCAAAGACTAAGTGAAATAAATAAATAAAAGGGCCTAGTGCAGACCGCGCAAAAGTGAATGCGACCGCACTAAGAGATTCAGAGAGTTTGCATTCTCATGATGGAAGCAACGCGGGCACGGTACGTGTAATGCGGTCCGCGGTCAAGCTACACTTTTAGGTGGTCCGCACACATGAGGTTCAAAGACTAGAAATATAGAGATTAAAGCCAAGCGGTCGTGTTACACTTTTGCGCAATGCGCTCTGCATTCATTTATGTGCGCCCACTGTTGTCGCGGTGCATTCTCTCGCGGTCCGTAGTCCTCAACTTCAGAGAAGCTGAAATCATAAGTCCAAGAGCCAACGCGCCCGCGATCTTTTTTACGCGGTCCGCGCTGATCCCGCAATGATAATTTTATCCAGTTTTCCAACCTAATAAAAATAGAATATTTTTTTACCATTTTTAGGTCATGTTTTGATGTTCTGAACGTAGTTGTGCACCTGGGAACGAGATTGTAGCCATTTTTGGCACTTTTGCTCTTTATTATTATAGATTCTACTTAGTAACTAATTAATATGTTTAGTTACTCATCTATTTCTTCTGTAACTTCTTTAATAATGTGTAGCTAAACTCATTATCTAGGGTTGTGGCTCAACCCTAGTATGTTTAATTGATGGGTGTTTCCATCTAGGGTTAGATTGATATTGGGTGTTTGTTACTTAGGTTAATTTTATGTTTCAATTTCGAATTTGTGGTTACAAATATAGATCAAGCTTAGTGGGTTCAACTCTTCTTGAGAAAGAGACTTCATGACCCCAAAATTGACCCAACAAGGAATTGGGATGGACCTATGAGAAATGATAGTCCCAATTAACGGGTTAAACCTCGAGAGAGTAATCACACTACTTGAACTCTAGTTGCTTGGTCTAATTGGCCTACCCAATTAGTCTCGAGAGAGAGCTAATTGGGCAAAATCATTTTCCCTACCGAGAGGAATGAGAATGGATATAATTGTGCAATGGTTATAGCATAAGCCCCAAATATATCAATCAACTCTTAGTAACTTCTACTCATCAATTAGCCACCTAGGTAGTGCCACGACCCTAATACCTTTCTCTATGTTAAATACAACTTAGCAATATTCTCATAGCATAATTTAGTTTAAACCATTAGTTTTATAATAGAAGTTATAAAAACAAAGAAACCCAAAACTATTTGAAGTGACATTAGAAGCACAATCGCAACTCTAGACTAGACAGATAATACAACTCCACTACTAGCTCCATGTGGAAATTCGATCCCAAATTATTATTCAGGTAAAAGTTATTGCGACCCGCTCTTCCTACCTTGGTGTAGCATTGAGTCTGCAGTGATCACGGACCACGCTTGTTTAAACTTCTCAAAGGCTCAAGTGTCTTCTCTGCGGTCGCGTGTGTATTTCTGTGGACTACACTTTCTTCTATGGACAGCACTTTGGCTTGATTTACTCCTTCTTGGCTTTTTTAGCCTGAATACTCCTTTTTTAGTTAGAATTCTTTGTTAAAAACCAATCCTCCAACATGCTTTCAATTTGCACAATTTCATCCGTTTGGGAACAAGATTCAATATTTTCGGACTAAAACTAAAGCAAAAAGGTAGTAGAAAGTGGTTAAAATCCACACTTATCAGTATGCTAGAGGGAGTACGCTCTAACCAATTCTAGTGAGGAGAAGATAATTCTTTCTCAAGCGGTAGTGTAATAGGTTGTATTTTCACAAGTGATAGGGGGTCTATTTATAGCTAAAACTAAAATAAGATAGTGTTTCTAATGTCATTGATGATGTCATTAGAAGTAAGTGCATGTTGATATCATGAATGATGCTAGTTGTGTTGTCAATATGTTGCCATGCTGATGTAATCCCTGATTATTTTCTTAGACAATTATATTGAGGTCTTCTGATGATGATGGTGATGATGATTTTAGACGAAGATGTTTGACATTATTGGCCTGAAATTCGTGTCTTGACTTGGCGGTGAACTTTTTTATTTGCTGGATAAAATCAAATTTGCTGCTGGGATTGGCTAGTTGTGCAGCTGCAATAGATTACTATTGTAAAAATAAAAATTGGGCAGCATCTGTTATGACTAGATATTGTGGATTAGCCAAAAATCACTTGTCTATTGTTGGGTAATATGCTTCAGATGGATACCAACTTTGTACCAATTGCAATGGCCTTGGAGGGCTAGTCATGGTAGGCTTTTGTGTCCTTCTAGTTTGTGGAAGAAAAAATATTGGAAGTAGATTCACGGAATGTGAAATTTGTGAGAAAATTAGAGGAGTGTCGGTTTTTGTTGCTCACTAAAAAATATGTGGCACAAAATATTCATATCCTTCTTTTACTGACGAAGGGAGAACTTCAACCTTATGACTATAAGCAGGCCACCACTGATACATAAACCGCTGAGAGAATTCAAAGGTTAATTGTTTATCCTGGAGGATAAACCATGAATGTTTTCCAAGTTGATTTTGGGGAGTATATAGAAGTCGGATTTGGTATTTGGATATTTTTTGTATCAATGATCTGGCGAATTATTGGATGGTGAAAGCATTCATCAATTCTACCTGGTAGTAATAATAATTATAAAATTATGGATTAAAAGGTTGTGAAACCTTTTTATATTTAGCTAGATATGTTCCTCATTCTGAGATTATTTTTTTAATCCACATCGTAGTATATATGACATATGATTGTATCGTCTTATCTTTGTAGGGTTTAAATAAGCAATATTTGGTGTATGTGAAAATAAACTCATAGTATTTTTTAGTATAGATCGGAGTTTTTTGTATGAAATTGATTGAAGGGCTAAGTATTTTTTTAGCTATCTCTTAGGGATTGGAATCTCATAATTCTGGCTCAATTTAACAAGTGATTAGACAATTACATTCTTAATGTAAGTGGGTTCCTCAGAGGAGGAGCCTTTCCTTGAAGAAATAAGTTATGGCACTGGTGCCGAATGCGCTAAATTTTTGTGTTGTGGGATGTTGGATAGACATCCAGTGCATGCAATGGGGCTTTTAGCGTCTACTCATTTTTGTGTGGTGCTTTTAGAAACCACAGATATGAGAAAGTTGTATAGCTTTGGGTCGCCACGAGGTTGGAAGAAGATGCGTGGCTTTGTGTCGCCTTATTAGAACAATAATTTTGATACAATTGATATTGATCTCTAAGTTGTTTTCTGAAAAGGCCAGGTATGGTCATTTGATCTTTGAATCTCATGAGTTGGCACATGAATTTTTCATCCTACAAAGGAAAAGACATGATGTGGGCTAGTTGAGTTTGAACTTGTTGAGATTCTTCTTCCTCAACTAAGTCTGACCATTTCTCTGGACTGGAAGTTAGAATGGGCTTTGAATTTTCTAAGAAATAAGTTTGAGGAACCTCGCTCAAGGCGTAGTCCGATGATTTTCTAAAGTTGGGCCAGCTTGGCCCGATTGTGTCTTTTGAGGTTTGCTTGACAATTGAAATGATTTTTCGACTCATGGTATTCAAAATTTATGTCTTTTTTCTTTCCTAGAAATTTTATCTCCCCTGCAAAATTATCAAATAAAAAAAATCTGAAATACAGTTTAAGATCCCTTGGTATCAGAGTCATGGGAGGAAGTAAGGATTGTTATTCTTATTTTTAACCTGTTGTTATGTGGAATTGATGGATCAATAAACATAGATTTATGAACACATGAATCAATAAATTTTTACCTAATTACTTGCAAATCTTACTATGGCTTTCTTCTACCTTTTCTCTTCCCCTTCCAAAAATTTATTCCCTTCTCCAACTTCATGGAGCTCAAACTGTATTTCATATTTTTCTACTCGAGAATCTTTTTAGGGGAGATAAAATGCGTAGGAATAAAAAGACAGAAATTTCAGATACTCAATACATGCTCTTCCTCTAGTAAAGGGAAATACAACTAAAGCAGTACCCAAACAGTCCAAACAAATGTTGTAACCTAGCAACAAATCATTTTAATTGCCTTCAAGCAACCCTTAAAAGACACAACTGGACCAAGCCTCCAACTACAGAAAACCATTAAATTATGCAATGAGCGAAGCTCCCCAAGCTTGTCTCTTAGAAAACTCAGAGCTCATTACAACTTTCAGTCCAAAGAAGTGAACAGACTTAGTTGAGGAAAAAGAATCTCAACAAGCTCAAACTCAACAAGCCCAAATCATGTCTTCTCCTTGGTCGAATGAAGAATTAACGCATTGGCGCCAACTCATGGGATTCAAAAATTAAATAACCATGCTTGGACTTTTTCTAAAAATAACTGAGTGATCAGTATCAATTGCATCAAAATTGTTGTTCTAATGTGGTGGCACATAGTCACGCATCTTCTTCCAACCTCGTGGCGGCTCAAAGCCACACAGACTCCTCACGTCATGTGGTTGCTAAAAGCACCACACAAAAATAAGTGGAGGCTAAATGTCGCAATACATGCATTAGATGTCTATCTAACATCCCACAAAATACAAGCACGGTGCATTCGCTACCCAATCAAGCACTTTCTTCATAAGTACTACAACATATTTCTTCAAGCAAAGACTCCTACTTCAAGGAACCCACTTACATTAAGAATGAAAGTGTCTACCCACTTATTCAAATGAATCAAAATTCTAGCATTCCAGTCCCCAAGAGGTAGCTAAGGAAATACTTAGCCCTTCAGCCAACTTCATACAAATAACTCGTAACTATATCCAAAAATGCCATAAGTTCATTCTCATAGATACCAGATCGTGCTTATTAAATCTCACAAAGATAAGTAAGCCTAGTCATATGTTACACATATCACAATGTGGATTAACAAAATAATCTCACCGAAAGAATAGGGAACACATCTAGATAAATACTAAATGCTTTCTTAGTCTTTGAACCATAGTTTTATAATTATTGTGACTACCAGGCAGTGTGGATGAATGCTTTTACCTTCCAAAACCAACTTGAAAAACATTCATGATTTATCTTTCGGGATAAACAATTAACCTCTAAATTCCATCAGTGAATATGCATCAATGGTGGCATGCTCACGGTCATAAGGTTGGAGTTGTCCTTTCGCCAATAAAAGAAGGATATAACTATTTTTGCCACAGATATTGTTGCGAGCAACAAATATCCATACGCCCCTAATTTTCCCACGGATTTTACATCCCATGGATCTACTCCCAGAAGTTTTCCTTTCACAAATCAGAAGGATACAAAGGACTACCGTGGTTAGCCCTCTAAGGCCACTACAAGTGATACAAAAATTGGGATCCGTCTGAAGCATATGTCACAGCAATAGACAAGTGATTTTGAGCTAATACACAATATCTGGTCATAACGAATTTTGCCCAAATTTCATTTTTATAACAGAAATCTATCGCAATTGCACAACTAGCTAATTCCAACAGCAAACTTGATTTTATCCAGCAAATAGAAAAAATTCTCTACCAAATCAAGACATAAATTCCAAGTCAACAACGTCAAGCATCTTCGTCTATAAAATCATCAAAAGAAGAAGACCCCGATATAATAGTGAGAAAATAATCATGGATTATATCAGCATGACAAAATATTGATATCACAGCTGACATCATCCACGAGATCAACAAGCACTTACTCCTAATAACAACAACACAGGAAACATCATCTTATTTTAGCTTTTGGCTATAAAAAGTTCTCCCTATCACTAGTAAAAATAAACTACATTACACTACCACTTGAGAAAGAATTATCTCTCCTCTAGAATTGGTCAAAGCTTCTTCTTGTAGCATACTATTATAAGTTTTTGGCTTGTAATATCAATTTTTTTTAATAGAATAACAATCGAGTTTATATTTATATTACTCTAGCATTATGGTTGGCTAAATCACCTAATTTATTTTATTGCATCTTATTTATATTGTCTGCTCCGTCACCTAGTTTAATTATTTCACTCTCATTATATCTTTTGCAGGTTTAAGTATTATCGTCGCTCTCTTATTGTCCTTACTTCTCTTTTATTTTTATCCTTTCACTTGTAGGAGCACACTACATGCAATAATCCTTACACATAGAGACACATACGTACACTTCCCTATCAAATTTTGTTTCCAGGAGGTTCGAACTTATAGTGTGCATCTAACTCACACATTATATATTGTATTCTTAACACTAGACTAAAGTCACTGGGACTACTAATCTCTTTTAATAGTTGTGTCACATAACTTTTTTAGATGCTGATATACTAGTTTATGTTAAAATTAGAGATATTTAAGTCAAACTTTAAAAATAAAGTAGAATTTTGAAAATTTCTGTGCTACATATGTCTTTCTTCCTTTCATTTGTAAAACTCAACAAGAGAAATGAGAAATTTTCATCTCGAAGCAATTGATGTTGTTGTTCAAAATAAATTTTTTTATTTATTTATTTTTTTCCCTCATTGGTCATAAGGAAACCAAAGTTTCTTTTTGAAAGATCACATTTAAGTCAAGCTTCCAAAACCAACATATTTTGAAAAGTATTTTTTTTCAAAAGTATTTTTTTTTTTCAAAATAGTTGGTGAGAAGTAGTTTATGTGTTCGGTTAATTAATTTGAAAAACACTTTTGAGCAACAATTAATGTTTAGCCAAGCTTGTACAAAGTGTTCTAAGTGTATTTTTCTCAAAAAAAAATTTTAAACAGTGCTTTTGGGAAGCAGCTATTTTTTCTGCTTCTACTTCCGCTCAAACACATTTTTTCTTCTAAAAACTTAGCCAAACACTTCAACTTTCTTTTAGAAAAAAAACCTCTTTTGGAAAATTGGCTTTTTGCCTAGGCCAAGAAGGCTATTAGCTATTGTTTTCCATCCACCCTGCTTTCAAATTCTGTGGAGCCCAAAAGAGGAATACCATTATGATTGAAACGTTGTCTAAATTTCTAGGTGAAATGACATAAAAAATCACCAAAAAATGTGGTCCGACGGATAATGCTTCTTAACCAGAGTTCTCGAGTTCAAGCCACTCAGTATAAAAAAAAAATTCGTAAGGAGTGCTTCTCCCCTCTCTCTCCTCCCCCCCCCCCTCCCCCGGATGGGTCCCTACTACGCGTAAATTCAGATATAGTCGAGTTTCTATGAAGGTACCATACACCAAGTGTAAACCAAAAAAGAAATGACACAAAGATAACAATTTTATTTCTCGTACGGAGTCACGACAAAGTCTATTTTCTTTTTGATTTTTCATTCTATGTCTGGTACTCATACTAGGGTCCGATTAAATTCGAGTTCGTGTTGGAAAGTCTCACATTGAAAATAAAATACTCCCTAACAAAGGCAATTTTATACCTAAAAATCGAACTCGAAACCGTTAAATAATTATGCTTATCGTTAATAATCTCGATAAGGTTTGATATTTAAGCAAAGAAGAATTGAAGGACGGGTTCATTATCCATATGAACGATGCCTACTAACACTCCGTCTGGAAAAATATATATTGTGCGAGGTTGTACACTAATATTCCATTCTTGGAAAACTAGAATTAAAACTGGGGGTTTACATTTCGTTGGCCTAATTTCAACTTTATCTAAATTAATTTTTTGGAATCAACTTTATTAACTAAAACTAACATAGTTTACAGAATATAATCTAAGGAATTGCCAAATGAAGAACTAACTAAACACTACAAGCTACAAAAGCAATGATTGGGAAAGTTGGCTTAATTTACAAGACACTATGGAGACCACTGAATTTCTTTAGGGGTCCTATTTGAATTTTACACAAATAATCGATCAGATTTATAGTTTATGTTTTTTTAACCAATATATATAAATTATTCATTGAGTATGTAATGTTATACATAAATTATACACATATTATACATTCACCAATTATATTTACTTTAAGGGGTTGAGTAGATGTCTATATAGGTTGATAATTCTTTGTAATTTATGTGCTGACCTATGTCTTTAGAGTTGGAAATAAAAAAAAACTTTTTAAATTTTATAATTCTAGAATACTATAAAATTTGTATAGCAATATTTAAGATTTGAAACATGTGGTATAAACTTATAAAAATTATGGCTATAATAACTTTTCATTAAAGACAAAATAAGAAGCTTAAATTTAAATCATTCTCGAATTTATAAAATATTTCATTATTTTTAAAAATGGTCAATAAGAAAATAGTGTTATATTTGCTTATGGACGCAGCTGAAATAGAAAATCAAATTTGAAAAAAATAACACTCATAAAAAGTATAAATTTGTGATAATTCTTACACTGGAAGCAAAGCATCTGGTTTGGATTCTATGATTGAAAGAAATCTGCAATAAAATAAACAGACTCAACATGAGATTTTTTCTTATAATTTTGGAAATAAAATACTTAAAATATAATAAAATAAACAGACTCAACTTGAGATTTTTTCTTATAATTTTGAAAATAAAATACTTAAGATAGTGTATTTAATTTTAAACAATCCAAGTATATGACAAAATAAAAAAATAAGGAAATAATTTTATAAAGAAATTCAGAAAAGAACGGATATAAATCTTTATTTTGTACATTTGCATAACACAATTTTACAAAGAATTTGCTTTTGTTCTTATGATGTTCCAGAATTATATATGTTCCCTGTTATTTAATTTTGGAGAATAATTAAATAAAGGAAACCAATATGACAAAGAGCAAAGAAAAACTGTTTGAGATCTTTATATTAAAAAAAAAAAAAAAAATTGAGGAATAAATGAATAATCTAAAAACTTACTCTTTGCAGACTATGGAGGCCTCTCCATATGATTCAAGCTGCTCCAATTCTTCCTGCAATATAAATTTATAACACCTAACTTCAAATAATAATAATAATAATAATAATAATAATTTCAGCGACTAGCAAACCACATCATGTTCAATCAAATAATAAACACTGACTACGATTTGGATCGTGTTTCCAACTCAATGAAAAAACAACACCGTTTTACACATCATTAAGATGAAAATCATGCCTTGTCTATTATAAAGGAAAATATTAAAGAAATGAAGACCTGAATAAATTGGATTTTCTGATCGAGAGAAGAAATGGCAGCAGCCATACGATGTTTGCCCATAGTAAAATTAACAGTTGATCTTGAAATAGGCTTTATAATAGTGTCAGCCATAGATGAAGAAGGAGAAACAACTTCAGCTTGAAGCTCATTGTCAAGCTCTTGGGAAATTGATGGTGACTCCATTAAAGCTAAGATCAAGAAAATGGAGATATAATAAGTACTTTTTCTTTTCTTGGGTTTTGGGGGGGTTGTGTTTTTTAAATAAGAAATGAGAAACCAATAATGAGTAGTCAAGGTTGGGGTCGTGTGAAAGCAGATCAAAAGTGGAGGAATAAACTATGGTCAAAAAGGTTGGTGGAGAATGGGAGCTAGTTGGGAAGAGTTGGAAAGAGAATTTTTATATTGTATTTCACACTTTCAATATATACAACTTAAATTTTTTATTTGGTTTAACTATTCGATATTTGTTATAAATATAATTGTATTTACGATGAATGTCTATATTTAGAGAAATTTTAGGGTTTATTACTTGGTGACTAAGTTATTCTCTACCTATAAATAGAGGGGTCTTACCCCATTGTAATTCATCCCAAAATTCAATAAGAATTCTCTCTCCATACTTTTCTCTGCAATATTGTTCTTCTTCTTTTATTATTTCATAACACGTTATCAGCACGAGACTCTAACCAATTGAGTAGAAGCTTTTGGGATTGAGCATAATGATTATCAATTATTATATGAACTTCCTTTATAATTAAATTCTGGATTTAAGGTAACTATTGTACTTTTCTCTTTCAAATTATTGACATTCTATAATTTGATTTTAAATACAAGTAAAGACAAAAAAAAATTGTTTGCAACTCTAATGGAGTTTGAAAGAAATTATAACCACCCAAAGTGGTAAAATTTTTATGTCTTGTCATGATTAAATTCACGTATGATTGTGAGCAAAGAATTGAAAACTCATCCCAATGAATTTGCTCCATTCTCATTCCTTTTAGAGAATATGATAGCAGTATGTGATAAGTCTGAATGAAGACAAAATTATTACAATGAAGGTATCAATGGATTTGGACGTGGTAATAGACGAAATTATAATCGGCCATTATTATGATACTAAGAATAATAAGGATTCTCAAAATAATCCTTCACTGCGTGAAAGTAATATTTGTTATCGATTTGACATGAGATTTTGTAAATCACATACAAACGATTATGGAACATTCATGATATGAATGTGACAACATATGATTTACGAATATATATATTCATTCTTCAAAGAATATGAACGTGCTAGTGGTAGTGAATATACCACACTCACCTCTAGAATGAGTTTTGGGATGATATAAGAAAATAATGTCATTATTATGGCATGAATAATTATTGGTCACGTACCTATTGTACGCCAAAATATTTTGGTAATGTGATTATTAAAGAATAACATTAATACAAGAAATATATCTTGCATATAATTTTGACCATGACCATAATGGCATAACTTTCTCCTTGAAAGAGATATTCACCATATAGGTGTTGATGAATATGTGGTACTACAAAATTAATTGAGAACTCTGGAAGAGCCAATTATTACTCTTTTGGAGAAATACAATTGATTAACAATAAGTATTGTGTTGTAGTAAGTCTCAAAGAAACTTATTCAGTTTCCAAAGTATACGCGAAAGCGGTTGATTATATTGAGACTATAAATAAAAGAAAGATTTAATATCTTCTATTACTACAACTTATAACGAGATAATATGTATGTGAAAAGCTACCCATTTTATTCTTCAATTTGTACTACAAAAATAAAAGAATACCACAATAAAGTGAATGTCTATTGATATAAAAACTCATATCATAATAAACTTGGAGTTTATTGATAATTGCACACGTCATTGTATAAATCTGAAGTTTATCAATATTGATAGTTTGTTTAGTTGGCATAATTGGTTTAGCCATATCAATTTAAGTATGATGTGCAAAAATAAAAGAGAGTTCATATGGGTAATATTAAATAATTAGAAAGTTCTTTACGAATTCTCTTGTATTGCTTGTTCTTATTAATTAATAGACCAACTAAAATTGGATTGAATCTCATGAACGATGGAAATATCAAAGGTGGATATGGACTCATTCACCATGTATACCATATAAAGATGCATCTATGATATGGTTACATGTGCGATTATTATTAACTCGCAACATCGTGTTTGCGAGGTAACTTGCTCAATAATTTGATTTGGAGCAACTTCCAGATTATTTATTCAAGATAGTTTATTTTGATAAGTTGGTTTACATCACAGCTGGTTTAGCAAATTAATTGCCTCCACTTAATAGCTAGACTATTGCTTGTGAGAACAAAGTTATCTATATCAGTTTTGATATAGGTTATATACGAAAGTATATTACATTCTCCCATCACAAGTGGTTCAAGGTCAGGAACCAAATAATTTCATCTTATTATTATTGATGTGCGGTGTATACTTTGATTAACACCATAACGCACAAAGATGGGTTCTCAAAGTTGAGGAAACAAGTTAGTTTTTCTAACATGAGGGGGATACATGATAAACAGTTGAGAAACACATTACGTGGAATGAATTATCATGTGTACATCGAGATCCTCGAATAAGCTAATATGAACTTGAAGTTCATAAAAGGATAATTCATTCGCATTATATTCTAAAGCATGCGAGACGCATTTGATGATCCAAAAAAAAAGTAACTATATTCTCACTGCAAATGCTCCTATTATAATAAGTCCTAGAAGGACAAAGTCTATGGTACGCTTAAAGCGTATAGACAGATCGATTTCAAATAAATTTCTTGATAAAGAAGGTGAGCAAATGATCAAAATGATCATAATAAAGGAGGCAAGTGATCTAGAAGATCACATGACATAACACTTCATGAAATTTCATGAAAGATTCAGGTACCTGAACAAATGAATGAAGAGATCTCTATGTTATGCCTTTATTAAAAATGTTGAAACCGATATAAAATGTCGTCGACGACATATATGATAGCACTAAATATATATACGAGGATCTTAAGTCAAGAGAAACGATTCAAGTAGAATTGATTTCATATGAAAGATATGTTGGTTTGGACCTACAGTTCAAACACATGAAATTATAAAGCCAATGGTATGTGCAATCAGTTTTCAATATCTTATATGTCTAGCATGACATGAAAACTTGATATGCATCTATTTAAAGTCTATTATATTACTTATATGGCTTAACTTATGAGACCCTTGAAGGATTTAAATCGCTTGAAGCATATATAATTTTTGGTCCTGAAGTACCATATCCTAAGTGTATTTGCGCACATATGTATCTTGATATAACTATAAGTATGATAATGTCATAGCGATGATTTTCAAGGTGAAACATATTTATTGGAGTTAATATGGCTATTTTATTCATAAAATCTCTGCCGAAGTCAACCTTCAAGAAGCTAGTGCACAAAATTAAAATGCAAAGGCTCAAGGATGTGAATTGATGCTCTCATCACGGGGAATTAATACGTGTTGCACTCTTTTTTTCTTACAAGATTTTGTCCCACTGGGTTTTCCTTGCAAGGTATTTAACGAGACAACCAAAAGGTGTATTTCTAAACATGTTTACTTTTTTTCCTTTTCTAGATTTTTTTCCACTGAGTTTTATTTTAATTAAGGTTTTAACGGGACACATTATCTGTTGAATAGACATTCAAGGGGGAGTGTTATAAATAGAATATTTTTCGAGGATTATTTGAAAAGCCAAAAATGGTTAGTTTTCATGATTTTTTTTGGTACGCACAAAACTGTAATATTTTTTCAGGTAAAATATATAAGAAAGAATTACAAGAAAATACACATGATTTCACATCATAACAAAAAATGGCCCATATTTTTAAAATTTACCCGCTATAACCCACTTTGTATAAAATGTGAAGGAAAAATTTCAATCACTAACCCAGTTCTCTTTTTCCCTACACTCCCAAAATGCTCTCTCTCCTGGTGCCTCTTCATTCTCTACAAGCCATCTTCTTCTATCCTCCATATTTTTTTGATCTATCTCCTATATTCATCTTCTATCTTCTATAATTTTAAATCTATCATTTATCCTATCTTTTCTCTTCACTAATTTCCAGATCTAACTTTCCTTAATTTTTTTAATTCTCTCAAACTTTCTTGATGCAAAAAGATGAAAGTCTAGAGTAAGATGAAGAATATGAAGTTAGTTGTTCATTTGAAAGGATTGAAGAAGAAAACATTTGACCCATAAATGATTTAAGTAATTTTGGTTGATAAATCTTTGAGTCTCTTACTGTGAGTATTTGGTATCGAAATACAAGTCCCAAAAATCATAAATCCGCCACTGACGAAGCTAAAGTTTTCAGATCTGGAAATTTTTATTGTGAATTGGTGCTTCAATCCAGATGGGTATTGACTAATAATAGTATTATTGGTTCTTCTTCTTCTTCTTCTTCTTCTTGATAATATTAGTGTTAAACAGAAGTTTAGTAATTGATATAAGGTATTTTTAATGCATATACCGTATAACCGGTGTTTATACACACTTATACAAATATTGTGTAACTATGTATAATATAGGTATAAGTGTGTAGATTTATGTATAATGATGTATAATTATATTTTTTTCAGTGTATAAGGGTGTATATAACTGTGAGCATTTGGTATCGAAATATAAGTCCCAAAAATTATAATTTCGCCACTGACGAAGCTATAATTTTTTGATATGAAAGTTTTCATTGTGAATTAGTGCTTCAATCCATGTGGGTGTTGACTAATAATAGTATTATTGATCGGGTGAGACAAAATTTAAGAATTTTGGATTCATCTAGACATATCTTGAGCTTATTGGTTCTTCTTCTTCTTCTTTTTTCCTGTTCTTTTTTATAATATTGGTGGTAAACAGAGGTGTAGTGTTGGACATAAGGTACTTTTCAGTGCATATACCGTATAACTGATGTTTATACACACTTATATAAATAATATATAATTATGTATAAACTAGGTATAAGTGTGTAAATTTGTGTATAATGATGTATAATTATATTTTTTAATGTATAAAGGTGTATATACATTATTATTGTATAAGAAGTCTTCATGAAGGTTTGACACTTTTTTTATGTGGTAAATTTTATGTTGAAACGATAACGTTTAATGGAGAACCACTACAAAAAAATGGTCAAATTGCGGCAGTTAATTAGCGGCGGTCGGTTGTAACTGCCGCAAATTGTATCAAATTGCGGCACTTTCTCAATAACTGACGCAATTAATTATAATTTGGATCCAACGCAAAACAGCGCCAAACTTATTAATTTTTCCCACAATATTTTACTTTCCCTCATTTTTTTCTCCGCCAAAACCTAAATCTTAATTGATTCCGTCTCTTCACTCTCTCTCTACGCAAAAGGGCGACTGCCGCTCTCTCTCTCTCTCACCAAATTGGATTGCAAAAGAGCGACTGCCTCTTTCTCTCTCACCAAATTACTGGTGTTCATCAGTCCTAGTGTGGATTTTTGGCTAGAAAATCCATTGTGTTCTTCAGTTTATTTGCAATTTCTCCTTCATCTTCTCCAATTTCGATTTTGTATAACCAGGTATGTTTCTATTTTGTGAATTACATGTGGGTTTTCACTTTATTTTTGTGTTGTTTTGGGTATTCTCTGTAGGATTTAAGGTTTCTCTATTTATTTGGAGTTTTTTTGGTTGATTTGGGGTTTCTATGTTGACTATATGCAATTTACTAGCTTGATTTCTCAATAAACCTAGAATTTTCTGGCATGCAATCTTCTTTATTGCCTCAACAGTACTTTAAGAATACATTACTACTTCTTCGCTTCTTTCATGTTCCGTCGCTGTGTTTTTCAGTTTTGGTTAGCTTTTTCTCCATTATTTATTTAATTATTAGTATGCCTAATTTTTACTTAGAGAAGACAACAGAATAAATGTAAGCAGATAGTTACACATTCCTACTTGTTCTGCATATTCAAGTTTTGTCATGGTACCGAAAAAAAGAAGAGGAAATTATGTTAGTAGTCTTTCAAGTATTAATAGTATTAAGTAATTGAGTGATTAGATCTTCACTATGCTACATCACTCCTCTCTTTCTTTCAATTTGGTGTTTTTGTTAGATGTTTTTGTTAGATATTTTTGTTAGATGTTTTCTGAAACTCCTACTCACTAGGATTGATTTCAAAATTATCATCAATTGTGCTTCATGATTAAATGCTACAACTTCCAAGGAAAAAAATAAGAATTTGAAAAGCACCTTTTGTACTGTTCTTCTTTTAGTCTTCAGGTGGATCTATTTTTTTTTTAACTTTTGTTGTTTATTTCTTTATTTTTGAGAAATTTTATGCAAGGAAACTCTAAGTAAGTTTCGAATTAGCAATTTATTTGTATGATATTGTATGATTAATCAATCACTTCTTGGTAGAACAATAATTAGTGTTTTGTGATTCTTTTTTCTTTTAAATCTGTTTATGTGATTGAATATATCTGGTGCTAGTTAGTAGCAAATATAATTGGGTTAACTATGAATCTGACTTGTGCACGTTAGTAGAAATGATAATTTATTTGGTTGATTGTGAATCTGAATATTGTTCATTAGTAAAAAGATAACTGGTTAACTGTGAATCTGACGGGTGCTTGTTAACTATGATTGAGATATATCATAGATGATTGTATTTGACCTTGCTTTAGATTTCAAGGATTTAATTGTAAATTTTTGTGTTAGATGTTTGAAGAGAATATTGACTATTGGTTTTAATAAATGTTAGCAGCTTATGTAGAGAGACGTTATGAAATAAGTGATACATATTGAATCTTATTATTTTCTGATTGGTATGTAAATTAAGGACATGCTTTCCTGATTGATAACTTTATTCAGATATAAAGAGCAACGACACTACTTTGACATGGTTGGTGACTGAAAATTAGTTATATTTTTATAATGTATTTACATTGCATTCCAATTTACAGTTGTGTAGAAATATATATACATACTATATAAAATGACACTATACTTATGTTTTTGGTAAATTTCGGACAAAAATAAGGCAAAGAGAGAGAGAGAGAAAAAAAAAGTAAGGATTTGAAACCACGTGATGACTTGACTTTTTGTCAGATAGTCACATTAATCTGGAAGGAAAAAGTAGGAGAAATAGAAAAAAAATAGGAGAAATAGAAAGAAAAACAAAAGAGATCATTATGAGATTGATGTGAGGCTATTTATATTTAGAGAGATTCTAGGGTTCATTGCTTGGTGGCTAAGTCACCATCTCCTTATAAATAGAAAATTTTATTCTATTGTACTTCATCCCAAATTAATAATAATTCTATTTCCCTATTTTTCTCTGCAGTACTATTCCCCTTCTTTTATTATTTCATAAGAGTATTCAAAATTTGTCGGTCCTATAATAAAACGAGTAAAGAAATTTACAGTATGTCTCTTTAGCAAAAGTGGATCGTGTGTAGCAATCTGACTCGAATTACTGGTCGCCGGGACTTCTCATGTGGATGAATCCTCTATTTCCGCAGCTTGATTATCGTGTGTACCCTCTCTTATGAACAAGTGAGTCTTCCAATACCCATAGTGGTGCTTATATAAACTATACTAAAGCTTAGGGTTAGACCTAATAGGTTGGCTAATTAGCTTATTTTTTAATGATTTTGCAAATACGGACTATTTTTAAATGACCGGTCCAATTAGCTCGCTCATACTGTTTTTACTATTCACACGCTAAATCTACTAAAGGAGTAAAGTACTCTCCATCAAGAAGTTTTCCATTCTCTAACTCGAATATTTTAAAATAAGAAAACTAAATTCTTTTTTAAGTAGGAAATTATTTAAGCTCTAATAGTGGGGTCTTTTACATGATAAAGTTCATAATATATGAAGAAAAAAGTGAAATCAAGTGGGAAAAGTGGATTAGGTGAGGAGGAGAGCACGACTCAAGAGGACATGGGAATATGGAAATTGGTCCCAAGAGTTAATGTGTCAAAAAGAAGTGGCCACCAAAGTAGGTATAATTATTTAGCAAGTGGTTTTCTTTTATCTATTTCTTAAATTTTTTCCGCAATTTAAGTTTTATAATTTTCCAACAACTTCATAGACGAATGATAACTACAAATGTGCCTATTTATTTTGCCAGCATGAATAAATATATTCTTTAAAGTTTTTGTTCATCCTAAAATATTTCCTCATGATATAAATATATTTCTAGGTACTTCAACCGTCACAATTTATACAATGATGTTTAACTAGGCATATCCTAAGGAAAAAAATGTATGAAATTTATGATCTAAAATAAAATTTTAAATATTTTTATGCCAATAAATGATCTCATTAAGATTAAATAAAAATTTAAATTAGTTTTAAAGATAGAAAATATAATTCTTTTGAACATTTAAAAAAGAAAGAATATAGCATAAATTAAGACATAGGGAGTACTAAATTGTCTTAGCTTACCGTAGGATATATGCCCATCATACGCTCTCTTTTTTATGTAAAAGACTACTTTATTAATTTTATTTAATGCTTTTTCAAATTTGCATCTCAAGATGTCTCCTTTTTGTTAATTATTTGTTTTCTTAATTATTAATTCCGTTGCTAATTCAGTCAAGAATGATCGAGAATTTTCATGTCCTCATCACCCTATTTCTTCAACAATACTAGGCTTAACTGAAAAGAAGGCCCACTATCTTTAGTAGCGAAGGCCCATTTATAGCTCAAGCCCATTTTCACCGGATTCATTTGTTAAAATATCATGGTATAGCTAGTTTTTACACTGGTCAATAAAAAATAGTTAGCGTTTGTGAGCACGTAATTTTTGCCTTATATGAGAATTACTCCCAAAAATTCAAAAAAATATAATAGTTTTGTGTTGTGTGTGATTTTCTGTGAATTTTGTGTAATTTCTTAATTATTATTTACAGTTATGTCTGTGCGTGTTATTTTGTAAATTAATATAAAATACAAAAATATATTGCATTTACATTTAGGTTTTATTAGGAGTAATTAATCTTGTTTTCCAAAAATAAAATCACAAAATAATACACTTTACATTTAGCATTTAAGGGTCTAGTTGTGTGATTTATACTCTAATTGATATTTAATTATATGTGTTATTTGTCAGTAAAAAATTAATAAAAATTAATTTAATTTTTTATAATATGATTTTGAATATTTGTTTTTAAGTATTTAGGATTTTAGAAAAAAAGAAAAAGAATAGAAAAAGAAAAACAAACTGGGCCACTCCTAAATCGGACTAAGACGAGGCCCAAAACACTGCCTATACCCGATCCAAAATTAACCCGCACCAGAGACGCCTAAACGACGTTGCTTTCCCCACAAGAGATCTGAACCGTGGATCTCAAGCCGATCAACGGCCAAAATCACCCTACCCCAACCTGTCTCACCCGACCCATTCATATTTACTACCGACCCAACCCCATCATTAAACCAAACGACCCCGTTACCACTCCAAACGACCCCGTTTGAGATTAGCTCGATTGGTCCTAGCCGTTGATTATTGTAATCTAACGGTTAGGATTAAAAGGTCATTTTTAATACACCAAAACCCCTTACCCGTTTCAAACCCCAAACACCTCCTTCGTCTCCATCAAAGGCGATGTAACGCCATCGCTAAACCGCCGCCCACCGCCTACCGGAAATCACCTCACAGCTGTTTCGGTAGGCTAATGACCACCATCTTTTCACCATGGCACCTCCGAGACCCCCCATTCCAACTCCGAGCACAGTTTATCTCGAATCAAATTAGAGTTCCTCGAATCTTCAATCGAAGATTCGAGCTAAAATCAATTTATGCCAATCGACCCCAAATTGATACCATATACCCTCCTAACCTTCCTCATAACCAAGCCAAGCTTGGTTTGGTTAGAATATAACCAGAAAACCCCGAACCCCAAATGACCGTATGAACCCTAAAAATCCAAAGTTAGGTCTCCGGCTAAATTCGATAGGAATTGAGGTCTAATGGACCTTAGTCTAGGTGTTCTTAACTGAGAACACCCAGATTAAGGTCTGTTTGGCCCCAAAAAGTTCAAGTCCGAATAAGTCCTTGGTCCACTTCGATGCTTGGCTTCTTCTGAGGTAGTTTTCTTCTTTCCCATTGTATTTTAATGCCTGCTTAAGGTCGTCTGGTAATTAGTTCGTGTTTTTTGATCCACTGAGTCTGCCCATAAACTATGAATCACGAATTTGTAGGTCGATCATTTGTTATCGATTATACGTGTTGTAATCGACTAATCGAATGTCGTCGATTAATTTTGTAGGTCTGTTTGTTAGAACATTTGGACAGAAATTAGCACTGTAATTTGGTCCGGAGTCACTGTTGAATTAAGATTTTTATTGTTTGTGATTCTAAAATAGGACTGGAATTGGATATAGCTGTTTTTTTAATTGTAGTTTAGAAATTAGAAGCCAAAAGCTAGGGTTCAAAATGCACTGCACATGAAAATAGGCTAGTGGAACCTGCTGGACAGCAGGGTGTTCCTCCAATTTCTGCCTTCAGAGTTTATTTAATATTTAAACCATACTTAGGCAACTAAAGGTGGAAACATAGAGGAAATATTATGGGTTTTCAGTTCTGAAATACTTTAAAAAAAATAGGCTGCAAGGTTGTCATCTGGGGGTTATATAAGAGAGGGAATTCTTTAGATAAAAGGATAGATATTTTTTACACATAGAGAAAAGATTAAAAGAGAGAAGAGAAGCTGACATACAGGCTGAGAATATCCAGTTTTAAGATCAGTCTAGAGAGTTTACCATCAGTTTAGACTTCTTGTACCAACAGCTTCCTTAACTATCAGTTTTCAGAGTTTAAAAGACTTCTTGAGTCTTAAGGGTTTCTGCTAGCTACCAGTTTTGGCCTTGAGTATTCTAGTCCTGAGAGTTTTTGTTAGTCTTTAGGATCAGTTCTCTCCTTCACTCTAAAGAAAAACTCCCCCCAGCCTAGACAAGTTTTTTTTTCCAATCTTTAAGAGGGTAGAACTAGAAAGGGACTTCAGCTTTGAGGAATTCCTTCTTGAGGTTAAAGAGAGCTTAACAGAATACATTTAAGGCTAGAGTTTCAAAGCACTGTTACATTGTTTTGCCTCAAGACTTAAGAAAACAATTTGAGTCTGGTTCATTGAAAAAGGGTTGAGAGTCTTTGGGTTATTCTGGAATTTCATTTGGGGGTTTCCTTTGAACTCGTTGTTGTTTTGGTGTGCGATCCTAATTCGGTTAAAGAATTTTTGGAATCCTCGAGTTTGGTTATTGCTGTTAGAGATTGCTAATAGATGTAGATTGTCTCGCTGTGCTAACTACTCCTCCTTCCTATTCGATTTTGATCTCCAGGTACAAAATTTTGAATTCGTAATTGATGTAGACTGTGAACTGGAATTATGAAATAAATGCTCATCAGGCTCATCGCATTTGGATCACTGTTGGCTGTTTCATCAATTAGAATAATTTGTCATGTACATTTGTTAGTTGTCTACAGATGTGTATTTTGCTTATTTTGAATGTTTAAAGTTATCTCTATCATGAATTGTATGACAAAAAAAATGATGTTCCTTCTCGTGTAGCATGAATGCTCGTAGACAGCAGTGTTAGTTTTAATTTGGCCATAAAGTTCAAAGCATGTTAATTTAACGTTAGATAAAATCAATGAAACTCCAGGTAAGTAGTTTTACGTCTAATAATGAGCCGTCTTGAACTAGATTTTCACAAACACGACAATTAGTCTTCTGTTTAGTTTATATCCTTTCATTAATCCTTGGTCCTAGTTTTAAACAAGTCACAGACGCGCCATCATTTCACAAAGAGTTAACGGGAAGTAAATTCAACGGGCGTTTTACATGAATTAAAATGTTATCAAGGTTTGATAGTTGTTCTACTCGGCATAGGCTAAAGAATGACCTGGGCACATGTTTGACTTGCATATTTGTTAGGAGCTTTGGGCTCAAGTTGGGATTAAGCCCGTTTTGTTTAAATATCTGAATGTACAGTTTTAATTTAATAAAAGCATTCCAGAATTGAGTAAGAGCACATGATCTATAATATGCATTAGAATCAGATATTTTAGCCATTTGAGATTGTTTTAGCGACCGTGGTAGAACTACGGGATTTGGAGGTGCCTAATACCTTCCCTCGGATCAACAGAATTCCTTACTTAGAATTTCTGGTTCACAGACTTCATTTGGAAAGTCAAAATTTCCTCGATTCGGGATTTTAAATTAATCGGTGACTTGGGATACCTTTAATCTATTCCAAGTGGCGACTCTGAAATAATAAAATAACCCTATTTTGAATATTGTCACTTTAAATGGAAAAACTCACTTGCACATTTTACCCTCCCGGGTAGGGACGCCGGAAGGAGGTGTGACAGCGCTTATCAAGTCAATGAAAAATAGCTACTATTTTGCTGCAACAGGGACCAGTCCACTATAATATACGGGAGTTCTGGTGCATTTGTGTACGAACTCTAGCATATTATGCTGGACCGGTATACTTTGCTAACTCCTATAAAATTTACGGGAGACAGGAGCACCAGTGCTCCAAACTCCAATATATTATACTTGTTGGAACTCCCATAAAATTTGTGGGAGTTTTAGCATAATTATGCTTGAACTCCCGTAAAATTTACGGGAGTTCAACCATACTTATGCTGGAACTCCCGTAAAATTTGCGGGCGTATTTTTTCGGATTTTGAACAGTATTTTCGCTCAGATTTAAAATGGCTAAATTTCTATGACTTTTGAAACTTGGCTATTTTTTAACGACTAGTGGTAAATATGGCTATTTTTTAATTTCTCCCAATTCATATGGCAGAAATGGAGCCGGATAACACTTTTTAATATGATATTTAGTTTTTATTTAGTATTTTTAGCCATTCTCTACTAAAATTAATATAAAAAGATATTTTTACCATTTCTTCATGAGTGTTGTGTAAATATTAAGGATATGGTGTCCTTAATATTTACACTGCACACATGAAGTTAAAGACACAATGTCTTTAACATTTACAATGCGCATATAAAGTTAAGGACATGATGTCCTAAAGTTTAACAGTGAAAGATCAAAATACAGGACACTTTGTCTTTGATAATTACACATCATTCATGAAGTTAAGGACACCATATCCTTAATATTTGCACAATACTCATAATGTTAAGATTACTTACACTACACATATGAAGTAAAAGAAAAACATGTCCTTAAAATTCTGAATGGTCTTCCTTCCACATCCAACTTTAGATGTAGAGGTCCTAAAATTTAGCAACAGAAGGTGCAAATACAAGTTAATCATATTATTTTAATAATATTTAGACTGCACAAATAAAGTTAAGGACACTATGTCCATAATATTTACACTGCACATATGAAGTTAATGATACGATATCCTAAAATTTAACAACGGAAGGTACAAATACATGAAACTTTATTCTTAATATTTACACAATATTCATTAAGTTAAGAACACTATGTCCTTAATATTTGCATAACATCCATATCCCGCACAGAGATATTTCTGTCAGGATGGATAAAAATTTATGAAGCACTAATTAAAGAGTAAATATATTTTAAACAGTGACTAAAGAGTAAAGACATCTCTAATTAGTGGCTAAGTGTATACTTCATCATTCAATTGTAGGCCATAACAAAAATTTGTCATGAAATTCATGGCGATCTGACAAATGTTTGGTAATGAATAAGCAGACCCAACCAGCTGACCTGGCCAATACATTTTTGTAAGTAAAAATTGCACGGAGCGTCCTATTTGAGTGTCCCTATTTAATTTATAGCCGCTTTGTCTTTTTGTTTGTATCTGTACCCACTGTAAAAAATTTCAGTTTCCCTTTATAACTAAAAAATTCAGCTCTAAAGCTGTAGTTTCCAGGTTACTAAACAAAAACTTCAGCTCTACAACTGAAGTTTTTATTTTATAACTAGAGCTGAAGTTTTCGGGTTATTAAACAAAAACTTCAGCTCTAACTGAAGTTTTTATTTTATAACTTGAAAACTTCAGCTCTAGAGCTGAAGTATTCGGGTTACTAAACCAAAATAGAACTGAAGTTGAAGTTTTTATTTTATAACTTGAAAACTTCAGCTCTAGAGCTGAAGTTTTCGGGTTACTAAATAAAAACTTCAGCTCTAGAGCTAAAGTTTCCAGGTTACTAAACAAAAACTTCAACTCTAAAGTTTAAGTTTTTATTTTATAACTAGGAAACATCAGCTCTAGGGCTGTAGTTTTCCGGTTACTAAACAAAAACTTATAAAATAATACTTCAGCTCTAGAGCTGAAGTTTTTATTTTATAACTGGCAAACTTCAGCTCTAGAGCTAAAGTTCGCGAGTTACAAAATAAAAATATCAGCTCTAGAGCTGAACTTTAGTGTGACGGAGGATGAACGGTTGTTTTAGAGGTGGAGAATGTGACGATCCAAAGGGTCATCACTTGTTTTATTAATCATTTCGAGCTTCTGAGGTCTTGCAAACCTCATTTATAGTTGCCTCAATTTGCGTGCACAGTTCGGGCGTGAAGCTAGAAAATTTTTATGTTGAAATATGTGAAACATTTGAAGAATTTTGATATTAATATTGATATGGTTGACTTTGGTCAACATTTTTGGCAAACGGACCCGGACCCGTGAATTGACGGTCTCAGAAAATCCGTAGAAAAATATGAAACTTGGGCGTATGCCCGGAATTGAAATCCGAGGTCTAGAACTCCGGTAAAAGAATTTTTCTGTTAAATTGTTTTCTGAAAATGTTTAAGGAAAATGAAACTAAAAATTGATTGAAAAGTGGTGATATCGGGCTCGTATTTTGGTTCCGACGCCCGGTACAAGTCATATATGTTGGTTAAGCGCTTCCTGTAAAGTTTGGTTGAAAACGGACGTCGTTTGACGTGTTTCGGCCTTAAATTGGAAATTTTGAAAGTTATGAAATTTTGAAAGAATTCTTGAGTTTTTAGACTCAATTCATTGATTTTGATGTTATTTTGGCGATTTGATCGCGCGAGCAAGTTCGTATGATGTTTTTGAGTTAGTGTGCATATTTGGTTTGGAGCCCCGAGGGCCCGGGTGAGTTTCGGATAGGTATCGGGGTGGGTTTTGGTATTAGAAAAATTACAGAAAATCTGCAGCAGGTATTCCTTCTTCGCGTTCGCGTCCATATGATCGCGTTCGCGTACAACAAACTTGGACCCAGCCTTTTCCTCTACACGTTCGCGTGAAGGCTCCCGCGTTCGCGGAGCCTAGCCAGCCTCTTCTACGCGTTCGCGTAAGGCACCACGCGTTCGCGTAGGCCAACTATGAAGCCCCCTAATTTTCTTCTACGCGTTCGCGACTGTGTCCACGCGAACGCGATGCCTATTCTGTCCAACCCTTCGCGAACGCGACACTATGCACGCGAACGCGAAGGGCAAATTTTCGCCTAGTGATTTAATACCCAAAACAGAACAGAATCGGGATTTTATCCCATTCCTCTAACACTCTCTTCTCCAACAGCTCCTTGGGCGGTTTTTGAGCAATTCTTCATCAAACTTCTTGGGTAAGTGATTCTTAACTCGTTTTCTTCATTTTCCATCAATATTATTTGAATTCCTAAGCCTAAATAGGTGTAAATGGGTAGAAAAATTGAGAATTGAGTTTAATAAGGGTTTCAAAGAATTTGCGATCTAGACCTCATTTTGGGGTCGAACTTAAGAACAAATTGTATATTTGAACTCGTGGATGATTGGATGAATTTATTTTGGCTCGAAACTTGAGTTTCGAATATGCGGGCCCGGGGTCGATTTTTACTATTCCGGGCGGAATGTTGTAAAAATTATAATTGGCCATATGAATTAGTTTGTTGAGTAGTATTGATGATATTAAATCAATTGTGTATAGATACGATTGGATTGGAGCCAAATTCGAAAGGAAAAGGCATTGCTACGGATTGAATTGTTCGTAAACTTTCGAGGTAAGTGTTTGTTCTATCCTAGCTTGAAGGAATAGGAATTTAGTTATGTATGAATTGTTGATTAAGAGTTATTGGTGTCACACCGGTAACGGAGATAAATTGTTGATTTATTATCAATTATTGGTTCAAAACCGGTAATTATAAATATTGTTGATGCAGAGATTATTGGTTAAATGCCGGTAATATATATATTTATGAATTGGGATCGTGTGGCGCGCCGCCACTTATATATTAATGAATTGGGATCGTGTAGCGCGCCGACCACTTATATGATAAGAAATGGGATCGTGTGGCACGCCGACCACAAAGTAATTTAAATCTTGGCATTGGCCATACCACAAGGTATAATTTATTGATACATTTGGGAGCGGGTGATACGCCTACCACAAGGTATAACTTATTGTTACATTTGGGAGCGGGTGGTACGCCTACCAAAAGATATGAAATGAAAAATGAATTGAGACATGAAAGTAAGATTTATTCTGTTGACTAGATTACTCTGGATATTATGAGTTATTGACTGTTATTTCAGAGCAGAGTCTTTCCTTATAAACGTTTGTATATGTATATATATTTCAACTGTACATGTTTATGTGGGTGACTGGCCTTAGTCTCGTCACTATTTCGCTGGGATAGGCCGGGCACTTACCAGCACATAGGGTCGGTTGTGCTGATACTACTGTCACAACCCAAATCCACAGATACAGGTTACGGACAGCAACAGCGGCAGTAGCACGATTGTGGATATTCCGACTACTGAGACTACGAGGTAGCCTTGCAGGCGTCCGTAGGACCCGTTGTCTCTTCTATCTATGTATTTCATTCTGTTATCTCATGTATTCGAGATAAACAACTTATATTTCTTTCAGACGATTATGTGTATTATTCTTAGAAGTTCGTGAGTATTGTGACACCAGTCTTGGGTAGTGTATCATGTTTGAGTTTTCTCTATCATATTTGATAAAATTGACTAAGTCTTCCGCTAAGTTTAATTATTCCGTTGTAATTATATGTTTTAAATTTAAAGTCTTAAGAGGAGTTTGGTAACTAATGAAAAATGTAAGTAATAGTTGGCTTGCCTAGCTTCCACTAGTAGGCGCTACCATGACTCGCGACGGTGGGAAATTCGGGTCGTGAGATTCAGGCCCGGCTACTAAAATGCTGAAGTTTTGTGTAATTGCCTTTGCTACTTCAACCTCATGTGCTGAAGTTATGTGAAAAAACGGGTATGCTTGCAATTGTTTTTTGCAAAACGGGCACAGGTTAAAATGTGGCACAAAAAATGGGTATAGATACAAATGCCCCTTTTTATAAAGTCTGTAATTAATTTTACATATATAGTTACCTGTTACTCTTTAGCTAAAATTTTGGCCTAGCCTTGCAATTCTTTACCTTAAATGTTTTGGCTAGATAATGCAATTAGTTTCAGTCGACGATCAATTTTATATTTTGCCCTAAATTTTTCAAGGGAGAAGATAATTTATCCATATGTGTCGAAGATGTATTTATATGCACTATCATCTTGGCTTTTAAATTGATATAATTGCTTCAACCTCTGTTTTAAAATGCAGAAGTCCAGGACTCGTCCCAGGGCGGAGCACTCGTAAAACGTCCTAGAGCTTATGTGTGAGGCTTATTTCCGTGAGACTTACGCCTCAGCCTTTGGGGCTTACGCCCCGGACACGCCCAACGCCCAGGGTACTGGGCTCGCCTAATAGAACTTTATGCAATTGTATGTAACTAACCTTGTAAATCCTCAAATTTTCTTAACAAATCATTGACTATTCAAAATTACTTCTTTTTAATAATAAATTATTAAGTTGAGAGTATTTTATGTCATAATTAAAATATAAATCATTGCACTTATCCGCTAAGACTGCTATGATAGTAAATTTTAAATAAATTTTTTATTTCAAAAGTATTTATTTATTAGCTTTTGTTATGTCTTTACTATATATTAGTCCACAAGTTTTTTATAATTATTCTTCTAAATATTTTTTATTACGTTTACGAGATACAATACTTATTAATTTAATATCTCAGTATTAGCTAGTAGCTATTTACAAATAATTAGTTATCATGATATTGTATGATGAATTATGTGTTAGTTTAATAACTTGTTGAAACTTAAAAATAGATGATGCTAGAGAATCACATTTAAATTGTGAATTATGTTTTTATATAATCTCTTTCGAATAGAAAGCATATTAAATAAAAGTAGTATTTTAAGTAAAATATTAAATTATAATATTGAAATTCCTTCATGATTTATTACTCCTTAAGAGATACATATAAGATTTCATATCGAATACATTATTTTTACTGTTTGAAGTTGTAACGACGTTGCAACTAATTTGCTTATTATAATATATGTCATACCTTTTGTATAATTCATAGTCGAATTATAATTTGTAAATATTTTAAATAGATTATTTGTTATAATATTTTTTATTTTTGATGTAATTGTTATAATTCTTTTTTATCTTATACTATCTTAAAATTCTTGAAATTAGTAAAATTTAAAGATCCGTGGGACTTACGCCCCATGTCTCAGTGCTTACGCCCCGCCTCGTCAGAAATAAAACTCCTTGCCTCACGCCCCCGCCTTTTAAAACACTGGCTTCAACCAACTAATACATCTAAAAACTATCAGATTTACTGTTTTAGTACGATAAAGAACAATTTCAATAAATATTTTATTTTTTAGAAAATATTTTTTTTCTAAAGAATAGTTTTGGATGTTTCGTTGGATGGTGAAAACAAAAACTTCTCAATAAATATTTATTAAAGATTGATAATAGTGTTAGAAAATAGTATTTTGATGGAGCTTCGAGTACTATGGATTAATACCCTTACTAAAGTCCAGGTGTTTGGTTGGAATATAGTAATGAGGCATGAATTCCCCAAAAGTGAGAAAATTTATTTTTCTCATTTGGTCAAAAATATTTTCTCGTTACCAGACACCAAAAACTGACTAACCTTTTTAAAAATACTATTTTAGAAAAATAATTTTCCTCATTGTAGACATACCAAAATCTGGAAAATGTCTTATTTTTTCGAGAACATTTTAAAAAAAAAGGTTCTCCGAAATTCCATTACACATACTATAAATAATTTTGTTCAAGTTCTCTATGTCATGGTGATTGATGAAGACAAATTAAACTCTCAACTTTCGTCATTTAGCTATGACGTAAAAAAGAAACTTAACTCTTCATGCTTTATTCTGTTAATTATGCTTATATTTATCAGTCTTATCTATATCACTATAAGCATAGACCAAGATGTTGTGGTCATAATGTCGGGCTTATTTGAACTCATAACAGTTAATTTGGACAATAAATAGCAGGTTTGCATTCATAAATTAAAAAATATAATAAGTTCAATATTAAAAGGCTTAAAGGAAATTATTTGCTCAAAAGATGTTGAATACCTTTGAACTAATCAATCAATATAAACAATGGGATAATCGGAATCAATAATAATATAAATCGAAGATCGATCGTTGGGCTAATGTGTATGGATGATTCGTATATAGAGATGATAAAAATTAACATAGAGTGTAGAATAAGTGAGCAGTGGAAATGCTAGTAATAGAGAGAAGAACAATGCAGATAGAGAGAGAGAGGTGTCTTATTATAAAATTGATTGCCCCTTTACAAATGGGGGAGGCCCTCCCTTATATAGCTAGAAGGCCCCCTCGCCCAACTATTACATTGACGCCCGGATACTACAAGCGTATTTAGATTATAGGCCGGGGGGACTGGGGACGTCCTTCTAGATAGATCTGCCGACTTGGTGTCTCAAAGGCAGGGCCGCATCCTTCACGTCGTACGACCATAAATGAAGACGTCCTCGAATGTTGCCGTCCCCGTAAGGAGGCGTCCTCGTCATTCGTTTCATCAAGGCCAACCATGTGTACATGTAGCCGTGTCGTATTATTTATCTGATTTATCCTCAAACAGATAGTCCCTCCGCCTATTGGAGATATGCCCGGGGCGTTTCTTCGATGGGCGGATAGATCCAGCCCACGTCGGGTTCTGTGCAGACGTGCATGCGTGGCACATTCTTTCGAACCGTCGCCTGCAGAAGGCATGCACCATAATTACTGTTGTTTTCAATGCTAGTCATAAAAGTCGATTTGACGTTTCAGTTTTCCGCCTCTTTTCCGGTGTAAAAACTCTTCGAATTTCGTGAGGTAACTTATTATAAATAGGAGGCAGTTTCAATATTATCCTTTCTTTTAGTTCATCAGAGATTCTTTGCTACCTATCTTCTCATTTTCATACTCTTGGCAACTCGTGTTCCTTCCCTTAGCATTCTTGCTACCAAGTTCCTTTCGATTCCCAGCTAGCGATCTTAACAAAAGAATGGCCAAAGGTAGCCGCCGTAGAGAACCGGAACGGGCAGAGACCGGTTCTGGGGTTTCCCGACAGTCTGGGGATAACAATAAGAAGAAAAAGAAACAACTTGTCCGTTTAAAGGAAAGCAACCTCCTTCCTCGCGATTTGTATGCGAGAAAGGATTTTTCTCACCCGGTGGATGTCGATGTGTGGGAGAGGTCTACATTTACTGAGAGGCAACTAGACAATCTCCGGGTGGTCTGCCACGTGCCGGAGACAGTGGAGATGAGGGTGGCCGGGGACGACCTGGTATACGTTCATCGACCGGGGTTCTGCGCCATCCATGAATATCCTTTCATCATGGGATGCGAGCTCCCCATATATCCCTTGGCGGAGGCGTTATGCCGCTTTTTCAACATCTGCCCGGCCCAATTGACTCCGTACACGTGGAAGATCTGTCGAATCTTAACAACGTACACGGACAGGGCTGGGGTGGATGTTTCCGTTCACCACCTATTGCAGCTGTTTAGTCCCGGCTACATGCGGGGCAAGATGCTGCAATTGAAAAATCGAGGGTCAAAGGGCTTGGTCGTCGAGGCGGATGACAAGCCCAATCGTCAATTCTGGACGAAATACTTTTACATCCGCACCTCTGACTTGGTGGCGGACGTAGCCGGCTTTCCGAAGATGTGGAATGCCAACTGTAAGTACCAATCCGTCCCTTCCATGTCTTGATTCATTGCGTCGTTGTCGTGTCGTTTCTCAGGCACTAATGTTTTTTTTGGCTTTTCTTGTGTAGTGGTGGCGCGTACGCCCCAACAATTTCCCGGTATTAGGGCGTGGGTAAATCGATTGATCCCCTTTGCCGATGAGTGTAGGACGTGGGCTGCCTTCGGTCTAAAGTACGGCCTTCCAAGTATGATCTTAACTTGCTATATATATGTTTTCTTTGTTTTTCTTTCACTTTGGTCGTAGCCGTAGCTAATATATGTGTATTTTCCTTTGCTGCAGCTCAGAGCGTGACACGGAGGTGGAGACGCCATGTCGCCAGTCCCACTTCCTCGGAAACGGAGCTCGTGGCCTCCGTTGGGCGGGGCCTTCCTGAGGTCGACCAGGCCGAGGAGGGTCCGACGGACGGTGTCGCGTCGGACGGTGAAGCGGCCTGGGTTACCGACCCGGACCTTGAGCGAGCCATTCATGAGTCCCTGATGTCGAGTGCTTCTGGTCCTTCTTGTTCCGTTCCTGTGCCATCTACTGACCCGACACCTGGAGCGGACACAAAGCTCCCACCCCCTCCTGCTGAGAAGGGCGCTCCTACACATGACGAGCCGACAAAGCGCAATAAGTGTCGACTACTTACCAGAAAAGGGGTGGTCGTGGACCAAGGACAAAAGAGACCTGCAACACGTCATCCGGTGTCGAGGCCAGTCCTTCTGGGCGATGCCATTCGTCCGGGGAGGGCCGCGGTGTTAAGTGCGGCCGGGGTGAGTGCTGACGCTCCGCATGCCGAGGGTGACGGCGTGCGTGCTCTTGCTCATAAGCTCACGGGCACTGAAGCGACCTCAGAATCAGCAGACGTGCCGTTGCAGGACCAAGCCTGGGACGGATACACTTGAGGCGGGTCAGTTACGTCGACTTCTGATTCCGATGGGCTACAATTTGTTGGAGGAGAGCGGGTACGCCGTGACGGACTTTGCCTTATTGTGCGGTGATGCCGAGGCGGAGTCGCTAATCGGTGAGCGACCGCGACCTGTCTCGCCGAGTTTCCGGTGCCGCCCTGTAGGTATGACTTGATATGTGCATTCCCCTTTTTCTTTTGCTATTCTTTCTCTTCTTTTGTTTCGAGGTTTTCACCTTGCCTCTTTTTCTTTTGTAGACTCTCATTCTAGAGGTGGAGCAGAGCCGGAGGGACCGGAAGAAGCTGGCTACCCTTCGAAAGGCGTCGGTGAAGTACAAGGAGGCCCGCGAGAAGCATAAGACGCTCTCGGACTGTTTTTCCGATGCCCCGGAGTTCCGCCTCCTCCGAGAGAGCGTTCAGTCGCTGGAGGAGCAGCTGCGTAAGCAGACAGAGCAGATTGAGAGGGCGGATGCCGATTTGCTGGCCGCTGTGGCTCGGAATGCCGAGCTAGAGAGCCTCCTCCAGCATCGAGGGGAGGAAGTGGATATGGGCCGTGTGGCCGTAATGGAGGTGAATGAGCTTCGTGCTAAGGTCGACGCTTTGTCGGCCGAGCTTCAGGCGGCCTTGGCCCAGGCGGCAGTCGTCCCAGCTGGGGATGTTCCTCGCGAGGCCCAGGACATGTTGGTATACGCCGAGGCGAGGCGAATTGTGTTCGAGGAGCTTCACGCCGCCGGCAGGGCTAGCGAGGCGGAGGTTGACGAGCAGCGTCGCCTGGTTAGGGTGGCTCATGAAGCTTGTGGCTACGACCCTGACTCCCCGGCCCAGACGAGGTACCTGGTCCTGGATTGAGAGGATATGGCGGGATGACGGCGAGGACGGCGCCGATGGGGCTGCAGGAGACGGCGGCGGCTTCAATAGTTGAGTAGGTTTTGTTTTGTAGTTTGTAACCTTTTATTCCTTTGTAAATGTGCGATTGATATATTAATAAAGACTTCCTTTCGATTAATGTCTCAAGTCTTTTCTCTTCTTTTTCTTTTTTTTTTTGCATTGTCGGGGTCGGCTTTAGCCTTTAATTCGTACGGCGAGGGGCCCTCCGCCTGAATTCCTTCTTGAATAAGGCGCACCAATATTCTGGCGTCGAAAGCACTTAGCCTAAGTCCCGATTGGGGCGAGGTCGGGCTTACGCGATTCACGCGGCCATCCTTTCGACCCTCCGTTTAGAGAGGCCGTGTCGTTATCTTTTAAGTGTTAATGCCTTAAGCTTTCGATTTTCCTGGAGGAGGCGGTAGCCTTCTTCTTTGAATGCTCTAGGCCTTGTCCATTTGCTACATGTGGGAGGGGCCGTAGCCTTCTCCTTCAGATGTTTTTAGGCCTTAGCCTTTTGTTCCATCTGGAGGAAGCCGTAGCCTTCTCCTTCGGATGTTTTTAGGCCGTAGCCTTCTTTTTTAGATGTTTTTAGGCCTTAGCCTTTTGCTTCATCTGGAGAGGGCCGTAGCCTTCTCCTTTGGATGCTTTTGGGCCTCTAGCCATTTTGCTTCATTTGGGAGGGGCCGTAGCCTTCTCCTTTAGATGTCATTAGGCCTTACATCTGGAGGAGGTCGTAGCCTTTCATACAATATGGTCGTAGCCCTTCATTCATCGGAGATGGCCGTAGCCTTTCATACAATATGGTCGTAGCCCTTCATTCATTGGATATGGCCGTAGCCTTTCATACAATATGGTCGTTGTTTCATCTGGAGAAGGCCGTGGCCTTATCCTTTAGATATTTTTAGGCCTTAGCCTCTTGTTCCATCTAGAGAAGGTCGTAGCCTTCTCCTTTAGATGTTTTTAGGCCTTAGCCTCTTGTTTCATCTGGAGGAGGTCGTAGCCTTTCATACAATATGGTCGTAGCCCTTCATTCATCGGAGATGGCCGTAGCCTTTCATACAATATGGTCGTAGCCCTTCATTCATTGGATATGGCCGTAGCCTTTCATACAATATGGCCGTAGCCCTTCATTCATTGGAGATGGCCGTAGCCTTTCATACAATATGGTCGTAGCCCTTCATTCATTGGAGATGGCCGTAGCCTTTCATACAATATGGTCGTAGCCCTTCATTCATTGGAGATGGTCGTAGCCTTTCATACAATATGGTCGTAGCCCTAGTCCCTATGATGTGCTATTCGTACCGACCGGTGTGCTTAGTGCATCAGAATAGATATACAAGTGATTCCGGACATCTCCCTCGTCGCCTCATTAAAAACCTCTCCGGGAAAACCCAATTGGGACAAAACCCGGAGGAGGGAAAAAGAGTACGACTTGGGGGGTGTCCCTTAAAAGTGGAAGCGCTTGAGGTGTGAGATATTCCAATTATTTTGGAGTATCTTCCCATCCATGGTCTCGAGCTTGAAGGCACCTTTGTCTGCTGCTGCGATGATTTTATAGGGTCCGTCCCAATTGGTTCCCAGTTTTCCTTCGTTGGGATCCTTCGATGCCAGTGTCTTGGCTTTTAGTACGTAATCGCCCGTCTTGAGCGGGCGGATTTTCGTCCTCTTGTTGTAATACCTCTCGATCTGCTGTTTCTGCACCACCAACCTGATGTGGGCCATTTCTGTGTCGTTCTCGTCTCCGCTCATGTGTGAATATCTGAGACTTGGTTCGCCGACTTTGACTATCTGAGACTTGGTTCGCCGACTTCGACTGGTATGACATCGTCGGTCCAATAAACCAATGAGTAGGGGGTTTCTCCTGTGGAGGACTTGGGAGTGGTTCTGTGTGCCCACAGCACTTCCGGTAGCAGGTCGGGCCCCAGTCCCTTGGCGTCCTCCAGTTTCTTCTTCAGAATGTTTAATATAGTTTTGTTGGATGATTCCGCTTGGCCGTTGGCGGCTGGATGATATGGCATTGAGAGTATCCTCTTGATGTGCCATTTGTCGAAAAAGTCCGTTGTCTTTTGTTCTACGAACTGTCGTCCGTTGTCGAATGTTATTTCCTTGGGGATGCCGAAGCGACAGATGATGTTCTTCCAGATGAAGGCTATGACTTTTTGCTCGCGGATTCGGGCGTAGGCGCCTGCTTCTACCCATTTAGAAAAATAGTCCGTTAAAACTAACAAAAATCGTACCTTTCCTCGTCCGGGAGGCAGCGGTCCGACTATATCCATCCCCCATTTAATGAATGGCCATGGGGAGGTGACTGAGTGGAGAGGTTCCCCCAGCTGGTGTATCATGGGAGCAAACGTTTGGCACTTCTCGCATCGCCGGACGTAGTCCGCCGCGTCTTTTTTCATTGTGGGCCAGTAATAACCGGCTCGTATCAAGCACCACGTGAGTGCTCTATTTCCTGTATGGGCGCCACAATGACCCTCGTGGACTTTTTCCAGTACCGGAGCTGTCTGGTTGGGCCCCAGGAATTTGGCCAGGGGTCCTCCAAAAGTTCTTTTGTAGAGGTCGTCGTTCATCAGGCAATATCGGGCGGCTTGTGTGCGAAGCTTTCTAGCTTTGTTTTTGTCGTGCGGTAGCTGCCCTTCCTACAACTATGAAAGGATTTGGTTTCGCCAGTCCCATGTTAGGTGTAGAGAGAATACCTCGCTGCGATTGATGGCAGAATGCATGAGGGTGACAGTGCTTTCTTTGCTCAGATTTGTGGCTGCTGCGGCCAGTTTGGCCAATCCGCCGGCTTCGGCATTATGTACCCTACGTACTTGCTCGAAGCGACATTCGTCGAATCGGGCCATCAGTTTACAGACTTCGGCTTGATATTTCTGTAACCTCTGTTCCTTGATCTGGTAGGCTCCGGCGACTTGATTTATCACAAGTTGTGAGTCGCAGTGCAAGACTAGTCGGCGGGCCTGTACCTGGCGGCTAGTTTCAAACCTGCAATAACGGCTTCGTACTTCGCTTCGTTGTTAGTCATCTCGGGGCATCGTATGGACTGGCGAATGACCTCGCCCGTGGGGACCTCAAGAACGAGTCCCAGTCCCGATCCTGAGGCGTTTGCGGCCCCATCGGTGTGGAGTATCTAGGGGTCCATGTTAGGGGCTGTTCGCAGGGCCTCCTTCTCAGCCTCAGGCGAGATGCCGACGCTGAAGTCGGCTATGAAGTCGGTGAGGACCTGCGATTTTATGGCGGTTCTGGGGACATAGGTGATGTCGTGCTCGCTGAGCTCTATGGCCCATCTGGCGAGGCGGCCCGACAGCTCGGGCTTGTGCAGGATACTTCTTAGAGGGAAGGTGTTCACTAACCGGATGGGGTGGCATTGGAAGTAAGGTCTCAGTTTTCGGGAAGCCGTGACCAGTGCCAAAGCCAATTTCTCGAGGTGTGGATATCGAGTTTCGGCATCTACTAGGGTTTTGCTAATGTAATAGATAGGTGATTGCGTACCTTTTCTTCACGAACTAGTACCACGCTTGCCGCGACTTCCGATATGGCTAGGTACGTCAGTAGAGGCTCACTTGGTTCCGCCTTTGCCAGCAGTGGCGGGGATGTTAGGTATGTTTTTAGTTCTTGGAGGGCCTTGACACATTCGTTGTTCCGGTGGAAACCGTTATCCTTCCTCGGCATATTGAAGAACTTGTGGCATCTGTCCGATGACCAGGAGATGAAGCGGGAGAGGGCGGCTATTCGGCCTATCAACTTCTGAACCTGTTTTTTGCTGGTAAGCACTTCGGGTATCGAGGCGATCTCCTTGATTTGGTCCGGGTTGACCTCGATCCCCCTCTGTGATACGAGGAAACCGAGGAACTTCCCGGATGCTACAACAAAAGCGCATTATTCGGGGTTCAACTTCATCCCGTAGCTGTTTAGGATTTCGAAGGCCTCTCGCAGGTGATCGATATGGTCCTCCTTTTTCACTGATTTAACCAGCATGTCATCGATGTAAACCTCCATAGTCTTCCCGAGTTTCTTATTGAACATCTTGGTGACCAACCTCTGGTAAGTGGCTCCCACGTTTTTCAACCCGAAGGGCATCACTCTGTAGCAGTAAGTACCCTGGTGGGTGATGAAGGTGTTTTTTTCCTGATCCTCCTCCGCCATCAGAATTTGATTGTAGCCGGAATAGGCGTCCGGGAAGCTTAATAGCTCATGCCCTACTGTGGCGTCGATCAGTTGATCGATGTGGGGCAGGGGGAAGGAGTCTTTGGCGGCAGGCCTTGTTTAGGTCGGTGAAGTCCACGCACATCCTCCACTTTCCGCTTTTCTTCTTAACAATTACCACATTGGCAATCCATTGCGGGTACTTCGATTTCCTAACGGAACCGTTGGCCAGTAATTTGTCTACCTCCTCTCGGACCGCCTCGTTAATGGCGGTGTTAAACTTTCTTCGGCCCTATTTTACTGGTGGATGTAATGGGTCCACGTTGATCCGGTGTGTGGCGATATCCGGAGAGATCCCTGGCATGTCTGCATGGGAAAAAGCAAACGTGTCTGCATGTTTAGTCAGAAATTCATGGTACTTACCCGGGTTCGCGAGCCCGTGACCGATGTAGGCCTTCTTTTCAGGATCGTTCTGGTCTAGCTGAACCGGGTCGAGCTCCTCGGCCGTAGCATTGCAAGCTTCTACGATGTCCAGATGTCTTATGGCATCGGCCGTCAGGTCTGCTTGAGTCCCCGATGTGGTTGATTGCTATGCATGCGCGCTCGCCCCGCTTAATAGTCTAGTGTGAGCGCAATCTTGAGTTATTTTGTAACATTCCTACGCTATGCACGGCTCCCTTTGATGCTGAATATTCCCCATGGGGTAGGGAATTTGATCACTTGGTATAGGCTTGACGGGACTGCTTGCATGGCGTGTATCCACGGGCGTCCGATGATGACATTGTAGGCCGTCTCCTGGTTCATCACATGAAAGGTTGTTTCTAGGGTGACACCTCCCGCAAGGACAGGCAGGGTCACCTCTCCTGACGTGCGCTCCACTGCATTGTTAAAACCGGTTAGATTTATGCACCTGGGATTGATTCTGTCCTCGAGTCCCATCTGAGTGAGGACTCTCGGATGAATGATGCAGGCACCACTTCCGTCATCGATCATGACTCTCCTGACATCGGTATCAATGATACGTAGGGTAATAACCAAAGCATCATAGTGAGGGAAACACAAACTGTCGGCGTCAGACTTATCGAAGGTGATACTTCCTTCGAGGCCGTCATACCGTTCGTGGGAGATAGTTCTCTTCGGTCGGTGTGTGTTGGTGAATTTGACGTGGTTGACGGCGGCTTCATCCGCTTCCCCGACGATCATGTTTACCGTACGCGTCGGGGAGGGTGGCTTTGGGGGTCCCCTGGAGTGCTCCCGTCCGCAGCCAAAATTAGCTTTCCCCTTGTCGCTGAGCAGTTCCTTCAGGTATCCCTGATTGAGCATTCTGACAACTTCCTGCCGTAGGTCGATGCAGTCTTCAGTCCGGTGTCCTCGTTCCTGATGGAACTCGCACAGGACGTTGGATTTCCTCGTGGCTGGGTCTGACTTCATCTTTTGAGGCCACTACACCTTGGTGCCGAGTTTCTCCAGTGCGTACACCACTTCTGAGAGCGAAACACAAAAGTTATGTGATGAAAGTAAAGGGGACGTACCTCGGCCGTTTCTGAGTGGGGCACGTGACGCTGCACAACATCCGTGTGTCGCGGGGGCGGAAGTGAAGACCTTGCGTAAGGTTGATGTCGTTCCCTGCTGGGGGGGGGGGGGGGTTCCCGGCTTCCCTCATGTCGTCGATCCCTCCTAGCGTCCGGGTGCACGGCAGCTAGCCGCCGGGTTGGCCCGTTGAGATCCTCTTCGTCTGCCCGCACCTCGGCGCAGTAGGCGTTGTGGATCTCATCCCAAGTGGTGGGAGGGTACTTCATGAGCCGGCTCAGCAGCTTCTTGGTGGCTCTGGAGCCGTCCCTGTTGAGCCCGTTCTGGAAGGCTGCCACCGCCATTCCTTCCGACACATTTGGTAGGCTCATTCTTACCCTGTTGAACCTTGCGAGGAAGTCCCCGAGGCCTTCACCTGTGGTCTGTCGGACGGCGAATATGTCGTTCACCCTTGCTTCTACTTTCTTGGCACCAGCATGTGCGGTGACGAATTTATCAGCCATTTCCTCGAAGGTCGAGATCGCCTTGGTGGGTAATTGAGAGTACCAGGTTAGCGCTCCTCCGGTCAGCATTTCGCCAAACTTCTTCAGCAGCACCGACGGTACCTGTTCTTTGGACAAGTCGTTACCTTTCACTGCGGTGACGTAGTGGATGAGATGATCCTCGGGGTTGGTGGTTCCGTCGTACACCTTTAGGTATTGGGGCATCTTGAAGGTTTTTGGGATGGTGTAGGGCGCTGCTTCTTCAGAGTAAGGTTGTTCCACGAACCTTCCTACGTCCCGCTTGGGTAGTAGCTTAGGCGCCCCGGGAATCTTGTCAACCGTGTCTTGGTCCTCCTTCATCTGGTCGCGGAGGGCCTGGTTTTCGCCCTCCATTTCCTCCATTTTCCTGAGGATGGTGGCCAGTGTATCATCGTGTGCTTGGGTCTCGACAGGTCGGTTGTTGGTTCGTGTTTCTTCCTGTTCGTCTGTTGTGGTGGTATTGCTGGTAGCCAGAGCGGCATTTTTGCAGCCTTGCGGCGGTTTTTCCGCCATGCTACTCAGGGTGATAGCCAGCCATTCCTCCAGTAGCCTCCTGATCACTGGAGGTGCCTCTTTTGGATCGGAGTCCCTTCCCAGGGGTGTGGGGGAGGTTTCAGCTTCAGGCGTGGTAGAGGGAGTAGCGTTGATGGTTGTGCTTCCCCCAACCTCGTTCATAGCACTCAGGAGGTTTGTGGTAACTTCAGCCATAATCGTGGGTCGTGTGTTACATTCAGCCATCCTCAAAGAGTTTTTTTTTGTTTGATCGGATCTTCGTGAATGTATACTACGAGTTTGATTCTCGAAATCCCCACAGACGGCGCCAAATTGTTTGCTCAAAAGATGTTGAATACCTTTGAACTAATCAATCAATATAAACAATGGGATAATCGGAATCAATAATAATATAAATCGAAGATCGATCGTGGGGCTGATGTGCACGGATGATTCGTATATAGAGATGATAAATTTAACGTAGAATGTAGAATAAGTGAGTAGTGGAAATGTTAGTAGTAGAGAGAAGAACAATGTAGATAGAGAGAGATGTCTTATTATAAGAAATGATTGCCTTTATAAATGGGGGGAGGCCCTCCCTTATATAGTTAGAAAGCCCCCTCGCCCAACTATTACATTGACGCCCGGATACTACAAGTGTATTTGGACCAAAGGCCGGGGGGATTGGGGACGCCCTTCTGGACAGATCCACCGACTTGGTGTAGCAAGGGCGGGGTCGCATCCTTCTCGTCGCACGGCCCTAAATGAAGACGTCCTCGAATTTGGACAATAAATAGCAGGTTTGCATTCATAAATTAAAAAATATAATAAGTTCAATATTAAAAGGCTTAAAGGTTGAATCCATAAAATTTAAATTATGAATTCGTCTCTACTTATTTTTATTTTTATTAAAATTATTTACAAATAATTACAAAGATAAGGGATCATACCATCACCATGTGATAGCAAAATTGTTGTGGCAGCTACACATAGGGCATGGAGCACAAAGTTGTATCTACTTTATTCCATTTGGGCCATATTTGCACATGGTTGGCTGTATTAAGAAAAATAATCTTTAACATAAAATTTGATCGGTAATATATATAGCTAATACATTTTTCAATTATATTTTTCTGTATAAATATTGAAGAATTAAATCAAACACATAGTTTGTTGGATCATTAATGTATTTCTATCACTAGTCAAACATTGTAATTATAAATCAAATATGAACTACGCCATACAAAGTCACAGGTAAGGGTGTTTATGGTTTGGTTCAAATCGATTTTTTTCCTAAAAAGAAACCAAACCAAGTAAGTCGGTTTTTTAAATATTAGAAACAAACCAAACCAATTAAGTCGGTTTTTTCTCGATTTGGTTTATGTCGGTTTTGTCGGTTTTTCGATTTTTTTGGTTTTGTCAATATAAAATATACACTACGAAACACATATTCCGGCGACCATATTTTCTAATGTAACACTATCAAATCAATTGCCCTTTGAAAAATCTATTATTTACTCAAATATATTGATGATAATTGAATCAAATAGTGATGAATAATTTAAAGACTTAATTAAAAATATATTATTTTAATACGAAATGGATTCTTATGCTAAACAAAAGAAAAGTACCCATCAAACTAGAATGTAAAGGTAAAGAACTATAGTAAAAGTGCAAACTATTAGCATTTACTATAATTTTTTTTGGAACTTTGTATAACAATATACATGTATAAAGGTATAATAGTAAATTTGAAATAGCTACTCTATAGTCGTTTTGGATCGATTTTTTCTGATTAAACCAAAATCAAACCAAATTTGATCGGTTTTTAAAATTCAAAACCAAACCAAAACGTATCGATTTTTTGGTTGTTTTGGTTTGGTTTGATTTTTTGAGTTTTTATAAACACCCCCATTCACATGAGTTCCCACGCAGACTCCTTTTTATTGAAGATATATGATATAACCTTTTTATGTAATAATTTTATATGTATACAAATATTTTCTTATTAGACATGGACCGGATTGACCCATATTGGTGGCCAAGTCTAATTTCCTTCAAATATATTTGCATAAATTACGTGAAAATCTATTGTTACTTTATGCGAAAAATTATCAAATCAAATATGGGTTAATAATAGAACTAATATGACAAAATAACCTCATGCTATATTCAGAACTTGCTCCCTCTTTTCAAAACTCGCACAACTCAGATCTTAGCTAGATTTATAAGTGGTCATTCAAAAATAGTTATAATTTCAAAATTATCGAAATTTAGCTTTTTCATGTAAAGAGAAATCCGAACGAATATACTGTTCAAAATCCGAAAAATACTCCAGCATAATATAATGGAATTCCAGTATAATATACTGGAGTTCCAGTATATTATGTTGAACCGGTCTCTGTTGTAGCAAAATAATTGCTATTTTTCAATGACTTGGCAAATGATGGCTATTTTTGAATGACCAGTCCGAAATCTGGCTAGCCCGTGCTATTTTAACGATTCTATTATCTAAAGAAAAATATTAAATACTCTAAATTTGAGAAAGTAAAGAAAAAGTCCATTTTTATTATTATGAAAGTTTCGATAATATTTTGATATAATATGATAAAGCTGTGCTAATTAAATCAACCAAATATGACATCCAAAGTCAGTTAATATTCGTTGAGGTTTATTTGACTTTATTAGTTAATCTTCTCATATAGTATATGGCTATGCATGCATTAATAGTACACTAACTACACTTCAAATAGTAAAGAAATATTTTATTCAGTTTATCACAAACATTTTAAATTAATCCATATGCATCTACTTATTATAAATAAAATGAACAAGTATCTAATTGAGAAGAATAATCCTTCCATTATGTTGTAACAGTTGTATACTCGATGTTTATAATCAATCAAATGATTTTACGTACCTTAATAATTACTAAGAATTAAAATAAAAATTTTACCAGTTAATCATGATTAATTCATAATATATATGAAAAAAATATATATTTTGCATTTATTAATTTAGTATATAAATACCGAATATGTGCAAGAAAAATTTATTTGCAAGGCAAGTGTACAAACTGCTGGCTAAGAATCTAAAATAGAATAAAAATAAAAGACCATTCAACTCAATTTAAACATTGAAAAAAAAATGATATGATATAACAGAAACTGGAATACAATAGCCTCAACAATGAACAACTTCAACTGGTAAGTAAAACACTTACCAATAATACTTAAGCAAAACCCACAAATTTCACCTCAAAGAAAGAAAAAAAGTTGACATGAAAAATAGAAACCCTCAAAGAAAATAATACAATGAAATAAACTTAGAAATTTTAACTCTTATATGAGTTCTGAATGAGCGCGAAATATTTTGTGCATTGAACTATCTTAGTTCAATTAATTAGGACATTGGAAGCCAGAAGGGGCTTTCTTGGAGCAAACATTAAGGAGCAAACTCAATGAGACGGGTACATTAAGATTAATGCCTAAAACATTAGCCTTAATAGCAGTACAAAGACAAAGAGCAGCTTCAACATCAGCAAGTCCAGAAATAAGACTACAACAAGGTTTCACAGGTGGTGAACCAACAACAACATTAACCAAACCAAGAACATTGGCACAAACACCTAATTTTAATGTATCAATTGGGCAAGTTTCCCTTTTTGGAACATATGGAGGTGGAGAACAAGAAGGCTTTGGTTTTGGTGGTGGTTTTGGTTTAGGACAAGTTCCACAACTTGAAACAAATGTGAAGAAAATTAGGTTAAAAGTGAGGAAAATAGCAAGAGTAGAGAAAACCTTGTTGGAAGCCATGTTTTTTATTTAAAAAAAAAATGATTTTAAGAAGTGGTTTTCTTAGTGAAGTGATGAGTGCAAGAATATTATGAATGGATGTAGGTATTTATAGTGTTGAAATACTAGTTTATTCAGCAATTTTTTTTTTTCAGACTTAGTCCTTGCACTGCTGGCATTTTTGGTTTTTTCTTTATTTTAATCGTTAAGTATTTAAAATTCACTAATTCAATTAATTGGATTTGCGCTTGGTAAGGACACTAAGGAAGGTAAATTGCTCCCTATAGGAAGGTTAGTTTTCTATTTCCAAAGCTCAAATTCGAGGTCTAAAGCTAAAAGTAAAGAGATTTTAATTATCCCACCATATCTTTCGGAGGTGATATGTGTATCTATGTATGTAATTATTGTTGAGTTTTCACTATTTTTTCGTTTCTCTATATCTACGGGTTAATGTTTTGCTTTCTATCTATTTTCTAGTTCCTGTGATGTTGTTATTTTTTTCTATGGTTTTTATTGATAGTACAGATATATTACATGTTTTCGTCTTTTGAGTTGAGGGTCTTTCGAAGATAGCCTCTCTACCTTCGAGGTTGGTAAGGTCTTCATACACACTACCATCCCATTAATGAGATTTCACTGGGTCGTGATTGTTGTATGTACGTACATAGGTATCAATATTTGAAATCCATTGAGTTTTAATCATTGGATTTGTCTTTATTTTTAATTATTTTAATTATTAGAGTCTAATTATATTCGAATTTTGGTCGGAAAGTCCAATATTGAGAATAAAACTATTTTACTAAGATGACTCATACACAAAATTTGAACCCGAGGTTTTTAGATCACTTTGGTGCTAACATGCATAAGGATGCTACACAATATGGAGAAATTATAAGCACCCATGTGCCATTAAGTTATGACCTTTGGCTCTATGCAAAAAACACAGCCAAGAATTTGGAGGTTTGTGTTAAAGCTAAGAATACACAAGTTGGGTTCTGAATTTCTTGGTCTGTTAATAATCAGATTCAAGAACAGTGATAGTTGGTATTTTTTCTTTTTCTTTACAACTAATTAATTATAATACATAAATTGTAGATAACAAGTGGGCTATTTATATAGTATACAAAAAATTGTTCGTTGTCTACCTTATATTGGTAATTGAGGGTCCAATTTGCAAGAAAATATCTTTTATTGGATCAGCAGTGATTCGTTTCTTTTTGGATTGTACCTAAATGATGATTCTTTTAGTTGTAATTCAATTTTTCTTTCTTTTCGTGAGAAATGGAATTTATGTTCAATCTGAAAGTAACTCGTTGCACTTCCTAGGCTTCTACACATGATCTCATGTTCGCCATTATGATTCATCAACTAACTTTTACACTTAAAAAAAATAGTTCGGTACAGTAAGCTCATATTATATACAGGGTTTAAAAAGGATCGAATTATAACGGTTTGTTGTTTTTACGGCTCCAACCCGATTCCTCCTGATAACATGGCAGCAACTTTACCAATTAGGTCATGACTTCCCTTCATCACCTAAATTTATCTGACATCCGCATTCTAAAATTTGTGTCGCGTAACGAACGAAAATGCTTCCTATCAGAATTTTTTTCGTGAGATTATATTCATCTCACCACAATCCTAGATGATAATTTAAATGGTGACATTTCTATAAGTTGGTCATATTTTCTATTGTTTTTATATTTACCCTCTCTTTACTTCTAAAAAAATATTTATTTACACTAAATGCTTATATTAAACTAATAAGAATATAACAAGTATTTTTATGTATTTGTTTTTGGGGTATTATCACTTTTGTCCCACACCAGAAATTATTAACATTCGGTAGCCGAAAAGTGTATAATATATATAAAAGAAAATATTTTTCGTCAATTATTTTGAGAATATCTATACAATGTCATTTTTATTTTTTTATTTAATTATGATTAACTATAGTAAATATTCTCTTCAAATTTATGGTTTAATCACAATAAAGTAGAATGTTTGATGTAAATTGTTACTATGTGGTAGTGTTATTTTTTTTCCATTGGCATCCCAAGCACTTATTTTCCTTCCCTTAGGGCCCCACAAGATAAGGAAAAAAAAAATTACTTAAGGACAAAAATCATAGCTATATAGCCTCTGGACCTAGTTAAATCAAGTTTTTTATTATGAAACTTCTCTTTCCGAGTCTACAAAAAAATCTCTCTAGTTGACCATTTAATAAGGCATTTTTTTTTCTCATCTTACTTTAACCTAAATCAAATTGTATTAGAAATTCAATCTCCAAATCTTATTCGGAATTAAAAGTGACTTTTGGAACGAAGGAGCATGTTTTTCACGGAAAATATTTTCTTGTTTTCTGCTATTTAATATAATTAAAAAAAATATGAGAATTCGACTCAAAAGACTGATATATTAGTTGGGAGAATCTACTTAACTTATAAACCTTACAAATACTCTTAACAATAGAGAGATTTAATGTTAGGACCACAAAAAAATAATATTTTTCTATTGATCATTAAGTAAGAAATTATCTCAGTGCCAGGTTGATAACTCAAATCAATATTAAACTTGTTTAAGGCTCGGCAGCTAAAATATATGATAAATTCTTTTTGAATTCGTCTTATTTTCTTGTCCTTTTCTTAGTCAAGCGAGACGAAAAATCTGGTGTATAAAGCGGTGTCTTTATGTTCTTGAAATATTAATGCTAATAAATTAAGTACTCATAAATACAAATAATATTTTTAATAATAATAGATAATTGTGACCCGACTCTTTCATATATTTTAAACACTACCTGTTTAACCTGTTCCAATTCCTCGATAATATTAATGTAGGACCGATACAAGGAAAAGAACATATGATTGATGACAACCTAGGACAAATTTACCTCAATACTATTGTGACATAGCATCCCTTTACCGCACAGTGAAAGATGTGTACATTTCAAGAGAATAGCTCTCGCCACTTATTGTGGCGTTGAACGTGTGTTCATAAATATTTAAGTTCAACGCCACTTATTGTGGCGTTGTACCAACACCTATTAATTTTGGTCATTTGTTTTATTTGATTCGTATGCGACAAAAACTCTAAATATTTAAACACGAACAAAAATATAATATTTAACTTAAACTTAAATTACTAGAACACAAACACAAACATAAATTAATAAGAAAGACAAACATACAAATGAACTAAACATAATAAGAAAGACAAACATACAAATGAACTAAACATATAGTAGGAATTATTTAGTCCCTACTTTCATTTATTCTACGTTCTAACCACTTAAATCGTTCAAGCAATTGTTCTTTTTCGTCTTCTAACTCTTTTACTCTCGCCTTAAGCTCCGCAATTTCCTGTTTATTTTTTTGGTTTTCTCCCGTAGCTGATGCCAATTTCCATTATGCTCTCAGTTTTTTATTCTTTTCTTCCCTCACCTCGTCCCTGAGTTATATCCTTCTTATATTGCTATTGTAGCTGCTTTCTGCTTGGGCTAACCACATATTATGCAGATTAAGCATTCGTTCTCTGTAGTTTGCTTGGAGACATTGTTCCTCGGCCCATTCATTGAACTCACACATTGGTTCATTCGGATTTTTGTAGCAATCCATCTGGTTCATGCACATCCAGTAGTGGCGTCCAACATCATCACCTTCCCAAACATGTTTGTTGCACACATTTTTTTCCACAGTAACACACTGGTGTTCCAAATTGAGCCATTTAAAATATTGCACAGTAACACACTTTGAAAATATCAAACGTTCGCAGTAATTTTTTTGAGCGTATGTGATGAACGAAATGAGCTCTGTATTTATAGATGAGTGAATGAACATACAACGCCACTTCTTATGGCGTTGTATGCACAACGCCAATTTTAATGGCGTTGTATGGTACACGGCCAGCTTTTACAATCACTTTATGTCATTGATAGGTCTACTTTATGTCATTGATAGGTTTACTTTATGTCATTGATCGGTCTACTTTATGTCATTGATATGTCTACTTTATGTCATTGATATGTCTACTTTATGTCATTATTTTCAGTCACTTTATGCCAGCTTTTTCAGTCACTTTATGACTACTTTAATACTTTATGTCATTGATAGGTCCCCGCAAGAAAATTCTGGAAAATGAGCTCCACTAGTCATTTTGAATAGACCATAACTTTCACTACGGAGATCCAAATTACAATTTATTTAGCTTTCTCCAAAGTAGACATGAAGGTCTACAACTTTCGTGTTTTGAAGTTTTCCTGATTCCTTATAGATCAAAAGGTATAGGCCTTCGAATTAACGTCTACAACATTAATGAAACATAATTTTATTTCATAAATAAACCAAAATACACATTAGAAATAAACCAAAATACACATTACATATTATTACAACTCATACATTGTTAGGTAAACTAGAAGAACACCCACCCCGAGCTTGATTACTATTGCCATACAAAGGACATTTTCTACGGTCGTGTCCAGGTTGCGAACATATACCACATTTTCGCGTATAAACTGTATCACTAACATCCATTTGGTTTCGTATACGCGATCTCTTCTTCACCTGAACCTTACGCAAAAACGACTTGTTACACACCATTTTAAATGGTGCAGGAGGCCAATAATGCTCAGCGCCCAGTGGTTGCAACTGACTACTATATGTGTTTACGTACTTAGAAATGCTATATCGTTGATCAACATAGTTTCTAGCACCTAAACCAACATGTTGAAAGCACTTGATTGCATGTGAGCAAGGCATGTGGTAGATGGACCATTTTCCACAAGAGCATAACCTTGCAGCTTTATTCACAGTATGCACATTATTACCCCGATTTTGATGGATAGTAGTGCGAACTTTAAACACATTCCTGTAAGGGTCATCACTTGTTTTATTAATCATTTCGAGCTTCTGAGATCTTAAAAACCTCATTTATAGTTGCCTCGATTTTGCGTGCACAGTTCGGGCACGAAGTTGGAAAATTTTTATGTTGAAATATGTGAAATATGTGAAAAATTTGAGGAATTTTGATATTAATATTGATATGGTTGACTTTGGTCAACATTTTTGATAAACGGACCCGGAACCGTGATTTGACGGTCTCAGAAAATCCGTAGAAAAATATGGAACTTGGGCGTATGCCCGGAATTGAAATCCGAGGTCTAGAACCCCGGTAAAAGAATTTTTCTCTTAAATTGTTTTCTAAAAATGTTTAAGGGAAATGAAACTGAAATTTGATTAAAGAGCAATGGTATCGGGCTCGTATTTTGGTTCCAACGCCCGGTACAAGTCATATATATTGGTTAAGCGCTTCCTGTAAAGTTTGGTTGAAAACGGACGTCGTTTGACGTGTTTCGGCCTTAAATTGGAAATTTTGGAAATTATGAAATTTGAAAGAATTCTTGAGTTTTAAGGCTCAATTCATTGATTTTGATGTTATTTTGGCGATTTGATCGCGCGAGCAAGTTCGTATGATGTTTTTAAGTCAGTGTGCATATTTGGTTTGGAGCCCCGAGGGCTCGGGTGAACTTTGGATAGGCCAAGAGATCAATTTTTCATGTTAGAAGTTGCTGCCAGCACCTGGTCTGCAGAGTTCACAAATACGAACAATAGTTCGCAAATGCGAACTCCCCAATAATCTGCAGAGTTCGCAAATGCGAACAATAGTTCGCAAATGCGAACTCCCCAATAGTCTGCATGTGTTCGCTAATGCGAACTCCCCAATAGTCTGCCTGTGTTCGCAAATGCGAACAAAAGTTCGCAAATGCGAACTTCCCAGCCTTAGCTTATTTTTCAAACTCCAGAAATTGGTCGGGGTTCGCAATTGCGAACCCATTTTCGCAAATGCGAACACAGAGACCTGTAAATCACGATTTCCAGCTTCATTCTTCACATTTCACAACCCAAAAATACCCATTTGCGATTCTTCACGAACTCCCTCTTCTTCAAAAGCAATTGTAAGTCACTTTTTACTTAATTCTTTCAATTCCTAACAACATTAAACATGTTTTTCAATAGAAACCAAAGGTTTTCATGGTAGAATTTCTTGTTTTTGGTAGAATATAGGGTTTTTCATGAATTGGGTAATTGGACCTCGAATTGAGGTCCAATTTTGAAACAAATCATATACTTGAACTCGTGGGGGGATGGGTAACCGGATTTTGGTCCGAACCCCGAGTTCCGACCATGTGGGCCCGGGGTCGAATTTCACTATTCCGAGTAGAATGTTGTAAAAGTTGAAATTGGCTTTATGAATTAGTTTGTTGAGTAGTATTGATGATATTAAATCAATTGTGTATAGATACGATTGGATTGGACTGTTATTCCTGAGCAGAGTCTTTCCTTATAAATGTTTTGGTACATGTATATATATATTGCAACTGTACAAGTTTATGTGGGTGACTGGCCTTAGTCTCGTCACTTTTTCGCCGGGATAGGCCATGCACTTACCAGCACATGGGGTCGGTTGTGCTGATACTACACTCTGCGCTCTTTTTGCGCAGATATAGGTTACGGACAGCAGCAGCGACGGTAGCGATTGTGGATATTCCGACTACGGAGACTACGAGGTAGCCTTGCAGGCGTCCGCAGGACCCGTTGTCTCTTCTATCTATGTATTTCATTTTGTTATCTCATGTATTCGAGATAAACAACTTATATTTCTTTCAGACAATTGTGTGTATTATTCTTAGAAGTTCGTGAGTATTGTGACACCAGTCTTGGGTAGTGTATCATGTTTGGGTTTTCTTTATCATATTTGACTAAGTTTTCCACTAAGTTTGATTATTCCGCTGTAATTTATATGTTTTAATTTTAATGTCTTAATAATAAATCGGTAATTAATGGAGGTGTAATTAATATTTGGCTTGCCTAGCTTCCATTTAGTAGGCGCCATCATGACCCCGATGGTGGGAAATCCGGGTCGTGACAAGTTGGTATCAAAGCCAGGTTGCATAGGTCTCACAACTCACGAACAACCTTAGTAGAGTCTGAAGGATCGGTACGGAGACGTCTGTACTTATCCTCCAGAGGCTACAGAGTTAGGAAAATTTTCTCTTTATTCTTTCTAGCCGTGCGACTTGATCTTTCAAATGTTAATTGAATTTCTACTCTGTTCTTCCGCAGATGGTAAGAACACGTGCATCCTCATCTACTGACCAGCAGCCCGAGGTCCCAGCAGCGGCAGCTCCCGCTTGGGGCAGAGGCCGAGGTCGAGGTCGTCCTAGAGGCCAAGGTAGGGGCAAAGCTCAGCCCCGAGCAGCAGCACGAGTGGCAGAACCTCAGGCTCATATCGAGGAGGAAGTTCCAGCCCCAGCAGCTCCAGTAGGCCCATCTCAGGTCCTAGGAGGAGTTTTGTTTTCACCGGATCTTCAGGATGCTTTGGTCCGGATAGCAGGTTTTATGGATCATATCACCAGAGCAGGTTTATTACCGGTAGCACCAGCCACTTCTCGGGCTGGAGGAGGTAATCAGACTTCTGCTACGCGCACTCTGGAGCCAGTAATTTCCCAGGCTCAGGTTCCTGTGATTCAGCCAGTTGAGGCAGCTCGGCCTATTATTGTGACTCCGTCTAATGATGGTGCAGCCATGTCCGCCGACGCGTTATGGAGATTGGACAGGTTTACCAAGCTGTTCACTACCACATTCAGTGGCACTCCTTCAGAGGATCCACGGGATTTCCTATACAACTGCCACGAAGTTCTCCGTACTATGGGTATTGTAGAGACAAATGGTGTGGACTTTGCTACTTTTCGATTATCTGGTTCCGCCAAGACTTGGTGGAGAGATTATTGTCTATCCAGGCCAGCGGGATCATCATCTTTGACTTGGGGGCAATTTGCGAATTATTCTTGGAAAAGTTCCTTCCAACATACTCGGCGGGATGCACTTCGGAGGCGGCTTGAGCGCCTCCATTAGGGCACTATGTCTGTCACACAGTATGAGACTAGGTTCGTGGACCTGGCTCGTCATGCTATTATCATACTTCCCACAGATCGGGAGAGGGTGAGGAGGTTTATTGATGGCTTGAATCAGCCAATTCGGCTACAGATGGCTATGGGGGCAGGAACTGAAATCACTTTTCAGGAGGCGGCTAATGCAGCCCGCCGGATCGAGATGGCTCTGTCACAGGGAGCGAGACATGGATCAGATAAGAGATCTCGTAATTCGGGTAGATTCAGTGGTACCTCGTCTGGAGATAGAGATTTTTATGATAGAGGCCATCCTCCTAGGCCTTATCAGTCAGCCCTTCAGGTTTCTCATGATGCTTCAGGTGATCGTAATTCTCAGCCACGCTACTCTGATCAGCAGCCTATCAGTGCACCACCACTTCGCTATTTTCAGAAAGTCGAGGGCTTGTTTTACGTGCGGTGATCTTAGGCACATTGCAAAGTATTGCCCTCGAGCTTCTGACAGATCTCACCAGCAGGGTTCTCGTGCCATGATTCAGGCCCCAGTTCCCTCACAGCCTGCCCAGCCGGCTAGAGGCGGAGGTAGAGGACATAGAGGTGGAGGTAGAGGTCATAGAGGTGGAGCTCGGACCGATAGAGGTAGAGACCAGCCAGCAGCTGATCGTCCTAGAGATACTGCTCAGGGTGGTGGGGCACAGCCCCGATGTTATGCACTTCCCGCCAGACCAGAGGCTGAGTCTTCTGATGCCGTCATTACAGGTATTATTTTGGTTTGTGATAGAAAGGCATCAGCATTATTTGACCCTGGGTCTACATATTCGTACGTGTCTTCCTATTTTGCATCGTACTTGATTCAGCCCAGTGATCCACTGAGTGTTCCTGTTCATGTGTCTACACCAGTAGGCGATTCTATTGTGGTTGATCGAGTTCATTGGTCATGTATTATAGTAATTGAGGGTCTCGAGACCCGTGCTGATTTATTACTCCTAAATATGGTGGAATTTGATATTATACTAGGCATGGACTGGCTATCTCCGTATCATGCTATTTTAGATTGCCATGCCAAGACCGTGACTTTAGCTCTGCCGAATTTGCCTCGTATAGAGTGGAAAGGAATTTCAGGTCATACTAGTCGTAATGTTATTTCTTATGTTAAGGCTCACCGTATGGTTGGAAAGGGATGCTTGGCTTATTTGGCCTATGTCCGTGATTCTAGTTCCGAGGTTCCTTCTATTGACTATGTGCCTGTGGTTCGCGAATTTCCTGAAGTATTTCCTTCAGACTTACCAGGTATGCCGCCCGATAGGGACATTGATTTTTGCATTGACTTGGCTCCGGGCACTCAGCCCATTTCCATTCCCCCATATCGTATGGCTCCGCCAGAGTTAAAAGAATTGAAGGAACAGTTGCAGGATTTACTTGAAAAGGGTTTCATTAGACCCAGTGTTTCGCCGTGGGGTGCACCTGTATTATTTGTAAAGAAGAAAGATGGTTCGATGAGAATGTGCATTGACTATCGACGGTTAAACAAGGTGACTATCAAAAATAAATATCCACTTCCGCGAATTGATGATTTATTTGACCAGCTTCAGGGTGCCAAGGTATTTTCAAAGATAGATTTGAGATCGGGCTATCATCAACTGAAGATTAGGGCATCCGATGTCCCTAAGACAGCGTTCCGCACTCGGTATGGACATTCTGAATTTCTGGTCATGTCTTTTGGGTTGACAAATGCTCCAGCAGCTTTTATGGAATTAATGAATTGGGTGTTCCGGCCTTATTTAGACTTGTTTGTAATAGTCTTCATTGATGACATATTAATATATTCCCGCAGTCAGGAGGAGCATGCGCAACATCTCAGAGTGGCCTTGCAGACTCTAAGAGATAGCCAGCTATATGCAAAATTTTCAAAGTGTGAATTTTGGCTAAGTTCAGTTGCATTCCCGGGTCATATTGTGACGGCAGCAGGTATTCAGGTTGATCCGAAGAAAATTGAGGCAGTCGAGAACTGGCCTAGACCGACATCAGCCACAGATATTCGAAGTTTCTTGGGGTTAGCGGGTTATTATCGCCGATTCGTAGAAGGATTTTTGTCTATTGCAACCCCACTGACCAGATTGACCCAGAAAGGTGTTCAATTTGAATGGTCCGATGAATGTGAGGCGAGCTTTCAAAAGCTCAAGACAGCCTTGACCACAGCACCTGTATTGGTTTTACCCACAGGTATGGGACCTTATACTGTTTATTGTGACGCTTCCCGTATTGGGCTTGGTGCAGTGTTAATGCAGGATGGCAAGGTTATTGCCTATGCTTCGAGGCAGTTGAAGATTCATGAGAAGAACTATCCAGTGCATGATCTAGAATTGGCGGCGATTATTCACGCATTGAAGATCCGGAGGCATTATTTGTATGGTGTAGCATGTGAAGTATACACCGATCATAAGAGTCTTCAGTATTTGTTTAAGCAGAAAGAGTTGAATATGAGGCAGAGAAGGTGGTTAGAATTGCTAAAAGATTATGATGTTACCATTTTATATCATCCGGGAAAAGCAAACGTGGTGGCCGACGCTTTGAGTAGGAAGTCGGCCAGTATGGGTAGCCTTGCTTATATTCCAGTCAATCAGAGACCACTTGCTTTGGATGTTCAATCATTGGCCAACCGATTTGTGAGGTTGGATATTTCTGAGCCTAGTCGAGTACTAGCTTGCACGATCGCTCGCTCTTCATTATTGGAGCGTATCCGCGATCAACAATACAATGATTCTTATTTATGTGACCTTAGAGATAAGGTTCAGCGTGGAGGTGCTAAACAGGTCACCTTAGATGCTGAGGGGATCTTGAGGATGCAAGGGCGCATTTGTGTGACAAATGTTGATGGGCTTAGAGAATTGATTCTAGAAGAAGCTCACAGTTCGCGGTATTCTATTCATCCAGGTGCAACGAAAATGTATCGAGATTTGCGTCAACATTATTGGTGGCGCAGAATGAAAAATGATATTGTGGCATATGTGGCACGGTGTCTTAATTGTCGGCAGGTTAAGTATGAACATTAGAGACCTGGTGGTTTATTTCAAAGAATTGAACTTCCTGAATGGAAGTGGGAGCGAATCACGATGGATTTCGTTTCCGGACTTCCGAAGACTCGAAAGAAGTTTGATGCTGTTTGGGTGATTGTTGATAGGCTGACCAAGTCAGCTCATTTTGTTCCTATTGCCACTACCTATTCATCCGAGAGGTTAGCTGAGATTTATATCAGGGAAATCGTTCGCCTTCATGGCGTGCCAATCTCTATTATTTCAGATCGAGGTGCACAGTTTACCTCACATTTCTGGAAGGCGGTTCAACGAGAGTTAGGAATGCAAGTTCAGCTAAGTACAACCTTTCATCCCCAGACGGATGGTCAGTCCGAGAGGACTATTCAGATACCGGAAGATATGCTACGGGCGTGTGTTATTGATTTTGGAGGTTCGTGGGATCAATTCCTGCCTTTGGCAGAGTTTGCTTATAATAATAGTTATCAATCGAGCATCCGGATGGCTCCTTATGAAGCATTGTATGGTAGGCGGTGTCGTTCTCCGGTTGGATGGTTTGAACCGGGAGAAGCTCGGTTATTGGGTACGGATTTAGTTCAGGAGGCCTTAGATAAGGTCAAGATTATTCAAGATAGGCTTCGCACAGCTCAGTCCAGGCAAAAGAGCTATGCAGATCGCAAGGTTCGAGATATAGCTTTCATGATTGGGGAGCGAGTATTGCTCCGAGTGTCGCCTATGAAGGGCGTAATGAGATTTGGAAATAAGGGCAAACTTAGCCCTAGGTTTATTGGGCCATTCGAGATTCTTGATCGTGTGGGAGAAGTGGCATATAAACTTGCCTTTCCACCTAGCTTATCAGCTGTACATCCAGTGTTTCATGTGTCCATGCTTCGAAAATATCACGGCGATCCGTCGCACGTGTTAGATTTCAGCACTGTCCAATTGGACAAAGATCCGTCCTATGAGGAGGAGCCGGTAGCTATCCTAGATCGGCACGTTCGACAGTTGAGGTCGAAGAGTTATCCTTTTGTACGTGTTCAGTGGAGAGGTCAGCCTCCTGAGGCATCGACCTGGGAGTCCGAGTCTGATATGCGGAGCCGCTACCCACACTTGTTTCCTGACTCAGGTACTTCTTTCTTTTGTCCGTTCGAGGACGAACGGTTGTTTTATAGGTGGAGATTGTGACGACCCAAAGGGTCATCACTTATTTTATTAATCATTTCGAGCTTCTGAGGTCTTGAAAACCTCATTTATAGTTGCCTCGATTTGCGTGCATAGTTCGGGCACGAAGCTGGAAAAATTTATATGTTGAAATATGTGAAACATTTGAGGAATTTTGATATTAATATTGATATGGTTGACTTTGGTCAACATTTTTTATAAACGGACCCGGAACCGTGATTTGACGGTCTCAGAAAATCCGTAGAAAAATATGGAACTTGGGCGTATGCCCGGAATTGAAATCCGAGGTCTAGAACCCCGGTAAAAGAATTTTTCTGTTAAATTGTTTTCCGAAAATGTTTAAGGAAAATGAAACTGAAATTTGATTGAAAAGTGGTGATATCGGGCTCTTATTTTGGTTCCGACACCCGGTACAGGTCAAATATATTGGTTAAGCGCTTCCTGTAAAGTTTGGTTGAAAACGGACGTCGTTTGACGTGTTTCGGCCTTAAATTGGAAATTTTGGAAATTATGAAATTTGAAAGAATTCTTGAGTTTTAAGGCTCAATTCATTGATTTTGATGTTATTTTGGCGATTTGATCACGCGAGCAAGTTCGTATGATGTTTTTAAGTCAGTGTGCATATTTGGTTTGGAGACCCGAGGGCTCGGGTGAACTTTGGATAGGCCACGAGATCAATTTTTCATGTTAGAAGTTGTTGTCGGCACCTGGTCTGCAGAGTTCGCAAATGCGAACAATAGTTCGCAAATGCGAACTCCTCAATATTCTGCCTGTGTTCGCAAATGCGAACAATAGTTCGCAAATGCGAACTCCCCAATATTCTGCCTGTGTTTGCAAATGCGAACAATAGTTCGCAAATACATACTCCCCAATATTCTGTGTGTGTTCGCAAATGCGAACATTAGTTCGCAAATGCGAACATCCCTTTGTCTGCCAGTGTTCGCAAATGCGAACAAATGTTCGCAAATGCGAACAAATGTTCGCAAATGCGAACTTCCCAACCTTAGCTTATTTTTCAAACTCCGGAAATTGGTCGGGGTTCGCAATTGCGAACCCATGTTCGCAAATGCGAACACAGAGACCTGAAAAATTACGATTTCCAGCTTCATTCTTCACATTTCACAACCCAAAAACATCCATTTGCGATTCTACACGGATTCCCTCTTCTTCAAAACAATTGTAAGTCACTTTCTACTTAATTCTTTCAATTCCTAACAACATTAAACATGTTTTTCAATAGAAATCAAAGGTTTTCATGGTAGAATTTCTTGTTTTTGGTAGAATATAGGGTTTTTCATGAATTGGGTAATTGGACCTCCAATTGAGGTCCGATTTTGAAACAAATCATATACTTGAACTCGTGGGGGGATGGGTAACCGGATTTTGGTCCGAACCCCGAGTTCGACCATGTGGGCCCGGGGTCGAAATTCACTATTCTGGGCAGAATGTTGTAAAAGTTGAAATTGGCCTTTATGAATTAGTTTGTTGAGTAGTATTGATGATATTAAATCAATTGTGTATAGATACGATTGGATTGGAGCCGAATTTGAAAGGAAAAGGCATTGCCATAGATTGAATTGTTCGTAAAACATTTGAGGTAAGTGTTTGTTCTATCCTAGCTTGTAGGAATAGGAATTTAGTTATGTATAAATATTGTTGATGCAGAGATTATTGGCTAAATGCCGGTAATATATATATTTATGAATTGGGATCGTGTGGCACACCGACCACTTATATATTTATGAATTGGGATCGTGTGGCACGCCGACCACTTATATATTTATGAATTGGGATCGTGTGGCACGCCGACCACTTATATATTTATGAATTGGGATCGTGTGGCACGCCGACCACTTATATATTTATGAATTGGGATCGTGTGGCGCGCCGACCACTTATATAATAAGAAATGGGATCGTGTGGCACGCCGACCACGAAGTGATTTAAATCTTGGCATTGGCCATAGTTGCCGGTAGCCTATTGATATATTTGGGAGCGGGTGGTACGCCTACCACAAGATATAATCTATTGAGATAGTTGGGAGCGGGTGGTACGCCTACCACGAGATATGAAATGAAAAGGAATTGAGACATAAAAGTAAGATTTATTCTGCTGACTAGATTATTCTGGATATCACGAGTTATTGACTGTTATTTCTGAGCAGGGTCTTTCCTTATAAATGTTTTGGTACATATATATATATATATATATATATATATATATTTATTTCGCTGGGATAGGCCAGGCACTTACCAGCACATGGGGTCGGTTGTGCTGATACTACACTCTGCGCTCTTTTTGCGCAGATACAGGTTACGGACAGCAGCAGCGACAGTAGCGATTGTGGATATTCCAACTACGGAGACTACGAGGTAGCCTTGCAGGCGTCCGCAGGACCCGTTGTCTCTTCTGTCTATGTATTTTATTCTGTTATCTCATGTATTCGAGATAAACAGCTTATATTTTCTTTCAGACCATTGTGTGTATTATTCTTAGAAGTTCGTGAGTATTGTGACACCAGTCTTGGGTAGTGTATCATGTTTGGGGTTTTCTTTATCATATTTGACTAAGTCTTCCGCTAAGTTTGATTATTCCGTTGTAATTTATATGTTTTAATTTTAATGTCTTAATAATAAATCGGTAATTAATGGAGGTGTAATTAATATTTGGCTTGCCTAGCTTCCACTAGTAGGCGCCATCATGACCCCCGATGGTGTCATTATCATACTGCAAAAATGAATGCCACTGTGCTCGTCGTTTGTATTTCTCAAATCTTGCCATTGGCACATGCATAAATTCAACACCACGTTCCATCAATGAAGTTGCAGCCGCAGATCTCTGAACAAACCTCTCTGCCATCTGCTTGAATGACATCCGCACCATGGCTGTAACAGGCAATCCTCTAGCCGACTTCAATAACCCGTTGAAAGACTCTGACACATTTGTAGTCAGAGTTCCCCAACGTCTACCACCGTCCGCATGCAAAGTCCATTGTTCAGGGTCATGTCGCATTAACCAACGATAAGCTGCCTCGTCCAGTTGCCTGATATATTTCATGTGCCTCCGGAATTTATGTTGTTGATGATCTGTTGCTGCCATCCACATCAAATCATGCAAACCTTTACTAGGAAATGCCTTCTGGAAATTGGCTTTCAAATGCCTAACACAGTAACGATGATAGGCATAAGGTTCTTGCCATGCGGGTAAGTTCTCAACAGAACTTAAGATGCCACTGTGCCGATCAGAGATTAGACAGATACCAGAACGTTGTTTCACAACGTGCTCTTTCAAGTGGTTCAAAAAGAGCGTCCACGTCTCTTGGCTTTCATTGGCACAAATAGCAAACGCCAGAGGAAATATTTGTCCATTAGCATCTACTGCCACAACTATTAATAGTTTGATATCGTACTTTCCGTAGACATGAGTGCCGTCTATGGATATTATAGGATGACAATGCAAAAAACCATCAATTGCTGGCTTAAACGCCCAGAACACATAATTGAATATATATTCAGACATACCTACACTTCGCTCAAGCTTCCACTGAATAACCGTCCCGGGGTTGAAATGCTGCAATGCAGCCATGTATCTAGGCAGATCTGCAAATGACTTATCCCAGTTACCATACACTATTTCAAATGCTCGTTTGCGTCTGGGAAATACCTTCTGGTTATGGTATGGCCATATTCCTGCTGGACAGATGTAATACAGTCTTTGATTTTATACCTTATGGACCGTTCAACGTGTGGAATAAGAACAAGAGAAATCAAGTCAATATCTAAATTAAAGTGATTCCCGTTGAATGTGTCCATTTCGCATGTGTGGGTGGGAATGTATTTACCCACTTTCCACATACTTGTCTTCTTCTTTGTCGCACGCAGCATCCAATTACATGGCCAAAACCACCTGCGACAAATAACCTTGTATACCATTGGACTTGACTCCGCTACCAGCATCTCATGACAGTCTTTTACGTTGTGCATTTTACAAGCCATGGTTAGGCGCACTTTATCAAGAAAAAGCATCCCCTTTGCAAGCACCGTTGGTCTAGATTCATCCCACATTGCAGTCCGGATTTCATCAAAATCCCATGTGAGAGCTTCCACATCCGGCATGGTTGGTAAATTGTCAATGTAAGGAATCTCTCTTGAATTAAACGACACTTCAGACTCATACACTTTTTGACTTGGGGGGTCTCTATTCAAACCAGGTTCTTCCTCATCATCCTCAGCATCACCATCCTCACAATCAAAAGGTGTCTCATCACCGGATTCATCCGCATTATTGTCGTAGTCACTGTTCTCTTCATCACTTTGTGCATCTGCCAGGTCCCGATGTAACACATCATTTTCGGGCAATTGTGTGAGTTCAACTTGCTCATCTTCACTGCACAATCAAAAGAAATATGATGAAATCCCATGTTTTATATATGATTTTCCTAATTCACATAAATCACTTAACTTACAAGTCATAATGTGATGAAATTCCAAGTTGGACATGACTACCGGATGGGCCACTTGTTAAATTCATATCTGGCCGGTACCCCCTATTAAATATGCGAGTGTTACTATTAAATCAATTTAATAAATATATACTTAATTATCACAAATAATAAATAAAATTTACCAGTCGTCTTGTGAGTTATGGAAAGCAGACGGTGATAAGTTTAAATCCAAAGTTGTTCCATAATAACCGCCCGATGATTGGGGGTTATCTATACTACGCAGAAGCTCATTTTTAGGGACGTCTTCGACCTTCACGTACATCTCCAGCATTGTGATTACAAGAAAATCACGACATTCGTCCGGAGTCCTCAAAAAATCACGCAAAGTTTCATCATCGTCGATGTTAAACTCCGAGTAAAAAGCAACCCCTTGCGGAGTGACGGAATACGAATATCTTCCAGTAACTTTAAGTATGACGGAACGTTTCCTCACACTCATTTTTTTGCATAACAATGATATCAATGTATCGTACTCCATTGTCAATGGCAATTTAACATGACATTGGGCGGGCAAACTGTAGCTGACAGAGTTATTCTCTATCATAATCTCACCACCTCAATATAAAGAAGTTCTTATCCTTCGCTCTTCAGACATAATGAAGAAATACTGTAGAATTGAGGAATAATAGAGCAAGAATAGCAATAGAGCAAGAAGAGTGTTATGAATTGTTTGAATGAATGTATATGATACTAACGTAACACCTCTTTATATAGAAAATCAAGAGTCGGGGCTTGTGATACAACGCCAAAAGAGTTGGCGTTGTACTATTCAATAATTGAAAAGTGTACAACGCCAGGTAAAGTGGCGTTGTACAGGTACTGACACATACAACGCCACTTATAGTGGCGTTGTACACTAACGGAGCCGTTACCATTAGTGTACAAAGATAATTGTGACCCGACTCTTTCATATATTTTAAACACTACCTGTTTAACCTGTTCCAATTCCTCGATAATATTAATGTAGGACCGATACAAGGAAAAGAACATATGATTGATGACAACCTAGGACAAATTTACCTCAATACTATTGTGACATAGCATCCCTTTACCGCACAGTGAAAGATGTGTACATTTCAAGAGAATAGCTCTCTTTTATGGTTTTGCCTTTTATCTCATTAAGAGTACTTCTTGGACCTAGTGGTTTGGTCGAATTTTCACTACAGTTTCGTTTTTTGGTTTCCTGTACAAATGTTTAATATCCGTTTAGGAGCCCGATTAATTTTTAAAATGTGCTAGTGAGTTTTACTTTGGAAGATAAAGTACTTCATATAATAACTTTATTCTGAGGAGTTTAATCTCACATATGTAATTAATACTGTTAGGACTGAAAAAATTAGGTATCGTACGGAATGTAGCAAAGCAAATTAAACCTTGAATGACGACAAATCGGATAACAAGAAAAACATTTATCAAACGAGACACAAACATTTAATGTGGTTCGGTACTGACCTACATCCGCGTGTGGAGATGAGCAATCCACTATACAGATCTTCAATTTATAAAACTTCAAACCCCATGTGGTTACATTGTATATGCAATTGAATGGGAAGTACAGATCTTCAATTTATAAAACTTCAAACATCTTCCTACAAGAAAAGGGAGTAGCCAAATCTAGAAGAATTATATTTTCCTTCTAGGAAAAGAAAAACTCGATTATGGTAAATATGTTGTCATTTCCTTCATGAAATCGAAAAATCAATTATGATAAGAAAATCAGGACAAATACAAGGATACATGTTACAGCACACAACCGTTGGTAAAAGTTATGTTTAAAAATTGAAAATGTATCATACTTGAAGAGGAGCTTTGGCGTAACTAGTAAAGTTATTGCTATATTGTGATCAGGAGGTCACAGATTCGGGCTGTAAAGACAATCTCTCGAAAAGATCCAAGAAATCCACGTGTAACAAAAGTTTAGTGCACAGAACTAGCCTTCGTACTATACTATTGTGGCTAGTATATATAGACGATCAAGAGTGTAATTAATTTCGGGAGGTGACCTGTGAGCTGCTGTAAAAGTATTCACAAGTTTAAATGGACCTTAGCTACACAAGCATGTTGAGTTAAAGAAGTATATATCTGCTGGCGATGTTTGTAATAGTGGCTATGGCCATTTTTGTAATAAGTTAGTTTTCATTTGTTAAATTTTGATTTTAAGTTAGTGGTTAGACACACATGAATGAACGCCAGGTGTATATATTCATGTGTAGAATTCTTACTTTGCCTAATCAATACATCATTTTCATCTTCTCAGATTTTGTGTTCTTCTCGAAGCTTCCTGTTTCTGTGTATCAAAGCTTTAGCCATGGCAGCTAAGCTTCATGATAGATGAGCTCTTTCTCAATTATCATTTATGAGCTGGTCAATTATATATGGTATCAGAGCATAGGACGTATTCTGAAGTAATTCGTATTTTTCGCCTCGTCTTATCATCAATTCTAAATTCGTGATTTCTAGGTTATTTCAAGGTGGTTAATCTGCTTCGATTTTGGAAATGACGTTGTTGATTCTCTCAGATCGTGTTTTTGCGTTGGTAATCTGCTTCGATTTTTGCAACAAAATTTTGCTAATTCTCTTAGCTCGTGTTTTGCGTAAAACAATTGAATTTCATTTCTCATTTTTTGAATTGCGATCAAGTTAATTGAGATTTTTTATTTGAATAATGCCTGGAGACAAAGAGAATATTGTGGATCTGGATGTATCCAATTCCCTATACATGCATCCGTCTGAAAATGCAAGTTCAGTACTGGTACCCATGGTTTTTGATGGCACATGGTACAGATCTTGGAGAAGAGGTGTGCTTAGAGCACTTTCAGTAATGAATAAGGTTGGATTCATAACTGGAAAATGTCAGAAGCCAACAGTAGGCCATGCAACTTTTGAGCACTGGGAGCGATGTGATGATATGATTACCTCGTGGATTCTTAATTTCCTTTCAAAGGATCTAGCGGATGGTTTACAATATGTGAGTGATGCTGAGGAGTTGGGGCACGAGTTGGAGGATATGTATGATAAAACAAATAGAGCAAAACTCTATCAACTTCAAAAGGAAATAAGTGATTTAAACCAAAGAACTCTCGATATAACAGAAAACTAAATTTTCTCACTAACACTCAGACTTGATATTGCTTATAGTGTTCAACATCTTAGTCAATATATGCAGAACCCTTGAGAGTCCCATTTCAAAGATGCTACACATGTCCTCAGATACTTAAATGTTGATCTTAGTATGGGGATTTTCTTGTCCAATAATGCAGATTATAGACTACAAGCTTTTGTGACTCGGATTGGGAAGCTTGTCCTGAAACTAGGAAATCTGTGAGCAGATTCATTGTGTTGCTTGGGGACAGTCCATTTAGTTAGAAGTCGAAGAAACTATCAACCGTATCTTTGAGCTCTGCTGAAGCACAGTACAGGTCAGCAAGAAAAGTAGTTGCAGAACTTGTTTGGCTATCTAAGCTTTTGGAAGAACTGACAGTACCTCCAGCTCTACCTATTAATTCTAGTTTATTGTGATAATCAAGCAGCTTTATACATTGCCGGGAATCCAGTTTTTCATTAACGAACCAAACATACAGAAGTCGATTGTCATTTCGTAAGGGATAAGCTCATTGAGGGTTTGATATCCGTGCACTATGTTCATACAAATGATCAACTGGCTGATATACTCACCAAGTCGTTGACAGGCATCAAGCACTCTTCATTACTTCATAAGTTGGCAGTGAGTACCTCCGTTCCAACTTGGGGGGGAGGGGGGTGTTGAGTTAAAGAATTATTTATCTGCTGGCTACGTTTGTAATAGTGGCTATGGCCATTTTTGTAATGAGTTAGTTTTCATTTGTTAAATTCCAAAATTTAATTAGTTGTTAGACACACATGCATGAGCGCCAGGCGTATATATTAGTGTGTAGAATTCTTACTTTGCCTATGTCACACCTCCTTTTGGCGGGTACCCGCGAGGGGCGCGATGGAGTTTTTCCAATTAAAGGACAATCGAAACGAGATTTATTTAAATTTTAGAGTCGCCACTTCGGAAGATAATGGAGTCTCAAGTCACCGGTTTGATCCCGAATCTGAGGAAATTATGACTCTGTTTTAACAGTCTGCGAAACTAGAAATCCGGATAAGGAATTATGTTAACCGGGAGAAGGTGTTAGGCACTCCCGGATTCCGTGGTTCTAGCACGGTCGCTCAACTGTTATATTCGGCTTGATTATTTGATTTTTAACAAATATGAACTAATGTGCAAATTTTATATCCTTGACCGCTTTTATTACTATTATTATTATTATTTTTAACAAAGGATTGCAACGTTGTGAAAACGTATCTTGAACCACATCACATCAATGTACCCGTGGTTGTCAACATATTTTGACTCTATTGAGATTTGGATTTGGGTAACATAAATGTGCATCCGAGTTTAGGGAGATAAAATTATTAAATACACGCCTAAAGATGCTAACGCATTATTATTTTTGAGAAAAGCCGCGGAATTCGCTAAACGGCATGTCCCGTAATCTAAGTAATATTTATTAAACAAGTAAGAGGACCCCACAATTTATAACTATTTTTGGCGAGACACGCCTTATTTATTTTAAAAGGGCAATGCTAAAGTGACTACATTTTTCTATTAAGTTCGTCCCTAAATTAAAAGAGAAAAATCCTAATTAATTACGAGTTTAATAATATGTAACACACTAGTTGCTAGATTAATACCAATATTGATGGAAGAGAAATTAATTTGAAAACAATTTTCGAATAAAAATAAAAAAATATTCGAAATAACAAATAAAAATAAAATAAAATTCGAAATTATAAAATAAAATAAAATAAAATTTCGAAATTATAAATAAAAGATAAAATAAAATTTCAAAATTATAAATATAATAAAATAAAATTTCAAATTTATAAATAAAAGATAAAATTTGACGACTAAATATTCAAAAGAAATTGAACATAACTAGTTCTTTTGAATTAATTCAATCAAATAATTAATCGTGTTACGACGGGGAATGCACAAAGGATGAAAGTGATCAAAGTGTAGTACTTCCACTATCATTCATTAATTATATTTTAATAGTCAATCTTAAGGATGACTTTAAAAGTTTCACTGCCTGAGTTATCTCAAGACCATGAGTTTACAAACTATTTTTTTTTAATCTGCTTTAGGCTGCTTCTTTGATTAGTAAAGACTGGTTTCTTGTAATAATACTAACAACTACTACTATTTACTCATATTTTTATTCTCTTTTAATAATCGCGCGAAGCGTGAATAGATTTACTTGTTTAAATGATATAATAGGTACACTCACATATGAAATAGTATTTAGTAAAGCATGAGTCAAGTTGCAATAACCCCTCGAAAGCATATATATACCCGTACCGATCCACATGACTCTACTAACCGGCTCAAGACTCATGAGGCCTAGTAAACCTAGGCTCTGATACCAACTTGTCACGACCCCAAATCCGGTCGTGATGGCGCCCATCACATTGCTAGGCCAGCCTGACCAACTAATAACAACGACGGAGCTAGAAGCTCGCTTTATCCCATTTAAGCATATCAAAATATGAAACAACAGTGATACATATATCAACAGCGGGGAACCAAGTCCCAAAATATACCAACTCCCATAGACCGAAGGGTCAAGAGTCATGAGCCTCTAATGAACATATGTATATATGGTTTACAAGATACCAAGTGCGGAAAGAAATAGCAATACGAAATCAAAAGACGGTGAGAAGGAATATCGGGTCCTGCGGACTCTGCAGGTACCTCGAATATCCTATAGATGTCGCCTCGAACAACTACCGGATCACTGCTGAGAGGTACCTGGATCTGCACACAAGGTGAAGGGAGTAAAATGAGTACTGTCAGAGTCAGTGGTAATAAACAAGGGTAAGACAGCGCAGATAAGAAATCTGCAATAAAGCACTATGTAAAGCTGTAATCAAATACCCTGTCACGGAATCAATATCAACTGTACATGTACCAACAAGTACCAGCAATACAGTATAACAGCTATCAGATGTAGCTAAATGCAATGCAATGCATGATATGACCGCTACGACGCGTAGCCTGATCCAATTTGGGTACCCGTGCTCACTGTGGGGGTTCAGACTCCGGAGGGGCTCCTACAGCCCAAGACCGTTCGGATTTTGCCAAAATTCAACCTTAGCCAATTCAAGCCTACTTCTACACATGACCTCCAAATTCAATTCTGATTGCTCCCCTAAGTCACAAATCTCCTCCCGGAACTAACCAAATCATCATGAATCCGATTCCGAGCCCTCTAACTAAATAGTCAACTGCGGGTTGACTTTCCATATTCAAGTTTCCTTCAAAAAGGCTATATGCCTCATTTTCAATCCAATTCACTCCTAACTCACACGATAGACTCTAACACTGATATAAAAGCATAAAACATGTAATTAAAACATAACGGGGTGGTAAGTCCCATGACGACGGGCCGGGTCGTCACATTCTCCCCAACTTAAACAAGCGCTCGTCCTCGAGCGGACCCAGAGTTGTACTAGAAGCAACCCAATAGCCAAAATGACCTTACCAAGCATATATTCGGGCGATCACACGTCACCCTATATCTCATAATTTTGAAAACACCATATAGCTGAAATCTCACAGACCACCTGAACCATAAACCATATTGCACTTTCTGAAGTCATATACCAATTGCTAATCCCATGCCTATAATCAGAGTACATACGATCCATCTGTAATAGCCATGCTCGCCACTCCGGGTGAGATCACATGATGTATCAAACAACCCAATCACTCGAGACGATAGACTCTAGCCATAACAACTGGCCACAATAACCACACACTAGCAGTAAGAACCTTTCTCATTAGAGACAACCAGTCCCGACCATGAAAGACGACTCTCGAACTCTACGGTCGCATAACTTTCTTCTGGCGAGAGCGTGGCGTACGAAGCTTCTCACGGATCGACTTTGCTCTATCCGGAGCATCCCGGACTAACTCGGTCCCTATCAATCTATCCTCGCCGGGCTCAAACCATCCCGCGGGGATCTACGCCGTCGGCCCTACAATGCCTCGTACGGGGCCATCTGAATACTCGACTGGTAGCTGTTGTTGTAGGCAAAATCAGCAAGTGGTAAGAACTCGTCCCACGAACCACCAAAGTCAATCACACATGCTTGCGACATATCCTCCGGAATCTGAATAGTGCGCTCGGACGCCCGTCTGTCTGGGGGTGAAATGCGGTACTCAACTCTACCCGCGTGCCAATCTCTCGGCCGAAATGCTCTCCAAAGCGAGAAGTGAGCTGAGTACCCCTGTCGGATATGATAGACACCGGGACTCCATGCAACCGGACAATCTCCCGAATAAAGATCGTTGCCAACCGCTCCGATGAGTAGGTAGTACTAACTGGAATGAAGTGAGAGCTGACTTGGTCAGCCTATCCACAATCACCCAAACGAAATCAAACTTCCTCGCTGACCGAGGGAGTCCAGTAACAAAGTCCATAGTGATCCTCTCCCATTTCCACTCAAGAATATCAATGAGCTGAAATACACCACCGGGCCTCTGATGCTCGTACTTAACCTGCTGACAGTTGAGGCACCGTGATACATGTCCGACAATGTCCATTTTCATCTTTCTCCACCAATAGTGTTGTTTCAAATCTTGATACATCTTCGCGGCTCCTTGGATGGATAGAATACCGCGAGCTATGGGCCTTCTCCAGAATCAACTCACGAAGGCCATCAACATTGGGCACACATATCCGGCCCTGCATCCTCAATACGCCATCACTATCAATGGTGACATCTCTAGCATCATCATGCTGAACTCTGTCCCTAAGGACAGCCAAATGTGGATCATCAAACCGGCGCTCACGAATACGATCAGATAGAGATGACCGAGAGGCAACACAAGCCAACACCCTGCTGGGCTCCGAAATATCTAACCTCACTAGCCGATTGGCTAGCACCTGAACATCATAAGCAAATGGCCTCTCCTCAGCTGGAATATATGCCAAGCTCCCCATGCTGACCGCCTTCCGGCTCAAAGCATCGGCCACCACATTGGCCTTCCCCGGATGATATAATATAGTAATGTCATAATCCTTCAGCAACTCTAGCCATCTCCGCTGTCTCAAATTAAGGTCTTTCTGTTTGAACAAGTGCTGGAGACTACGATGGTCGGTATACACCTCACAAGACACACCGTACAAATAGTGCCTCCAAATCTTCAAGGCATGAACAATGGCGGCTAGCTCCAAATCATGAACAGGGATAGTTCTTCTCGTGTGGCTTCAACTGTCGAGAAGCATAAGCAATCGCCTTACCTTCATCCTGCATCGACACACAACCTATCCCCGCTCTCGAGGCATCACGATAAACGGTATATGAACCTCAGGTGATGGCGATACTAGCACACGGAGCTCGTGGTCAAGGCGTGTCTTGAGCTTATGAAAGCTCTCCTCGCACTCATCCGACCACACGAATGGTGCACCCTTCTGGGTCAATTTAGTCAATGAAGAAGCAATGGATGAAAATCCCTGAACAAACCGGCGATAATATCCCGCCAAGCCAAGAAAACTCCTAATCTCTGTAGCTGAGGACGGTCTAGGCCAACTCTGTACCGCCTCTATCTTCTTCGGATCAACCTGAATACCATCACGAGACACCACATGTCCCAGAAATGCTACGGACTCGAGCCAAAACTCGCACTTGGAGAATTTAGCATATGGCTTCTCCTCCCTTAATCTCTGCAACACAATACTCAAATGTTGAGCATGCTCCTCCTGACTACGGGAGTAGACTAGAATGTCATCAATGAACACAATCACAAATGAATCCAAATAGGGCTCGAACACACTGTTCATCAGATGCATAAATGTTGCTGGGGCGTTGGTCAGCCCAAACTACATCACAAGAAACTCATAATGACCATATCGGGTCCTGAATGCAGTCTTCATAATATCCGAGTCCCTGATCTTCAACTGATGATAGCCTGAACGAAGATTAATCTTAGAAAACACCCTCACACCCTGTAACTGATCAAACAAATCATCTATGCGCGGTAGAGGGTACTTGTTCTTCACTGTTACTTTGTTCAATTGCCTACAATCAATACACATTCGCATGGAACCATCTTTCTTTTTAACAAATAACACCGGCGCACCCCACGGGGACACACTAGGGCGGATGAAACCCTTATCCAGAAGCTCTTGAAGCTGCTCTTTTAGTTCTTTCAACTCAGCTGGTGCCATCCGGTAAGGAGGAATGGATATGGGCTGAGTGCCCGGCACCAAGTCAATGACAAAATCAATATCCCTGTCCGGCGGCATGCCCGGCATGTCTGAGGGGAATACATCTGGAAAGTCCCTCACAACAGGTACAGAATCAATGCTAGGAGACTCGAGCTCCCACATCTCTCACAAAAGCTAAGTACGATAAACACCCTTTTTCAACCATCTTCACGAGCTTTTAAGAACGAAATGACACGGCTAGGGACGAAATCGGTCGAACCCCGCCACTCAATCTGAGAAATACCGGGAATGGCCAACGTAACTGTCTTAGCATGACAGTCCAATATAGCGTGGTACGGAGACAACCAGTCCATACCCAATATAACATCAAAGTCCACCATCCCCAACAATAACAAATTTGCCTGGGTCTCCAGACCCCCAATAGATATAACACAGGATCTATAGACATGATCCACAACAATCGTATCACCCACGGGGGTGGATACATGAACAGGATTGGTGTAACGACCCGGCCCAACACTGCGTAGATATTGTCCGCTTTGGGCCTAGCCCGCACGGATTTGTTCCTCCCCAGGCCTGTTACAGGAACCACTGGGGAAAACGCGTCTTGTAGTATCAGAGTTGCACAGCAGCGCTGGCTCCATACCCACAGGATATTGTCCCCTCTGGCAACTGGCAAGCCCGGCCCCACCCGGCCCCGCAGCCCCTCAGTCCCTCAGGGTTTTGTTCCTCACGTGCATGTTCTAGGAACCACGTGAGAACGCATCTACCAATGTTGTCCAAGGCCTTTACTTAACTAGCCCAGGACTCCCTCTCAATTCCGATGTGGGATATTTGGAGACCTACAGTGCCTGTTCCAGGAACCACTGTACTCCGCCCACCAACAAGGACTCAACGTCCTCGTTGAGGGTACCCAACGCATCGTACTTAGAGAGTCGGCTCTGATACCAATTGTAACGACCCGGCCCAACACTGCATAGATATTGACCCCTAGCTGTCTGACCCTCACCCCTAGCTGGCGGGGCGGGTGCTGAAGTAGAAGGACCGGATGACGAGGGCTGCCCCCTCTGCTGATAAGATCTGGAAACAAGATGGGGACACTCCCTATGGTGGTGCCCAAACTCTCCGCACTCATAGCAACTCCCCGGTGCTGGGGACTGAGACTGATAAGGACCTCTGGCGCTGGAGTGGCCAGCTGATGAACTAGAACTAACCTCGAGGCCTCTTGGCCTCCCTCTCATCCCGCTCTCTGCGATGATCTGTCTGTATGTCGCGAGCAATATCCACAGCATCCTCAAATGTATGACTCAAAACCCTCTCCCGAGTCATCAGAATACGAATGGGATAAATGAGGCTGTCCACAAAGCGCCCAATCCTCTCTCTATCGGAATGAACCAACCACGGTGCATGATCTGGTGCTGCTGGCATGTCACGACCCAAATCCGGTCGTGATGGCGCCCAACAATTAAGCTAGGCCAGCCAGACCAACAATTTAATTATCACAAAAATTTCTCCAAGAACATAGTGGAGAATTCCGGCCATGATAGTGGTGCTGCTCCGGCTGGCCTGCGGCGCTCATAAGCCTCCCACCAAGCGAAGGCTGGCCCCTGAAACTGAAAGGTAGTGAATGATACCCCACTAGACTCCAAGATCCCTGTCGTACGAAGCATCTGACGGCACTTATCCAGAAAACCTTGGGCGTCCTCGCCCGGAGCACCAGTGAACACTGGAGGAGATAACCTGGTGAACCTCTCGAGACGACGCTGCTCATCGTCTGTCATAGGTGGGACCCTGTCCCCCTGAATCTGATCTGCTGGCTGAACCGGTACCACAAGCTGAACTGGAGGAGCCTCTGGTGTCTGTAAGCCCTGCACTGCTGGCTCTGGAGTGCGTACTGCGGGGGTCTGATGACCACCCCCGATCCCCGATGCAGCTGCTGCAGTAGTAACTGAAACCGCCTGTGCTAGGCCAGTGCAGACTGCTAGTATCTGAGCCAGGGTCTCCTGTAGACCCGGAATAACAATGGGCACAGCTGGTGCCTGATCTGGTGCTGCTGACACCTCTGCAACTGGGGGTTGTGGGTCAGCTGGCACTGCCTCAGCTGCCCTAACTCCGCCACGACCACGGTCGCGTCCACGACCTCTAGCAGGTGGTAGTGGTGGTCGTCCTCCACGTCCGGATGATCGAGTTCTCGCCATCTGCGAGAGAATAGAATGTCAAAGTTCAGATCAAGTTAAAAGTAATCGCACGACAAGAATTCCAAGAATTGAAACTTTTCCTAAAAAGGTTTGCAGCCTCCCGAGGATAAGTACAGGCGTCCCCGCACCGATCCACGAGACTCTACCAACTGGCAGATTTTTGCATATTTGTTTTACTTTTTGTCACGACCCAAACCCCGGTCGTGATGGCGCCTAACAGAATGCTAGGCAAGCCCGACCACATCATCTCTTAACCCAACCGATTATTAATCAAATTAAACTTAAACAGTAAATGATCATATCAGGTGATAAGCGAGATAGTAAAAGCATACAAAATACGGTCCCAACCATATCGTGGTGTCACGAGACTGAGCCTCTACAGAATAGCATCCTAATACAACCAAGTCTAGGCAAATAGGAAATCGACAAGATGATAAAGAAGGAGAAAACAAGCTCTGCGGACGCTGGCAGCTACCTCGTAATCTCCGCAAAAGTAGACAAGGATCAGCAGCTACAATGTCTCAACTGCTCTCGGGCACCTGTAGATCTACACAGAAAGTGCAGGGGAGTGGGGTGAGTATATTTCAACTCAGTGAGTAACAATAATAAATAATAACTGAAGGTAAGAACTCCTGTACTATCACTTAGCAGTTCTAAGGCAACCCTCACAGGTACGTCATCACTATAGAAATGCTCAAATCTCCAATCCACGTTTATTTTGATTAATAACTGGCTGGTTTAAGGGATAATATGGTCGGGCTTGCCTAGCATTGTGTTGGGCGCCATCACGACCCACGGGGGTGGATACATGAACAGGTAAATCAAGACTACCACGAGTCGCACCCAAATAATGTGCAAAATAAGAGGACACATAAGAATATGTGGACCCTGGATCAAATAGAACAGAGGCATCTATGTGACAGACAGAAATGATACCTGTAATCACTGCGTCGGAGGCAACTGCATCACGCCTGTCAGGAAGTGGATAGAATCGTGCCTGACCTCCACTGGGTCTCTCCTCGCCTCTGCGGAGACCACGGGAAGACTGAGCTCCACCTCTACTAGCCTGAGATGGTGCTGAAGAGGAGGGCTGATCCCTCTGTTGAGATCTATCCCTACGAAGTCGAGGGCACTGCCTCCACATGTCGCCAAACTCACCACACTCATAATAGGCACATGGTGCTGGAGAAGGGGACTGAAGGGAACCCCTCGCCATAGAAGAACCCTGGGCTGAAGAAGTAGGTGCTGCACTCTGGGCTGGGAGGGCACTAAGTGAAAACTGGCCCTACTGGAATCCCTATCGACCACGACAAGAAGAACCTCCGCTCTGCTCAAGGTGGACTGAATGAGAAGGTCTAGATTAACGGCCTCTGCCCTGCTGAAAATGCCCTCTAGATGGAGCACCACTGAAACTACCAGAACCACGAGGCCTCTTGGCCTCCCGCTCTTTTCTCTCTCGGCGACGATCCGCCTCAATGGAGCGTACCATATCCACAACCTGCTCAAAGGATGACGATAGAACTCTCTCTCTGGTTATAAGAATGTAGATGGAGTAGTTGAGGCCATCAATGAACCTCCTGATCCTCTCCCTATCAGTAGGGATCATCTATGTGGCATGCCTAGCCAACTGCGTGAATCTAAGCTCATACTGGGTCACTGACATGTTGCCCTGAACCAACCACTCAAACTGGCGACGAAGCTCCTTGTGACGGGACTGAGGTACATACTTCTCTAGGAAGAGAGTAGAAAACTGCTGCCAGGTGAGAGGTGCTGCTCCTGCAGGCCTGCGCCTCTCAAACGCATCCCACCGATCAAATGCGGGACCGGTGAATTGAAAGGTAGTAAATGAAACTCCGCTAGACTCGAGAATACGAGCCGTCCGCAACATCCGCCGACACTTCTCCAAGAAACCCCGGGCATCCTCGCCCTCAATGCCACCGAAATGGGGTGGCCGAAGTCTACCAAATCTCTCAAGACGATGCTGCTCGTCGTCGGGCATAGCCTGAACCATATGCTCTGGAGCTGGAGCCGGTGCAGCTGGAGGAATAACCGGTGCAACCACCCGAGCGGGGACCGCCTCTGGCGTCTGAAGTCCCTGAATAACCGGCTCGGGTGTGCGAGCTGCAGGGGTCTGCTGACCACCCCCTGACTGAGATGTCGCTACAGTAGCGGTAGCCGAAACTACCCGAGCCAAACCGGAACACACTGATAATATCTGAGCAAGAGTCTCCTGAAGACCAGGAATAGCAATAGATACAGTCTGGCCCTGAACTGGGGCTGTCTGGAGCATCAACCACTGGGGGCTGCTCCTGAACTGGTACAACGGGCGGGTCAGCTGGCACTGCCTCAGCTGCCCTACCTCTACCTCTAGCACGACCGCGCCCACGGCCTCTAACGGGTGGCAATGGAGGTCGTCCACCTCGTCTTGATGCTCGCGTTCTCGCCATCTGCGAGAGAATAGAATATAGAAGTTCAGTTCTCAGAACAACAAGATCGCACGACAGAATTCAAGAAAAGTGAAGTGTTTCCTAAAGGTTCGCAGCCTCCCGAGGATAAGTACAGGCGTCCCGTACCGATCCACAAGACTCTACTAACCGGCTCAAGACTCGTGAGGCCTAGTAAACCTAGGCTCTGATACCAACTTGTCACGACCCCAAATCCAGTCGTGATGGCGCCCAGCACATTGCTAGGCCAACCGACCAACTAATAACAACGACGGAGCTAGAAGCTCGCTTTATCCCATTTAAGCATATCAAAATATGAAACAACAGTGATACATATATCAACAGCGGGGAACCAAGTCCCAAAATATACCAACTCCCATAGACCGCAGGGTCAAGAGTCATGAGCCTCTAATGAACATAAGTATATATGGTTTACAAGATACCAAGTGCGGAAAGAAATAGCAATACGAAATCAAAAGACAGTGAGAAGGAATATCGGGTCCTGCGGACTCTGCAGCTACCTCGAATATCCTATAGATGTCGCCTCAAACAGCTACCGGATCACTGGTGAGAGGTACCTGGATCTGCACACAAGGTGCAGGTAGTAAAATGAGTACTGCCAGACTCAGTGGTAATAAACAAGGGTAAGACAGCGCAGATAAGAAATCCGCAATAAAGCACTATGTAAAGTTGTAATCAAATACCCTATCACAGAATCAATATCAACTGTACATGTACCAACAAGTACCAGAAAAACAATATAACAGCTATCGGATATAGCTAAATGCAATGCAATGACCTGAAATTTTGCAGGCACATCCAAAATCACCTAGCGAAGCTACTGCAACTGTCGGAATTCCATTCCGACCCCGGATCAAAATCTCACCTACCGTTCGGATTTTGCCAAAATTCAACCTTAGCCAATTCAAGCCTAAAACTACACCGGGCCTCAAAATTCAATTCTGATTGCTCTCCTAAGTCACAAATCACCTCCCGGAACTAACCGAATCATCAGAATCCGATTCCGAGCCCTCTAACTAAATAGTCAACTCCGGGTTGACTTTCTATATTCAAGTTTCCTTCAAAAAGGCTATATGCCTCATTTTCAATCCAAATCACTCCTAACTCACCCGATAGACTCTAACACTGATATAAAAGCATAAAACATGAAATTACAATATTGAACTTTTTCTCGTCTAACAAGATTCAAACAATATATGAGGAAACAACAGCCGATGTTTTATTTTGCTATGAATTCAAATAGGAATTACGGTTAAGACATGAATGGTCTTGCTCATATATTTAAGCTAGAGTTCATAGTCCACCATAAATACAATATTGGTTATAAATCCATAATATTTAAAATTGACTAGATATATAGGGTATGCAAGCAATAGGAATAAAAGTCTAGATTGGGATTTGCCATTTAAATCATAACTACAAAAGTATGAAAAGGAGCAGGAGAAACAAAAGTAAAGTTAGTTCAACATAGAGTGCATTTCATTAAAATTTGCTTGAATTACATGGTCCCCATTCACTTGTCTCTTATAGATAGAGGAATACCTGGATTTCAAACAGAAATTAGAAAGGGAATCAGTAGCAGTAGTGCAACAGCTTAAGTAGCGAAAGCAAATAACAGCAGTAACACCCAATTTCCAGCAATAGATCGAAGAACCACTGACCAAAGACAGCAAAAAATTCCAGTAGTGATTTGAACCAAAACAGGAATTCCAAAGCCCAAACAAGAAAACAGAAAAGTGCTTAAGTGAATTAAGAAGTGTGACTTCTATGAACTAAAGCACAAAGCAAATTTAATTCAAGCTAAAGAACTGCTGAAACTGATGACTAAAAATACTTCAAAGCTGGTCGTTAAAACAGTATATAACAGTGTATATTAGCCTCTTTTATCCCCTTCAAAAAATCTGTTCTGTTTTAGTATCATATGCTTTGTTCCCCATTGACACTTATCTTTTATTTATTTAATTCAAAAAGTTATGGGCAACATATTTTAATCAACTCCTTTAAAGTCTTTCCACACCACTATGTCTTGTTCCCCTTTTAAAAAAAAATTATTAGTTTAATGTCACATTAGTGCTTATTGACAGAGCATTCAATTAAACCAATCTTCAAGTTTTTAATTCCAAAGATACCCCCTGATGCCGTGTGATTATTACCCATCAGCTATAACCAAGTCCCTTAATCAAACTCAATCAATTGATCACATTAAACCAGCTTTTAATTAACAATAAGTACACCAAAACTGAAACTAAACCATGATCAAGCTCATCTTGGACTCCAAACTTAAAAGAACAACAATTAGATTCAAATCACTGAACTCAAACTTTTGAACTTAGATTAGATCAAACATGATCACAAGACAGATGAAAGACTCAATAATTCAGAAATAATACCATACGATGTTATCACATAATTAGCAAGAATAAGAGGAGAAAACCAAACAAATAGATCAAACATATACAGTGATTTCGAATAAAAAAAAAGAATCGAACAAAACTGAAACATGGACAAAATACAATATGAAAACTACAGAATGAATAAGAGTTTGAAAATTCAGACCTCAAATAATTACAGCGACATAGCGTGATCCGGAATGCAGCAGAAATACAAACAGCAAATCCGACAGCAAACTTCAATCCGAAAAAAAGAAACTAGTGATGCACATTTAAGCAACCAACGAACGGACCTCGAATGGAGACGAACGACGAATCCCCAATACTGAGAACACAAATGATAGCTTCGAAATGACCTCGATCCCAACAGAACACAGCTATGACGGAGCTATTTTGCAAATTAGAAGATGGTTTACGATAGTATCTTGGTGGAATTTTCAACTGAACTTAACGAGGTTCGCCGGAAGAGGGCTGTTGACGGACGTGAAGGCTGTTTAGTGGCGTCACCGGTAGCGAGAAGGGTGTTGGACGGCGGCTGTCTCTTGGTGAGGATGAAGGTACATGGGGGAGGTGGTCTGGTTCGCCGGCTGAAGAGAGGTGGGAGGAGATGGTGTCGGCTCTTGCGTGTGAGAAGGCAGGCGGCTCTGAGGAGTCCGTTCTCTACTCTATTTCTTGGTGAAGATGAAGGTGGAAATGGCCTTCTCGTGTCTTAGGTATGTGGGGTGAAGTCGTTGGCTATGGAGGACAGCGGCGATCGGGCGGCTTTGGCATGGAGAAGGGGGTGAGTGAAGTGGATGTCACGACCCAAATCCGGTCGTGATTTAGGGTTAGGGAAAACAAAATGAAACAAAATATGAGGGTGGGGATCGTTTGGTTGAGGGCAGGCCGGGTCGGGTTGACCCGGTTGGGGCGTCGGTATGGGTTGTTTGGGATATTTTGTTTGGGCCTTGTTACATTTAAATTGGATATGGCCCAATCTAATTTCCCTTTCCTATTTTCTTTCTCTTTATTTCCTAATTATTAAAATTAAACTCTAAATTATATTACACAAAATACAATCCTAAATTAATTCTTGACAAAAATATTAATTAACTCTAAGTAATAATTATCACAAATAATTAAACATCATATTTAACAAAACATCACACAATTGACATTAAATACCAATATTGCAAAATATATTTTTTTTTGTGAATTTCATTCTTCATTTGGTAAATAAACTTGATTACTTTTAATTGTAAATTAAATCCTAAGAATGCAAACGCAACATATTTTTGTATTTTATTTTTAATTTTAACAAGTAAACACGCACACATAGACGTAAACAATAAGAGAAAAATAACACAAAATCCACAATAATTGCAAACGACACAAAAATTATTTTATTTTGAATTTTTGGGAGTAATTCTCATATAGGGCAAAAATCACGTGCTCACAACTGCCCCTCTTTGCGCGGAAACATGAAGAGTTTTCGTGCAAAGATAAGTGAGCGGATACGAGCGATTTTTGCCCGTTTGAGTACTCCGTATGAAGCATTTTTTTGAAAGACTTGACCGAACCTTTGCTTCAAAAGGTCTCCTACATATCCTGGGCTAAACAGGAATCAGGTCAATGTAGTTCGGGAAATTTTGGTAGCTGGGACTACTGTGGAGTGACACTTTGCTGTTACGGTTGCTATCACTGCTGTTGTTGCTGTTTACTACTTATTGATCTCCTTATTACACCGTGCTAGAAATAAAACAAGAAGCTAGGCTAGCCTACGGATCACATGATCCTCTCTATCTTCAACTTGTTTTTGTCGCCTTGCCCTCTTGTCGTCTTGTGTTTCTTTTAGTGATTTTCTTTCGAGAACTTGGAGATGGCGCTGGCCTTCACTTGTTTGAATATCATTTTCCTTCATTTTGCTCAACCTGCTGTGGATATAGGTTTCTCCGTCAAGTCTGCTATGTTTACAGGGGTAGACAAAGTTTGAAAGTTGTTCCTCTCCGGATGTGTCTCATATTTCTTCTGTAACATGAAGAGTTTTTCCGGCCACCATTGCCTTCTTTCTCACTTCTGAATTTGGATTTGTGTTGGGGATCTTCCGATGTGTCCCTCTCCATTCATGATGGGCCGCTAGTTTCAATACCTGCGATGTAAAAACTAAAAAAAAAATATTCCTCTTGTTATGCAGGTGGGCGCCTGATTCTAAGATATGAAATGTATTCCCTTGTTATACAGGTGGGTGCCTATTTGCTAAGACATGAAAATTATTCCCTTGTTATACAGGTGGGCGCCTAATTCTAAGACATGAAATGTATTCCCTCGTTATACAGGTGGGCGCCTAATGCTAAGACATGAAAATGTATTCCCTCGTTATACAGGTGGGCGCCTAATGCTAAGACATGAAATGTATTCCCTCGTTATACATGTGGGCGCCTAATGCTAAGACATGAAAATGTATTCCCTCGTTATATAGGTGGGCGCCTAATGCTAAGACATGAAATGTATTCCCTCGTTATACAGGTGGGCGCCTAATGCTAAGACATGAAAATGTATTCTCTCGTTATACAGGTGGGCGCCTAATGCTAAGACACGAAAATGTATTCCCTCGTTATACAGGTGGGCGCCTAACGCTAAGACATGAGAATGTATTCCCTCGTTATACAGGTGGGCGCCTAATTGCTAAGACATGATATGTATTCCCTCGTTATACAGGTGGGCGTCTAACGCTAAGACGTGAAAATTTATTCCCTCGTTATACAGGTGGGTGCCTAATATCTAAGACATGAAATGTATTCCCTCGTTATGCAGGTGGGCGCCTAATTGCTAAGACATGAAATGTATTCCTTCGTTATACAGGTGGGCGCCTATTTTCTAAGACATGAAATGTATTCCCTCGTTATACAGGTGGGCGCCTAACGCTAATACATGAAAATGTATTCCCTCGTTATACAGGTGGGCGCCTAATTGCTAAGACATGAAATGTATTTCCTCGTTATACAAGTGGGCGCCTAATTCTAAGACATGAAAATGTATTCCCTCGTTATACAGGTGGGCGCCTAATGCTAAGACATGAAATGTATTCCCTCGTTATACAGGTGGGCGCCTAATGCTAAGACATGAAATGTATTCCCTCGTTATACAGGTGGGCGCCTAATGCTAAGACACAAAAATGTATTCCCTCGTTATACAGGTGGGCGCCTAATGCTAAGACATGAAATGTATTCCCTCGTTATACAGGTGGACGCCTAATGCTATAGCTTGAAATTTAAAGATTGAATGATTATCATCTCAGAGAAAAAAAAAATTCATCTTACTAAGATTTTGATATATTAGGAGAAAGATTCATTAGACTAAGATTTTGATATCTTAGGAGAAAGATTCATCAGACTAAGATTTTGGCGCTAGGAGATAATTCCTTAGACTATGTCTTATTATTGTGATCTCAGGAGAAAGATTCATTAGACTGAGATTTTGACGCTGGGAGATAATTCCTCGGACTAGGTCTAAATTGATATGATCTCAGGAGAAAGATTCATCAGACTGAGTTTTTGATGTCTTAGGAGAAAGATTCATTAGATTAAGACTTTGACGCTCGGAGATAATTCCTCAGACTAGGTCTAAATTGATGTGATCTTAGGAAAAAGATTCATCAAACTGAGATTTTGACTGCTGGGATATGATTTACTTACCTGCTGGAGTTAATACTGCTGGGGAATCTCCTTCCTTCCCCTTCTTCTTCGTTTTCTTTTCTTAGTCTCTCTTTTTTTTTTTCAAAACTACTCTCTTCAAAAACTTTTATTGTCTCTCAATGCTGCTGAGGATCAAAAATGTTATCCGCTGGGGATAACGATGTTGAGGATAACACTGCTGGGGAAATTTTACTCCTTCAAAATCGGTATTTCATTCTTTTGAAAGCTGTTGGGGATGATAGTGGCTTCTTGTTTTTCTGAATCCAAGTTTCATCATTTTTGTTCTGTCCGCTAGGGATACAACTCCTTTCATTGAAACTTGTTATTTTCTTTCTTTGCACACTGCTGGGGATAATACAGGTTCAAGGACCACTTCCCTTAAAACTAGTGTTATCTTTCTTCTTCCCCAAATGGATACCTGTCTTCCAGAAAATTTTCCAAATGAAAGGAAAATTTTCTGCCCCAGTTTGATAATCTTCCTTGTGGCATGCCTTTCCGTCATTAACGCCATTTCCTTTTCCTGCTTCAAATCAAAGAAAACTTGTTAGTTTAAAACACGGTTGTTGGGGATGATATTCCTATTGGGGATTATTTTTTTTCCTTTTCTTGCTTCCTCGCCCTCCTTGACGACTTTTGTTCACAAGCCTTTCACCATTGTTTCCCACTGGTATCTTGACCACCCAAATTCCTATGTCAGTGACTCTGCTTGAGGATCTTGCATGTTTTATAGATGAAACATTTTTTTGTTAATCCATGTCACTGAAAATTCTTTTTTGGTGGGGATATCCCTCTTCTTTTGTAGCATATCTTAGGAACGAGCATTTCCCCGACCTTTGAGTCTCATTGGCCTTGGCCTCGAGGTTATCAACCTTCGCTTTTTGCTGGAGATATCCTCCGTGACACTGATACATCCCTTTGGCAATTTCCTCTTGCTGGGAAATGTCCCTTTTGACACTGGCCTTGCTTTTATTCCCTTCTGACTTATACCACTTGGGTGTACCAATCACATCTCGTTTTGCATAATTGGAAAACCTATGGCATATGTTGAAGCCATTTCTAACTTGTTTTGACCAAACAGACTCTACTGGGGAATTTTGATGAAAGAAGAAAGATAAAAGGAAACCAATATAGAAGACAAAGAAAAGATGACTTTCTAACAAAAGAAATTATAAGATAAAACCCTATCAAACGGGGATATCGACTCTAATGGTCATGACATGCACGTATGGCCTATCCTCCGTCGTTAATCGTCTTTCAAGATTTCTGTCTGGTGATTTCCATCTGACTCTTAATCTTTATTCGACTTGTAGTGCCCGAAGGGTTTTAACTATCAAGCCTCTCTCATTTCGATTTTTCTCTCAGCTTTCATCGCCTTATGGTGCCCATGAAGGTTTTCACCGATAAGACTCTCTCATTTGTATTACTCTTCAGCTGGGGATTGAGGGTGATACCGCTAAAACTCTCTCATATTTCTTCTGCTGGAAATTAGAGTCTTTTCTGTTGAGAATCAGAGTGTTATGTTCTGATAGGACTCTCTCACTCGCCTGACGTTGGCCTCTTTTGAAGATTGGTCAAAGGGTCTTTCTTTGGACCATAGTGTGGGATTTGGATATATCTAGAAAGAAAGGGTATTAAATGCTCAAAACAACTCAACTTTGGGTTCACAATTTATAACCTTCAGACCGAGATTTATTTATAATAAACACAATTATTTGCCCCAGCTTTCTTACTTGGTGATTTTTGGTTTTTATTTACACTATGACCAAGCTGTGAAGCGCCTATGTATTCTCTTTGAGGAATCAGGTAGTTCCCAATTCCTCGTTTTTCTAGTTTTCCTTTTTACTTTTTTTTCTTCATTTTTTTCTTCTCTCTTTTTGCTTTTCTTGTTCTCTTCTTTTCTCCTCTTTTTCTATGTGTTCCTTTGCTACTGAGTCCGAATGAGGGGTATGAAAGAAAATACATAAGGCTCAAAGGGTTAACGAAGGATAAAGTGTTTGGGTAGCAGAACAAAATGCCTTCGTCATTCCAATCTTCAAAGCATGCCAAGTGCAAACAAATACAATACATTCGTCATATATTTTAGAGCACTGTTGGGCAATACTCTCATTTTTATTATTATGAATGACACCACGTCAATTCGGCCAGCTCACCTTTACGGTTCTCTTTATGTTTCGCTTGTCCTAGTTTTACACGACTCGGGCTCCAAATGATCTTATTATGTTCTTATTTTTCCTTGATCACCATTCCAATGGTTCATGATTAACTTTTAAGTTTAGATAGATGTGTGCATGTCAATGTCACTAGAATCGGCGTTTGAACAAAAGACAAATATAAAGATAAAAAGAACTTAGACCAAGAAGATGACTGGGGGTAACAAAAGATTGAATGTTTCATTAACGGTGAAACGGTTCAATAACAAAACAAACCAAAGTATAACACTGAAATAAAACTTTGGCAAAACTTAAGCAAACTGATATGAGAAAGATGGAAGAATAAGAGGGTTTGACCACAAGACAAAATTCGGATTACAACCCTGAAAATAACCCGGACAACAGAAATGACAACAAAATAAACCACCAAAAATCCTCCCAATTACCAAACGAGGCGTCTTAGCCACTAAATTTCACACCAAGATTGTTGGCATTTTCACAAGTCTTTATCACGTTATTTTGAGCAAACGGCTTCTGGGTTACCTCCGCCGGCTTATTTTTATGATCACTCATTCCTGCTATACTCGTCTCGTTATGCACTGGAGAGGGACTTTGGCCAGTGTTTGTTGCATTTGGATTTGGCACGACAATGTTGCCTATATCGATAAGCTTTTGAATTGCGTTCTTTAGACTCCAACATGCCTCTATGTCGTGTCCCAGGGCATCTGAACAGTATGCGCATCTTTGAAAAAGATTAAACTTCTTCGGAAGAGGATTCGGCATCTTTATCTCAATCGGCTTCAACATGCCCAATTTTCTTAGCCTCTGGAACAAACTGGCGTATGATTCTCCCAAAGGGGTGAGAGCCTTTTCTCGTTTCAGTAGCCTCTCATTTCTAAAGGCCTGATTTGGCCTAAAACCTGATCCGTGGGGTTTCTGGTATGCTCGTGGGGAGAAGTAGGGGCCAGGAGAATTACAAGGATATCCATGGGTTTGATATAGAGGGCCTTTAGCAAAGACGACCACTGGACCTTGTCGTTGGGGAGGTTCAACCTGCGGGCTCTGTTTGGGGCCCTGGTGAGCAACCTTGGAGGGGTAATGTTGGGCAACATGAGCTTCGGGTGGGTGTTTATTGTCGGGAACAGTGGATGTGACTGGAGGGCACTCCTAAGAAAAGATAGATGGATACCGAGTGATGGAGCTATTGGGGTGGCTGAAAAAGTTGTGATAGGCGGGTATATATGGGGAGTGCGGGGGATCATCTGGCATTGCGCTCGGTGTTCGGGTAAGGACAGAGTCCGGGAAGCTAGGTGGCGGAGAGGGTGGTGCTTTCCCATCCATCCATGCATGATACATGTCAGCCACATGTTGTCTCAGTATTGTGACTTCTTCTACTAACCCGCGGTTTCGTTCAACCAGTTGTTGTCGGGTATCAGTACCAACCCACTTGGTCTTGAGATTCTCTGCCATGTTCTTTTGCCTCTGGTTTTTTGTAGGGATGAGATACCACAACCAACCACCTTAATTTTATTAACAATTCAAAACAAAATATGTTAGAAATTGACTCATTCAGTTCCCCTTATTAACAACATCTTTTTTTTTAATTACGGTCGAATTTTATGGAGATTGCCTACGTATCATGACCCCGCATGAATCAGACCTTGCGTAGTTCGTCCATGAAAGGACAATAATAATAAAACAATTTTCTTTACAGGAATTTTTAATTTTCACAATAAAACAAACTTGATTACAAAGTTTTAAAAACTATCCATACTAACAGATTTTGATGAAAAGAAATACTTACGGACTTGAAAATCAAACACCGTATGATCTAATCAAATGAAATATAAATAAAAACTAGCAGATTCCTCTCTGTTTGCCAATTTCAACCAAATGGCTATTTCTGCAAACGTGGCTCCTTCTCAACTCCATATGAATTTTGAGGCCGGGAAGGATTTCTTTACAAACTTGTCCATTCTTTTACGAAGATAGCCTTTCGACAACTGAAAGATGCTATAAGGCTATCTCGGCAAGAACGGTTTAAAACACCACCGAAACTAGCTTGGCTTATTTTGACCAAAAATTCAAGCATTTACTTGCCAATGATTTTTTTTCTTATTTTTTTTTCCAAATTAAAATAAAAGACATGATTTTGCAAACATGACCTTTCAGTACCTTGGGGACGAAGATTTTAAGGCTGTGTTTAGCTAATTGACCAAAAATCCTAAAAATGATCAAAAGTGGCCGTTTATGCAAAGTCAGCCCTTTCGGCGTCCCTCTCGGGAACATTCGACTATTTTTGGCAAAAGTGGCATCACCTGACTTATTTATGACAAAAATTAAAATTTTGATATTTTTCTTTTTTTTTCGAATTAAAACAAAAGACCCGGTATTGCAAATACGGCATTTCAGCGCCTCGGGGACGAAGATTATAAGTCTGTGAGGGTCAATTGGTCAAAATCTAAAAATTGACCCAAAGGTGGTTGTTTATACAAAATCAGCCTTCCGGCGTCCCTTTCGGGAACATTCGGCTGTTTTTGAAAACAGCATCACCGACTTATTTATGACGAAAAATTAATTTCGATATTTTTGGCTATTTTTTGCAAAAGGGGAGGTTGGACCTGATAAAGGTTGCCTACGTATCTCACATCCGGTGAGAATCAAACCAGCGTAGTTCGGTCTAATAAAAACAAACTACATCTGTAAATGAAACAAACTATTTTTATTTTATTGAAAAACAAGTAAACTATTTTTTTTTTTATTTTAAGAATAAAACACATATTTTTATTTTTATTAAAAAAACAAACTATTGTGAATTTTTTTTCATTTTCCTCAATATTTAAAAACCGGTCAGCATGCAAGTTTGAAGCAAATAAATGCGTAAAACAAACAGGATGCAGCAGGATGGTCTTTTCAATTCAGGTCACCTGTCCTAGACGGACCAAATCTTGTGTTGAGTCCCAAAAGTCAAAATTCACGTGATTCAAATAAACGTCCTATTAGGGATCCGGTATGAGTTTATTGTTCTTCTAGGTTTAAACCCTAGGTTTATTGGTCTAGACTTGGCTTACCCGAGCGGACAGCTCGAGCTGAGGAGGAGGCGGAAGCCCGGGAATACAAAAGTTTTACCGGTTTTGCAACTTATCCAAACCTCGTTCTAAAGTGGGAATTAGACACTATACATAAAAGAAGTCACACGAAGTGCACCCTTCTTCATGATTTAGAAGACTCAGAGAGGAGATTGGTTTCGGCACAGTTTATATGTACAATTCACAAAATATCAAAGCGGTAAAAGCAATATTTAGCACATTAAATACAAACATATAATAAAATCAGATAGTAATAAGCCAAATACAACAATTATTCAAAGCTCGAGTTCTTAAACCCTGAACCAGTGGTTCTGGGTCTCAACTACCTTCTGAATATTTTCCCGAGTGGACAACTGGGGCTGAGGAGGGGGTGACGTAACGGGAGCACTAAAGTCTGCCCGGCCTTGTCACTTACCCTAACACTCACTTATTTGGAATAATTTTGAAAAGCGGGCTACGCGAACGTATGCACCATTTTTAGAACTCAAAAGGAAGTAGGGTTTCGGCACAGTTTATATATACAGTTCAAATATTATCAAAGCGGTAAAAATTATTATTTTGCATATTAAGCATATATCATATAAAAATATCGGATAATAAACAAAGCCAAATACAACAATTATTCTAAGCTCAAATTTCTAACCCTGAACCAGTGGTTCTGGGTTAAACGTCCCCAGCAGAGTCGCCAGAGCTGTCACACCTCCTTTTGGCGCGTACCCGCGAGGGGCGCGATGGAGTTTTTCCAATTAAAGGACAATCGAAATGGGGATTTATTTAATTAATTCAGAGTCAACACTTGGGAGATTTATGGTGTCCCAAGTCACCGGTTTGAATTCCGAATCGAGGAAAAGATTGACTCTGTTAAACAGTCCGCGTACCAGAAATCCGTATAAGGAATTTTGTTAACCCGGGAAAAGGTGTTAGGCATTCCCGAGTTCCGTGGTTCTAGCACGGTCGCTCAACTGTTATATTCGACTTGATTATCTGATTTTTAATAAATATGAACTAATGTGCAAATTTTATATCCTTGACCGCTTTTATTACTATTATTATTATTATTTTTAACAAAGGATTGCAAACAAAGGATTACAACGTTGTGAAAACGTATCTCGAACCACGTCACATCAATGTACCCGTGGTTGTCAACATATTTTGACCCCGTTGAGATTTGGATTTGGGTCACATAAATGTGCACCCGAGTTTAGGGAGATAAAATTATTAAATACGCGCCTAAAGATGCTAACACATTATTAATCCGGTCGTGATGGCGCCCAGCACATTGCTAGGCCAGCCTGACCAATCAATAACAATGACGGAGCTAGGAGCTCGCTTTATCCCATTTAAGCATATCAAAACATGAAACAACAATGATACATATATCGAAAACGGGGAACCAAGTCCCAAAATATACCAACTCCCATAGACCGCAGGGTCAAGAGTCATGAGCCTCTAAAGAACATAAGTGTAATAAAGTTTATAACAAACTTATTGCGGAAAGAAAATAGAATTAAAGAAAAAGATACGGTGCCGCGAACGCTGGCGGTCACCTTGCTCAGCTACGATGCCAAAATCTCCAATCAGCTCAAAACTCGCTACCGGATGAATAATTACCTGCATCCGCACACGCGGTGCAGGGAGTAAAGTGAGTACTCTAACTCAGTGAGTAATAAAAATAAATAATGACTGAAAGCATGAAATCTCATAAAGATACACTATAACGCTATCTCAAGCAATATAATCAGTTACACAATAAAATCGTGAGAGCCAACAATATCAAAAATAAGTATAACAGTTAGCAGATGTAGCTAAATGCAATGCAATGCATGAAATGACCGCTACGGCGCGTAGCCCGATCCAGTTTGGGTACCCGTGCTCACTGTGGGGGTTCAGACTCCGGAGGGGCTCTTACAGCCCAAGCACAATAATACTGCGGCGTGCAGTCCGATCCAACATATATACCGCTGCGGCGCGCAGCCCGATCCACTACTAGTCAGCTAATATGCAATCACAGCCTCGCAGGCTCAAAAGTAGTTTTGAAAACATCTTTTATCATTTTTCAGTTGAAAACAAGAAATATCAAGTTCCAGAGATTTGGAAATAACATGATAACAGAAATAGCTGCGGACTAGTAGTAAACTAGCATGTCAATATGATAAGACAATGATAACGATCCTCGCGGGATCCAATAAGTGGCTCACAGCCCACAAGTATACTCAACCGTCCCAGAAGGAGGTTCAACGGCTCAAGAGTAGCCAATATCACAATATAGTATGCAACCATCCGAGAAGGAGGTTCGACGGCTCAGGAATAGCCAAATATCATAACACAGTGCCAACCAGTCGGACTAAGCCATAGTCCCCAATCACAATCGACCCCGCACTCACAAGAGAGTACGTGTCTCGCCGCTATACAGCGTCACAAAGTGGTATGCCGGGGTTTCGAACCCGCCGGTCATCACCCACATCTATTACTCAGCTCAATACGGCTCGACGACTAATCCGCGATGCCCTTTCCACGGGAATCAAGCTTTGCTCGTGTAGAATCTGATCAAATACAGTAAATACACATCAAATTAGACCAATGGAACGATACCCGGTCAAAATAACTCAATTTACATCAAAATTCCCAAAGTTGCCAAAACCCGACTTTCGGTATGCTTCTCGAAAAATTACAAAAGTCACATATTTGGAATCCTTATCTCGATACGAGTCTAGGCATATAAAATTTACCAAAATCGGACTCCATTTGCCTACTCAAATCAGTGTTTTTCTTCAATTTTAGGCCTAGGGCTCAAACCCACCTTTAATCTTCCATTTACAGAGAATTAGCCAAGGATTTCATGTTAAAATGATGTAATTAAGCCACAAAACTTACCTTCGACGAAACCCCGATGATTTCCCAGCAATCTCCCGTCAATACCTTCTCTTAGAACTCAAAAATGGTGTTTTGGGGTGTAAAACCCGCGACTGGCTCTGTTCTGGTTTTTAATTCACTGCCAGTCCAATTCCTTCATCGCGTTCACGATGCCACTCACTCATCCGCGACGCTCTGACCAAAATACCCTTCATGAACACGACATGCCACACGCTTCCGCGATGCACATTTCTTCAGCCATCCGGAGATCCTTCTATGCGAACGCGGCCTCCATCCACGCGAACGCGATGCCTTATGAATTCCCTCTACGCGAACGTGACCTTCACCCACGCGTTCGCGATGCTTCACAGTCCTCCCTATACGCGAACGCAAACCCATCCTCGCAAATACGATGCATAACTGAACCTGGCTTACGTGAATGCGGGCCTTGCCCTCGCGAACGCGAAGGCTAAATTCCTGCCCACTGAATCTGCAATTTATAGCAGACTTCTCATATTCCAAAAATGCCGGATGATGGTCCGGATTCACCCCGAGGCCCCCGGGACCCCAACGAAAACCACCAACATACTCCAAAACACGATACGAACTTGTTCCAAGCATAAAAACACCATCCCAAACATCAAAATCACCAATTACACACGGATTCAAGCCTAAGTTTCTTCAAAACTTCCGAAACTAACATTCGATCAAAAACCCGACCAAACGACGTCCGAATGACCTGAAAATTTGCGGACATATCCAAAATCACATAACGAAGCTACAGGAATTGTCTAAATTCCATTCCGACTCCCGGATCAAAATCTCACATATCGATCGGATTTTATCAAAATTCCAACTTAGCCAATTCAAGCCTATTTCTACACCGGACCTTCAAATTCAATTCCGATCGCTCCCCTAAGTCACAAATCACCTCCCGAAACTAACCGAATCACCGAAATTCAATTCCGAGCCCTCTAACTAAATAGTCGACTCCAGGTTGACTTTCCATATTCAAGCTTCCTTCAAAAAGGCTATATGCCTCATTTTCAATCCAAATCGCTCCTAACTCACCCGATAGGCTCTAACACCGATATAAAAACATAAAACACATAAATGCAAGGTAACGGGGTGGTAATTCCCATGACGACGGGCCGGGTCGTCACATTCTCCCCAACTTAAGCAAACGCTCGTCCTCGAGCGGACCCAAAATTATACTAGAAGCAACCCAATAGATGAATGACCTTACCAAGCATATATTCGGGCGTTCACACGTCACCCTATCTCTCATAAGTCTGAAAATACCATATAGCTGAAATCTCACAGACCATCTGAACCATAAATCACATTGCACTTTCCAAAATCTTATACCAATTGCTAATCCCATGCCTATACTCAGGATACACTAGAATCCACTGCAATAACCCACACTCACCACTCCGGGTGAGATCATATGATGTATCAAACAACCCAATCACTCGAGACAATAGTCTCTAATCACATAATTTCCCATGATAACCAAATACCAACTGAAAAACCCTTTTTCATTAGATAGAGTCTTGTTCCAACACCTTCATATCATGCCCACGGCATCCGAACACGCGATATATCGAACCCATCTCTCAGGTCAACCATTCATGAATCCATTTCACTTTTAATCGATACCACAATAGATTTCGGACCCAAATCTCGATATTACCTTTCTAACCAGCTAAAATCAACTATGCTCGTATTCATTAATGACTCCCACGATCATTTCGATTATAACACACGCACTGGTGATATGTCACCTCAACACCGGCCTAAGCCACGACGAGCACAACACAAGCTCCAATAGAGACATCCGAACATACTCAAATCATGACAACTGTCTTCAACAAGAGAGCTGTAATTCAATTCCTTTGTGCCATCATAACATAGAACTGAGATCGCGTCTCGCATTATAGAAATAGAGTACCTGAATCCTCCTCGAGAGGTCATAACATCACGTAGCCTTGCCGCGATTCGTGATTCTATCCAAACACTATTACTCATGAAGCACCTCAATTTACCAAGCTCAAAACGGTTAGCCACGCACAGATCTAGGTCTTGAACCCAAGCAATCAACCTCACCCACGATGAAACAATTAACGTATGCTCGCCAATCGATACTCAATACGGACTTTTCCTCAGAAGCCAGGAAGTATTGTATACTAGGTAACATATAACTAACTCTATTTTCACATTACACTATTGCGGCGTAAAACCCACTCCAATGACATACCCGTGGCGGCGTGCCACCCGATCCAGATACCATACCCGTGGCGGCGTGCCACCCGATCCAAATAACCGTACCTGTGGCGCCGCGCCACCCAATCCATATAGAACCCTTGCTAAAGAAATGCGCGTCGAGTCAAATTGCTCATTATGGTAAACATATATATATAGCCTCAAGTTCGGCCACCAGAAACACATCCGACAAAGTTCCTCAATACCAGAACTAAATCAATGGTAGAAACCTCTGTACTGATATCCGCCACGAAGGCCCAACTGACAAAGCAATACCCACCAGCCGTCCGCTGGTCCTGAGGTACAACTACCCCGCTGGAGCATACTCTGATGCACTCTGCTACGCAATTTGTGCCATACCATCATAGTCCATATCACATTAGTCTAGACAATCTGGCCCAATGATGACCAGTCAGCAATCAAGTATCATAATCCAAATTCGTCATATCAAGCTAAGAGAGAGCCACTAGGGCTTCCGATTTCCAATAATCACAAAACGGTGCCGATACACATGATATACAACCACCGCATAGGCTGACTAACGAGAACTTCAAGTCTCCAACACATATGTAACACATGAATCGCTATACCTGGTTCCACACTCCACCGTACGAATACATAACGCACATCAAGCGTCCATTCATACCACGAAAGCCATTCATAAATTTCACTATGCCATCAACGACTCAATTATTATAGTCGATCCAACAAGAGAATACCACCATACCACTGGATATTATCAGTTTACATTACCTTGTCCTTTTGGATCATATACCCTGCCAAATTACTAGAATAGCAGTACCATTTTCCTTAATCACTAGAAAGATCGATTCTTTAAATCACCTGCAGTTGCCCGCGCTGCTAAATAATTTTAATGACTCCCCATATATTATGAACTGATCACAAATCCTTGAATATGTCATTATCAACTTTCCATAACACATCACAAACTCTTTCTCCCAATTACACTGCATAAATTAAACTGCCAGGACTGAGTCCTTATACCCATATCAAGTTGCACAACTGCCAGCGCTCAAGAGCTTTGTTGCACAATATCTACAAGACTCATTACTTCCAACATATACCAGGAATTAATCGTATCCTTATCATACCATTCCGGTTTATTAACAAGTTGCTACATTTACCGAATTTCCTTTCTGATTCATCTTTAATTTAATATTAGCCTTTACTGTAGCACCACAATATCTCAACTCATGTTACCACACGAGACTCGTACATAAGACCACACCGTCTAAGACTCACAGGCCGCTGAATACTCCCTCAGATGTTTCCCAGAAGTACCACAGTCTACAACACTTTACCTTGAAGAACTTTCTGCAATTTTGAATTCGTTATCGTTACTCTCCAATATAGATACATAGAATCTCATCATTCACATAACATAACACAAGTCTTGATTCCTTCTAACGAAACCACCGTCTTTTGCCACATGCACAACCTTAAAACACCTGACCGTTATAAGCAAAATCTTGAACACCGCAAAACTATTCTCGGGCGTCATTCACCCTCAATCGGTTATAATTCTACTGCCTTATTGAACAGAACCACTCGTGCCTTACTAGAACTCTGACACCGCAGAACATGATTACATTCAGATACAATTAGCTATCTTTCTTTTCTATACACCGAACATTCTTTACCAACATAAGTTCAAAACATCCTAGTATTTCTTCACATCTACGAAGCACCATAACCTTTATCAAAATTTCCCAACATACTCAGAGACAGGACCCACGTAGCACATAACAGTGCAATCAGTTAATCAATAACAACCGCCCCAACTTGGCTCGGGGCCATACATTAAAGCACGTTTAGCCGCTCATAGCATTCTTTACTCAAATGATGCCACAATGTTATAGTGAGATTACACTCAAGTCATTTACAAGCCTTGACATAGACTCGAATCATTAGAGACCTTAACTCTTCTGCAACTCTTGCATTTATACACACACCATTTAAGCCTATACTCCCGATGACAGAATTATTTTCTAAGCCCCAAATTTTTCAAAAATTTTGACAGAGTTTCCTTTGCAATTTGGCCTATCCACCTGCCAGCGAATCACCAAAATCATCCTAACAATACATCCGCAACTCGACAAGACATCACAATGCATATCGACAATATTAGTCTCAATACTACACAAATCATATTATCAAAATTGTTACATGAACTTGCGTTGCACCTGCTCGAATCATAGCACATATCAAATACCTTTCAATTACACATGAGATTCAACTCACCTACTTCGCCTCAATTTAGCATTTCAGTACAATAATTTCCACCAGGATACACATAGCATAATCACTTTAGTCTTCCTGAGTCTGAACTTGTTCCACTACACGTAAGGCACTTTACCTTTCCACTAAGAGATATGATAAATATTCACCACGCCCATAGCTCGGGGCTACACAACAGATTACAACAAGAGTCGAACAACTAACAACTCATCCATTATTAAGACTCCCTAATACTCTACAGATCGGCACATGGCCTGTAACATGGCTACTAGCTCAAATATACAGATATAAGCCCAATCTCAGTCATTATGGACCATAAACTATCAATCCGGAAGGACCAAGTCCAAATTCCCGATCACAATACCACCACGCTTGTCACATGATGCGTGTTCCATCTCAGCATAGCACTATATAGTGCAAATACAGTTTTCCAAACCCTCAGTACATTATCTATTACCACCACTCACAAAATCAACACCTCAATGCTCAAGTCACAAACAAGGTCCAGCCTCAAGTCCTCCCGACAGGTCCAACATGAACTCACAGAGATTATATCTCGCCCCTCATTCGGGGAAATCACAAGCCATAAGGCAATTATATTACTGAGCGCTCAATGCGTACACAGACATGCGGAAGGAATTTCAAAAGGTATATCTCAAGCTAAATCAAGTGCGCACGATAAGAATTCCAAGAAATGTGAAGTGTTTCCTAAAGGTTCGCAGCCTCCCGAGGATAAGTACAGGCGTCCCCGTACCAATCCACAAGACTCTACTAACCGGCTCAAGACTCATGAGGCCTAGTAAACCTAGGCTCTGATACCAACTTGTCACGACCCCAAATCCGGTCGTGATGGCGCCCAGCACATTGCTAGGCCAGCCTGACCAATCAATAACAATGACGGAGCTAGGAGCTCGCTTTATCCCATTTAAGCATATCAAAAAATGAAACAACAATGATACATATATCGAAAACGGGGAACCAAGTCCCAAAATATACCAACTCCCATGGACCACAGGGTCAAGAGTCAAGAGCCTCTAAAAGATCATAAATGTAATAATGGTTTACAAGATACCAAGTGCAGGAAAAGAAAGACAGCAAGATAAGAAATGACAGCTAGAAGGGGAGTCAGGTCCTGCGGACGCTGCACCTACCTCGACTATCCCGCACAATGCCTCCGAGTAGCTACCGAATCAAGTCTGCTGAGAGGTACCTGGATCTGCACACAAGGTGTATTGAGTAAAATGAGTACTGCCATACTCATTGGTAATAAACAGGGGTAAGACAGCGTAGATAAAAAATCCACAATAAAACACTATGTAAAGTCGTAACCAATACCCTGTAACAGTTCAATATCAATAGTAGAGAACCAACAATATCAACAACAAGTATAACAGCTAGTAGATGTAGCTAAATGCAATGCAATGCATGATATGACCGCTATGGCGCGTAGCCCGATCCAATTTGGGTACGCGTGCTCACTTTGGGGGTTCAGACTCCGGAGGGTCTCCTACAGCCCAAGCACAACATTACTGCGGCGTGCAGTCCGATCCAACATATATACCACTGCGGCGCGCAGCCCGATCCACTTCCAGTCAACTAATATGCAAATGCAGCCTCGCAGGCTCAAAAGTAGTTTTGAAAACTTTTTATCATTTTTAGTTGAAAACAGTATGTCAAAGTTCCAGAGATTGGAAAAATCATAATAACAGTAACAGCTTTGGACTGGTAGTAAAACTAGCATGTCAATATCAAAGCACAATGCTAACGATCCTCGCAGGATCCCAATAACTGGCTCACAGCCCACAAGTATACTCAACCGTCCAAGAAGGAGGTTCAACGGCTCAAGAGTAGCCAATATCACAATATAGTATGCAACCATCCGAGAAGGAGGTTCGACGGCTCAGGTTTAGCCAAATATCATAACACAGTGCCAACCAGTCGGACTAAGCCATAGTCCCCAATCACAATCGACCCCGCACTCACAAGAGAGTACGTGTCTCGCCGCTATACAGCGTCACAAAGTGGTATACCGGGGTTTCGAACCCGCTGGTCATCACCCACATCTATTACTCACCTCAATACAGCGCGACGACTACTCCGTGATGCCTTTGCCACGATAATCAAGCTCCGCACGCGTAGAATATGATTAAATACAGTAAATACACATCAAATTAGACCAATGGAACGATACCCAGTCAAAACAACTCAATTTACATCAAAATTCCCAAAGTTGTCAAAACCCGACTTTCGGTACGCTTGTCGAAAAATTACAAAAGTCACATATTCGGAATTCTCATCTCGATACGAGTCTAGGCATATAAAATTTACCAAAATCGGACTCCATTTGCCCACTCAAATCAGTGTTTTTCTTCAATTTAGGCCTAGGGCTCAAACCCACCTTTAATCTTCCATTTACAGAGAATTAACCAAGGATTTCATGTTAAAATGATGTAATTAAGCCACAAAACTTACCTCCGACGAAACCCCGATGATTTCCCAACAATCTCCCGTCAATACCTTCTCTTAGAACTAAAAAATGGTGTTTTGGGGTGTGAAACCCGCGACTGGTTATGTTCTGGTTTTAATTTCACTGCCAGCCCAATTTCTTCATCGCGTTCGCGACGCCTCTCACGCGTCCACGACGCTCTGACCAAAATACCATTCGCGAACGCGACCTGCCTCACGCGTTCGCGATGCACAACTCCGCAGCCGTTCGAGACCCCTTCTACGCGAACGCGACCTTTACCCACGCGTTCACGATGCTTCACAGTCTTCCCTATACCCGAACGCGAACCCATCCTCGCGAACGCGATGCATAAATGAACCTGGCCTACGTGAACGCGGGCCTTGCCCTCGCGAACGCGAAGGCTTAAAATGTGCCCAGTGATCTGCAATTTACAGCAGACTCTTCATGTTCCAAAATTGCCGGATGATGGTCCGGATTCACCCCGAGGCCCCTGGGACCCCAACGAAAACCACCAACATACTCCAAAACACGATACGAACTTGTTCCAAGCATAAAAACACCATCCCAAACATCAAAATCACCAATTACACACGGATTCAAGCCTAAGTTTCTTCAAAACTTCCGAAACTAACATTCGATCAAAAACCCGACCAAACAACGTCCGAATGACCTGAAAATTTGCGGACATATCCAAAATAACATAACGAAGCTAGAGGAATTGTCAGAATTCCATTCCGACCCCCGGATCAAAATCTCACCTACCGTTCGGATTTCGCCAAAATTCAACCTTAGCCAATTCAAGCCTATTTCTACACCGGACCTCCAAATTCAATTCCGATCGCTCCCCTAAGTCGCAAATCACCTCCCGGAACTAACCGAATCATCAGAATCCGATTTCAAGCCCTCTAGCTAAATAGTCGACTCCAGGTTGACTTTCCATATTCAAGCTTCCTTCAAAAAGGCTATATGCCTCATTTTCAATCCAAATCGCTCCTAACTCACCCGATAGGCTCTAACACCGATATAAAAACATAAAACACATAAATGCAAGGTAACGGGGTGGTAATTCCCGTGACGACGGGCCGGATCGTCACATTCTCCCCAACTTAAACAAACGCTCGTCCTCGAGCGGACATGTCCCGTAATCTAAGTAATATTTATTAAACAAGTAAGAGGACCCCACAATTGATAACTATTTTTGGCGAGACACGCCTTATTTATTTTAAAAAGGGCAATGCTAAAGTGATTACATTTTTCAATTAAGTTCGTCCCTAAATTAAAAGAGAAAAATCCTAATTAATTACGAGTTTAATAATATGTAACACACTAGTTGCTAGATTAATACCAATATTGATGGAAGAGAAATTAATTTGAAAACAATTTTCGAATAAAAATAAAAAAATATTCGAAATAACAAATAAAAATAAAATAAAATTCGAAATTATAAAATAAAATAAAATAAAATTTCGAAATTATAAATAAAAGATAAAATAAAATTTCAAAATTATAAATATAATAAAATAAAATTTCAAATTTATAAATAAAAGATAAAATTTGACGACTAAATATATATTGAACTTTTTCTGGTCTAACAAGATTCAAACAATATATGAGGAAACAACAGCCGATGTTTTATTTTGCTATGAATTCAAATAGGAATTACGGTTAAGACATGAATGGTCTTGCTCATATATTTAAGCTAGAGTTCATAGTCCACCATAAATACAATATTGGTTATAAATCCATAATATTTAAAATTGACTAGATATATAGGGTATGCAAGCAATAGGAATAAAAGTCTAGATTGGGATTTGCCATTTAAATCATAACTACAAAAGTATGAAAAGGAGCAGGAGAAACAAAAGTAAAGTTAGTTCAACATAGAGTGCATTTCATTAAAATTTGCTTGAATTACATGGTCCCCATTCACTTGTCTCTTATAGATAGAGGAATACCTGGATTTCAAACAGAAATTAGAAAGGGAATCAGTAGCAGTAGTGCAACAGCTTAAGTAGCGAAAGCAAATAACAGCAGTAACACCCAATTTCCAGCCAATAGATCGAAGAACCAATGACCAAAGACAACAAGAAATTCCAGGAGTGATTTGAACCAAAACAGGAATTCCAAAGCCCAAACAAGCAAACAGAAAAGTGCTTAAGTGAATTAAGAAATGGGACTTTTATGAACTGAAGCACAAAGCAAACGTAATTCAAGCTAAAGAACTGCTGAAATTGATGACTAAAAATACTTCAAAGCTGGTCGTTAAAACAGTGTATAACAGTGTATATTAGCCTCTTTTATCCCCTTCAAAAAATCTGTTCTGTTTTAGTATCTTGGAGAGCCATTCTGTCCGTGTGTTCTCTGTCTTTTTATCTCTAAAAATCTGTCCCTTTTATTCTATTTTCCAGCATTATTGAGAGCCTTCAAAGTCTAACTAGCAGCCCCTTTTTTCAACACCCTACAAATATCTACCCTCCATTCACTTTAATTAACACTATAAATGTACTCTTCTACTCAAATTAGTAAACCCCTACTTTTACAGCTAACAAGAGCATTAAAAACCTATTAATTAAGCAATTGTTTTTCAACAACTCCACTATCGTATGCTTTGTTCCCCATTAACACTTATCTTTTCGTTATTTAATTCAAAAAGTTATGGGCAACATATTTTAATCAACTCCTTTAAAGTTTTTCCACAACACTATGTCTTGTTCCCCTTTTAAACAAAATTATTAGTTTAATGTCACATTAGTGCTTATTGACAGAGCATTCAATTAAACCAATTCTTCAAGTTTTCAATTTCAAAGATACCCCCTGATGCCCTGTGATTATTACCCATCAGCTATAACTAATTCCCCTAACAAATTAGTAATTAACCACAAGAAACTAACTTTTAATTAACAATAAGTACACCAAAACTGAAACTAAACCATGATCAAGCTCATCTTGGACTCCAAACTTAAAAGAACAACAATTAGATTCAAATCACTGAACTCAAATAATTGAACTTAGACTAGATCAAACGGGATCACAAGCAAGATGGAAGACTCAATGATTCAGAAATAATACCATACGATGTTATCACATAATTAGCAAGAATAAGAGGAGAAAAGCAAACAAATAGATCAAACATATACAGTGATTTCGAAATAAAAAAAATTGAACAAATTGAAACATGGACAAAATACAATATGAAAACTACAAAATGAATAAGAGTTTTAAAATACGGACCTCAAATAATTACAGTGACATAGCGTGATCCGGAATGCAGCAGAAATACAAACAGCAAATCCGACAGCAAACTTCAATCCGAAAAAAAGAAACTAGTGATGCACATTTTAGCAACCAACGAACGGACCTCGAATGGAAACGAACGACGAATCCCCAATACTGAGAACACAAATGATAGCTTCGAAATGACCTCGATCCCAACATAACATAGCTATGACGGAGCTATTTTGCAAATTGGAAGCTGGTTTACGATAGTATCTTGGTGGATTTTTCAACCGAACTTAATGGGGTTCGCCGTAAAAAGGTGTTGGTTGCCGGAAGAGGGCTGTTGCCGGACGTGAAGGTTGTTTAGTGGCGTCACCGGTCCTCGATTGGTTCGTGAAGAAAACGAGGGAGGTGGTCTGGTTCGCCGGCTGAAGAGAGGTGGGAGGAGATGGTGTCGGCTCTTGCGTGTGAGAAGGCAGGCGGCTCTGAGGAGTCCGTTCTCTACTCTATTTCTTGGTGAAGATGAAGGTGGAAATGGCCTTCTCGTGTCTTAGGTATGTGGGGTGAAGTCGTTGGCTATGGAGGACAGCGGCGATCGGGCGGCTTTGGCATGGAGAAGGGGGTGAGTGAAGTGGATGTCACGACCCAAATCCGGTCGTGATGGCGCCCAACAATCAAGCTAGGCCAGCCAGACCAACAATTTAATTATAACAGGCCGGGTCGGGTTGACCCGGTTGGGGCGTCGGTATGGGTTGTTTGGGATATTTTGTTTGGGCCTTGTTACATTTAAATTGGATATGGCCCAATCTAATTTCCCTTTCCTATTTTCTTTCTCTTTATTTCCTAATTATTAAAATTAAACTCTAAATTATATTACACAAAATACAATCCTAAATTAATTCTTGACAAAAATATTAATTAACTCTAAGTAATAATTATCACAAATAATTAAACACCATATTAAACGAAACATCACACAATTGACATTAAATACCAATATTGCAAAATATAATATTTTTTGTGAATTTCATTCTTCATTTTTGTAAAAATAACTTAATTACCCATAGTGGTAGAATTAAATCCTATGTATGCAAATGCGATATTTTTGGTATTTTCTTATTTTAACAAATAAACATGCACACACAAACGCGAACAGTAAGAGAAAATAACACAAAATCCACAATAATTGCAAACGACACAAAATTATTTTATTTTGAATTTTTGGGAGTAATTCTCATATAGGGCAAAAATCACGTTCTTACTTTGCCTAATCAATACATCATTTTCATCTTCTCAGATTTTGTGTTCTTCTCGAAGCTTCCTGTTTCTGTGTATCAAAGCTTTAGCCATGGCAGCTAAGCTTCATGATAGATGAGCTCTTTCTCAATTATCATCTATGAGCTCGTCAATTTGATAAAGCCACAGCCCACAGCCGTTGCGTCTGGAGCCGCCCTGCTCTAGATCTAGCAATAATATGGGCTCAGAATGAACCTATTTTTTAAAAAAAGGTTTATTTTGAAAAAAATTATACTTTCTGTCTAAATTTATATGATACATTTCGATTATTAAGCAATTTTAAGAAAAAAAGAAAGATTTAAATAAAAAAAGAAAGATTTAATATTTATATAACTATATATCATCTCATTAAAAATAATTTAAAAGTTTAAAGTTGTTATGAAATAATAAAAGAAGAAGAACAATATTGCAGAGAAAAGTAGGGAGAGAGAATTCTTATTGAATGTTGGGATGAATTACAATGGGGTAAAACCCCTCTATTTATAGGAGAAATATGACTTAGTCACAAAGTAAAACTCTCCACAAGATAGACATTCACTCTAAATAGAATTCGATTCATAACACTCCCCCTTGAATGTATATCCAATGATAATGTGCCTCGTTAAAACCTTAACTATAATAAAACCCAGTGGAAAAAAAATTCTAGAGAAGGAAAAAGAGTACACATATCTAATATTACGTATTTTGGTTGCCTCGTTAAAAACCTCGGAAGGAAAACCCAGTGGGACAAAACCTTGTAAGGAAAAAAGAGTGCAACACGCATTAACTCCCCCTGATAAGAGCATCAATTCACATCCTTAAGCCTTCGCATCCCAATCTTGTATACTAGCTTCTTGAAGGTTGACGTCGACAAGGATTTTATATCAGTTTCAATATATTTTCATAATGACATAAAATAGAGATCTCTTCATTCATATATTCAGGTAACTGAATCTCTCATGAGATATTATGAAGTGTTATGTCATGTGATCTTCTAGATCACTTGCCTCCTTTATTATGATCATTTGCTCATCTTCTTTATCAAGAAGTTTATTTGAAACCGATTGTCTATACGCTTTAAGCTTACCATAGACTTTGTTCTTCTAGGACTTAATATGAGCATTTGCAATGAGAATATAGTTACTTTATTTGGGTCAGCAAATGCGTCTGGCATGCTTTGCAATAAATTGCACATGAATTATCCTTTTATGAACTTCAAGTTCATATTATTTTATTTGAGGATCAAGATGTATAAATGATAACTCATTCCATGTAACGTTTTCTCAACTGTTGTATCTTGTCTCCCCTCATGTTAGAAAAAACTAATTTGTTTCCTCAACTTTGAGAACTCATCTTTGTGCGTTATGGTGTTAATCAAAATATACACCGCACATCAATAATAATAAGATGGAATTATTTGGTTCCTGACCCTGAACCACTTGTGAGGGGAGAATGTAATATACTTTCGTATATAACGTATATCAAACTGATATATATAAACTTTGTTCTCATAAGCAATAGTTTAGCTATTAAGTGGAGGCACTCAATAAATTATTTTGCTAAACCAACTGTGATGTAAACCAACTTATCAAGATAAACTATCTTGAATAGGAAATCTGGAAATTATGCTCGAAATTAAATTAATGAGCAAGTTACCTCGCACATACCGGCCAAGTTGCGGGTTAATAATAATTGCACATGTTACTATCTCATAGATGCATCTTATGTGGTATACATGGCAGGTGAATGGACCCATATTCACCTTTGATATTTCTAGCACTCATGGGATTCAATCCCAATTTTAGTTGGTATATTAATTAATGAGAACAGACACATAAAGAGAATTCGTAAAGAACTTTCTAGTTCTTTAATATTTACCCATGTGAATTCTCTTTATTTTTGCACATCATACTTAAATTGATATGGCTAAATCAATTATGCCAACTGAATAAATTATCAATATTGATAAACTTCAGATTTACACCATGATGTGTGCAATTATGAATAAATTCCAAATTTATTATGATATGGGTTTTTATATCAATAAATATTCACTTCATTGTGATATTCGTTTGTTTATGTAGTACAAATTGGAGAATAAAGTGGGTAGCTTTTGACATACATATTACCCCGCTACAAGTTGTAGTAATAGAAGATATTAAATCTTTCCTTTATTTATAGTCTCAATATAATCAACCGCTTTCGCGTATACTTTGGAAACTAAATATGTTTCTTTGAGACGTACTACAACACAATACCTTATTGGTAATTAATTGTGTTTCTCCAATATAGTAATAATTGGCTCTTCCAGAGCTCTTAATTAATTTTGTACTACCACAGATTCATCAACATCCATGTGGTGAATATCTCTTTTAAAGAGAAAGTTATACCATTATATGTATGGTCAAAATTATATGCAAGATCTGTTTCTTGCATTACCGTTGTCTTTTAATAATCACATTGCCAAAATATTGTGGCGTACAATAGGTATGCGACTAATGATCATTCATGCCATAATAATGATATTATTTTCTTATATCATCTCAAGTGAGCACGTGATTTTTGCCTAACATGAATTACTCCCACAAAATCAAAACAAAAATTGTCTATTTTTTTTACGATGTGTGTTTTAGTGAATTTTCGTGTTATTTTTGGTAATTGTTTGCATTTGTATATGCATGATTATATATGTTAAATTGATAAAAAATACAAAAATATGTCGTGTTTACATTTTTATCTAACTTTGAAATTAGGAGTAATTAATTTTATCTTACAAAATGAAAATCACAAAAAATAATTCATCTTTTTACATTTTTAGCATTTAAATGCTTAATTATGTGATTTATGTTTAATTGATATTTAATTGTATGTAACGATTGTTAGTATAATTAGTATTAGTTAATTTGATTTGATTTTTTTTAGTGTAGTTAGAATTTTTTTTTTATTTTTTATAAATTAGGAGTTTAAATTAATTGAGAGGGAGGAAATAATTAAAGCTTTGTTTGAAATTCGATTTGGGCCAAATTCAATTAAATCAAGAAAGGCCCAAAACACTACCCAGTCCAAACCACCAGATCCGTCTCCCTGACCCGGCCAATACAACCCGACCCATTCCCGTTTTAATCTGGACCGTTGGTTTTCATCCATCCAACGGTCCTAATTAAATCCCTAATTTAATTATACTAAACCCCCCAAACCCTAATATTCCTCTTCATTTCTCCTTCTCTCTTCTCTCACTCTCCAGCCGCCCCTAACACCTCCCTCCTTCTCTTCTTCTTCAACGCGTCCGACCAGCCACCATCACCCCAGCCCATCGTCCAACCAGCCACCATCACCCCAGCCCATCGTCCATCCACACAGCTACCTTCGCACCAAGCGACGCCTCCAAGCACCACGACCGTGCCACCCCTTCGAAACTCCATCTCCGCTGCACCACCAAAGCTCCATATAATGTCAGTAACTTAAACCACCTATACATCCAGTCAAACACCACGTAATACCTCCCATAAAATTAAACTTCAACCAACAGCCGCAACACCACTCTTATCATCATTTCCGTCTCTATTCCATACCCAAACCATCAAGCCCCAAAACGAATTGCAAGAACCCTAAATTCCGATTTAGGGATTTATTTGTTTCGGATTTTTGAGAAATTGGGGTCTAATAGACCTTAATTGATTCGTTTTCGTTTGAAAACATTTCAATTAAGGTCCGTTCGATCCCGAATACGAATTTTCTATTCTCGGCCGCTGCTTTGGTTTCAAATTGTTCGGAGGTACTGTTTTATTCCCTCTCTTTCCTTGTTATTTTTATTTGTTTTGATTATGATTGTTCGTTTGTTGATATTTCTTCGGACAGTTATGCAATTCTCTGTTTTTCTTCATCTCTTGGGACCTTTTATTTGGTCGACTTGTTAGTTGTTATTCTTCGTTGTTTAACGAGTGATTGTGAATCGAATTCGATTCGTTGTTAATATCGTTAAGTTGTTTGATATTGAAATTATAACATGCTGTCCGAAATTGTGTAGTCACTGCTTGTCGGATTTTTGTTTGTCGATTACGCATATCGTAATCGGCTAATCGAATGATATAGAATATGTGTTCGCGTCGATTAGCGTCGTCGATTAGTTAGCTTCATTTTTCTCTTTTCTCTTCTTTGGCCGAGAACACTGTTTTAGTGAATTGTCAATGCTAAAGTTCTGTTTTGTCTATTTGATTACCAATGTTGTTGAATACAGGTTCGCGTCGATTAGCGTCGTCGAACATTTAGTTTCGTATTTGTTTCATTTTTTTTTCTTTTCTCTCGGCTTTGAGTGTTATAAATTGTGAATTTGTTTGTCGGCTTTATGTTATCGATTATACAAGTTGTAATCGACTGTTTGAATGTCGTCGGTTAGATTCGTAGGTTCGTTTGTTAGAACATTAGAGCACAAGTCCGGCATTGGCCGAGATCTCCCGATTCACTGTTCCTGTGTTTGTTTGAATGTCAATCGCACATATTGTGATTCGACTCAACGAATGTTGTTGTTTAAATTCACGGAATTATTGTTTGAGAATCCCGGGCAGATTGATTCATATTGGTTTGATTTGAACTATTCTTTTGTTTGCTTGATTTTGTTGATTGGTTCATGTTTGTTTGAATTGAACTTATTGTGTTTTAGTTTAATTTGTTCAAATCCCCTGTTCTTCATTAGTTTGTCTCCATGCCATAATTGATACCATTTTTGGTTTCTTTTGTTTTCCCGTGTGAATTTGTTTGAAGAGGGTTGATAAGAGTTTATAGCTATGAAATTTCATAGTTAACAATCAAATGTCAACTATAATTCAGAAGGATCTTAAGTACAGATAAGTTTAAGAGCAGAACAGTAATTCTCAAAGGTTAAGGTTTAGTTTTAAGATGTCAAAATGGGGAGAATGGTCTTGTTGAGTGAGCTGCCATTAGTACTACAGATTGCTAAACTAATGTGTTGCTTTAAAATAGTGGGCTGTCAGGGAATATAATGATCAAAAGGTTTGAATTCTTAATTGTTTGAATGCTTTTTGAGCTGGAAATGAGAAAGAACATGGGGTATGACTAAAAAAGACTAAAGGGTGCACATGAGTTAGGGAATAAAACAGGCTGGAAGGGGGAGTTGATGAGGGGGATAAAGATTTCTGTTTTGTCATTTGGAGGATATAAAAATGGGACTTAAGCTCACTGGAATAGGCAGATTAAAAAAGAGAGAGAACACAGACATATTTTCGGATAGATTCATTCACACTAGAAGAGAACACACAACAGATAGCATACTGTTAACAACAAAAAAACAGAGAGAGAGCATACGTTTGAGAGCAGAAAAACAGTGAACATACAGTGATATACCCTTCTGATATACACACTGTTTTCACCCACACACTGTTTGCACACATACTGTTTGCACACATACTGTTTTCACACACACAAACAACAGTGACATACTCTCTGAAAACACACATACTCACAGATATACCCACTGGAAGCAAGCACATTCACACATTGAAATCATCTGGCAGAATAGTGACATACTTCTTGGTTTTCTGGTTCATTGTGCATTTCTACCAGTGATTTGTTTGTTACTACTCTCATATTGATTTTTGGGGTTGTCGTTCACTGTTCCACCAAGTGTCTTGGGTGTTTCGTTCTATTGTCGATCTTCTGCTGTTTTGAAACTCCGAACTGTTGCTGATTCTGTTGCTATTGGATTAATTGTTGTCTGCTGCTGTTTGACTTACCATCTCCTTCTTCTCATTTTTCAATTCAGGTACACAATTTCGATTTCATTGTTGGTGTAGACTTGAAATTAAGCTGGAAATGAGAATGCCTGTTGGTTTTACGCTTTGGATCACTACCTGTCAACTTCAAATTAAATTAGATCTTCTACATGTGTGTTCATTAGCTTTGTAAAGCATATTTGTATAACTAGAATCGCTGCATGTTTCAATTTGAATCACGAGTTGTGAAATCGAGCCAACCTCTTAGTTAGAATGTAAATATTTTTTTTAATTTTGATATTATGTTTGAATCACTGTCATGAGTTTGTAGTAACTAAAAATTTTAAATAGAGTTTGAGTTAGCTTCATAATAAGTATGCTTTTACAAGTTTGTAGTAACAGTGGTTTTGTAGTTAAAACTTTAGTGTTAGGACAAAAATTTTATTCCCTTTCCGAACAAGTTTGTAGTAACATTGGTTGGCTTCAAAAAAAAAAAAAACTTTAGAGTTAGCTTTGCAATTCGTTAGTTAGTATCAATTGTCCTAAATTTACAAGTCACACGCAAACGAATTCTCGATCTAGTTCGGTAATAAAGTTCAAGATATATTAAAATCAGGATGTATATACTCATGTCTCGTTAAGAGCTTTTATTTGACCCTAAGTCAACAAGTCATGGAATAAGATATCATTTTGTATATGTTTAAATTAGAAACGACAAAACCATGCATCTTTAGATAAATTGAATTTTGTTTAGTCTAGAAATCTTTTTTAATCGATATAGTTTCAAAGTAATCTGGATATTTTTTTTTATTATTATTATTTACCTATTTGTCAAAGTCCGAGGCCATATTGTAATTAGTCTTTCTTTTGGTATGGTTTCAAATTAATGGAGCGATTTAAAGTTTAATCAGAGCATATAATTTATAAGCATGTATAAAATCAGGAATTTTTAGCCATTTATAATAATTGAAGCGACCGTGCTAGAACCACGGGATCCGGGGGTGCCTAACACCTTCCCTCGGGTCAACGGAATTCCTTACTTAGAATTTCTGGTTCGCAGACTTCATTTGGAAAGTCAAAATTTCCTCGATTCGGGATTTAAATAAATCGGTGACTTGGGACACCATAATTTATTCCAAGTGGCGACTCTGAAATAAATAGAATAATCCCGTTTCGAATATTGTCACTTAAATTGGAAAAACTCCCTTGTACGTTTATCCTTCGGGGTAGGCGCGCCAAAAGGAGGTGTGACAGCTCTGGCGACTCTGCTGGGGAAACAAACCCAGAACTACTGGTTCAGGGTTTAAGAATTCGAGCTTTGATTAATTATTTTATTTGGCTTATTTATTATCTGATTTTATTACATGTTTACATTTGATATGCTAAATGTTGCTTTACCGCTTTGATATTTCGTGAACTATATATAAATTGTGCCGATACCCATTTTTCTCTTCTGAGTCTTTTTGAAATACAATATCGGGCATTTGCTGGACATAGCCCGTTTTTCTCAAAGATAGTTGTGGTGCTTGGCACCCGGTGAAGGATTTTGTAGTCACACATGTTTAGGCGGAGAGTTTTGTCAATTAAGCCGGAAAGCCATGCTACCGGTGCACCGACACTCTTCGGCTCGAGTTGTCCGCTCGAGTTAAAGCCAGTCTAGACACTTTTCCAACAGGATGATGACTTAGAATAACAAAACCTTATGCCGGATCCCCGATAGGAACGTTTATTTGCATCATGTGCATATTTGACTTAGGAGGCTCAACACAGGGGTTGGGCTTGTCTAGGACAGGTGTACCTGAAACAAAAAGACCAACTTGTTGCATCTTTCTGTGTGCATTTATTTGTTTCGATCTTACATGCCGACCGATTTGTTAAAAGAGAGGAAGAAGTGGAAAACGTCAGGGTATATAGTCAAAATAGTTTTATGAAAAATAGTTAGTTCTTTGAAAATAAATTCTGAAAAAATGCAAAAAAAAAATTCCAAATAAATTTTCTTAATTTTACGAAAATAGTTAGTTCTTTAAAAAATAAATTTTAAAAAAAAAAATGCCAAAAAAAAAAAAAAAAATTTCCAAATAAATTTTCTTAATTTTACGAAAATAGTTTAGTTTTTTTGAAAATGATTTTGAAAAAAAAATGCAAAAATGATTTCTTTTGTTTTAGAAATGCTGTTTAAAAATAGTTTGTTTTCTTTTCTCAAAATGATTTAGTTCTTTTATTACCGAACTACGCTGGTTTGATTCTCACATAGTGTGAGATACGTAGGCAACCTTCATCGGGTCCAACCTCCCATGTTCCAAAAATAACCAAAAATATCGAAATTAATTTTTTCGCAACTGTATAAATGCATCACACGCAATGTTAGATTACTTATCTGTTATGTTGTTTCAGGCTAACCGTTTGTTTGCCAAACTCCAGATTTTAGAAAAGAGTGGTTGATTTTGTGGTAATCCGGCCTCACATTCATACTTCACGAGGTCCAAAGGAAGAATTCAGCAGCCCGAAAGTACCCATCCTTATTTTACAAGGTCGAAAAGAAGCGCCAACATGTCTTCAGAAATCCCCCTATCAACCGTCCCCGTTTTGGAAGAGAGTTCCGTGTCAGCCATTCCGGCTACTGAGTCAGCAGCTGCAGAAGAAAACAGAATTTTGCGATGTCGAATGCTGGAGATGTTGGATGACTGGAATAACGGGAAGGAGCCCCCAAGTCTGATCCCTGGGTTCCCCGAACTATTCCTCAGGTCAAGTGGGATTTCTAATACTCCCACCAATTACCCACCTACTCTGTTTGGGTATTCTAATGTCACAACCCTCTCTGAATCACCCTCTACTTCCTATCCTCGGGTGACAGCATTAGATACATCTGCAAGAACATCCGTTGGTTTACCCGTTCCAATCACGGCGCATCCCAGCACGCATACTCCTTTCTTTGATTCCTCTTCTTTTACATTCCCGGCACCACCCCTTCCACGGGATCCTACCCAGTTTGCCGCCAATGTCTATCCTCAGCTCATGCCAAGCCAAAATCCAAAAGCTCCCGAACGGGATGAAATGGCAAAAAGAATGAGCGGCTTGGAACAGAGCTTGAAAAACATACAAGGTCTAGGCGGACAGAAGAGTGTTTCTTACGCAGATTTGTGCATGTTCCCGCATGTCCATTTGCCCTCAGGCTTTAAAACGCCAAAGTTCGAAAAGTATGACGGGCATGGCGACCCTATTGCTCATCTAAAGAAATACTGCAATCAATTGCGAGGTGCCGGTGGCATAGGAAGAATTGCTGATGGCATATTTCGGAGAACGCTTGATCGGGATAGCATCCGAATGGTACATGGATCAAGACATATCTCGATGGCACATATGGGACGATTAGGCCAGAGATTTTGTAAAACAATTCCAATACAACATTGATATTGCGCCGGACAGGAATTCTCTATCGAACTTAAAAAAGAAGCCCTCAGAAAGCTTCAGAGAATATGCCATCAAGTGGCGAGAGCAAGCGTCCAGGGTGAAACCCCCCATGGACGAAATTGAAATGGTCACAACTTTTCTCCAAGCTCAAGAACCCGATTACTTTCAAAATATGATGTCGGCGATGGGAAAACCTTTCGTCGAAGCTATCAAGATCGGAGAAATGGTAGAAAATGGCTTGAAAACAGGGCGAATTTTGAGCCAAGCGGCCATTCGGGCAACTTCCCAAGCCATTCAAGGCGGGTCTGGAGGGATGCCCCGAAGCAAGAAGAAAGAAGAATCTGCTATGGCAGCGGTAGAAGACAGGAGATATCGAACCTCAAGGCAGGTATTCTCCGACGGGGCCCCCCAACATTATTATCCACATCACGGCATGGCTTATGCTCCTCCGCCTCCACCCTATGCAGTCATGAACATTCAACCTCGGGCACGGCCACAGCCACCAGCCAACAGGAATCCACCTCCATTCCAGAGAAACCAACCTCCTTACCCAAACCAGTATAATCCACGGCCAAATAACGCTCGCCACCGCGAGCAACCCAAAACGAGCTTTACACCGATTGGGGAGCCGTATTCCACTCTTTTCCCAAAACTCAGGCAAGAAAACCTATTGCAGCCTGTTCCGCAGAACAGGCAGAATCCAGACTCTCCTGCCTACCAGAGGGGGATATACTGTGCATATCATTCAGGTGTTGAAGGACACAGTACCGACAATTGTTGGACGTTAAAGAAGGCAGTGCAAGAATTGATCAATCAAGGGAGGATTGTCTTCGCAGATGAAGACATCCCAAATGTGACAAACAACCCATTACCAACCCACAACAACGGACCGGTGATTGGGATGATTTGTGACGACAAAGAATTTGACCCAGCTTTGAAAGCGATAATCGCCATCGCCAACATAGAGAAGCGTCCTGAGGCTACCCCGAAACAAGAGAAAATGGGGAAAAAGGTTGAAGCTCTTGAAACCAAATCCGAAAAGACGATTGAATTGAAAGCATCGTCTCGGAAGGGCGGAGTCCTTTACCTCCCACGAGGTAGAGTGGAAAAACCATTGTCCATCGGTGCCCCCAAGAAGTTCCATTTAAAGAGAGAAACATCAATGTATGTACCAAAGGGAACTTATGTGGCTCGAAAACCAGATGAACCTGTGGTTATTGCACGCGTGCAACAAAAACCAATGACAGATCCATCCGCAGTACCCTGGAGCTACCAACGAACACTTGTTATGCGCAAAGGGAAAGAGATCATGGGAAATTCATCTGAGAGTGTCTTAGGACAGAAGTACTTAAACACACAGGAGGTAAATAACGCCACACAAAGGCGTTTCCCGTCGAAGAAACCTGTAAGTGCTGAAGAGGCAGAGGTCTTTTTTCAAAAGATGCAAATGCCTGATTATGAGGTGATAGACCAACTGCGTAAATGCCCAAAGCAGGTGTCGATGTTGTCCCTTCTAATGAAGTCTACTGAACATCAAAAGGTCTTGCTAAAAGCTTTGAATGAGGCATACGTGCCTATTGAGACTTCATCCGAACAACTTGAAAGGATGACGGAGAGATTCTTCGCAATCAATCAGATTTCTTTCAGTAAGGCTGATTTGCCTTTGGAAGGTGCGGCCTACAACAAAGCTTTGCATTTGACTGTCAAATTCGAAGGCTACTACATGAAGAGGGTCATGGTTGACGGGGGTTCAGGGGTAGACATATGCCCGCTTTCCAATTTAGGCCGCATAGGAATCGGAGCTGAAAGGATTCGGCCTAACAACATATGTGCGCGAGCTTTTGACGGTGTGAAAAGAGATACTGTCGGAGAGATTGATGTAATTATGACCATCGGCCCGGTGGACTTCGAAGTGACATTCCAAGTTTTGGATATGGACACTTCTTACAATTTTCTTCTAGGGAGACCATGGATTCATGCGGCCGGAGCTGTGCCCTCTACCCTCCATCAGATGTTGAAATTTGAGCACAAGGGACAAGAGATCGTGGTCCACGGGGAAGATGAGCAATCAATTTACCGAGATCCATCCATACCTTGCTTGGAAGCGGAAGCGGGAAGCGAAAACATTGTCTATCAAGCTTTCGAGATTGTGTTGGCAGATCAACACGAAGAAGGGAACCCCCTCCCCCAACCTTTTTTGTCTAATGCCTCCATCATGGTGGCAAAAGAAATGATTAAACATGGCTTCCAGCCAGGAAAAGGTTTGGGAAAGTCCTTACAAGGAGTGCCGAAGCCGATAACTTTACCTGTAGCTGAAAAGTTTTTCGGAGTGGGCTTTCGACCAACCCCTGAAGATGAAAGATGGGCCAACAAGAGAAAGGAGAAAGGATGGGTTCTGCCGCAACCATTGCCACATCTGTACCAAACTTTTGTCCAACCAAAGTACAGTGAAGAAGAAGAAGACGAGGTCTTTACAGCGGAGGAAATTGAAGACATATGTGGGGCCACGAGGCAAATGCTCTATGATGTTAATATGGTCCAATCAGGAGAAGGAACAAGCACCGCTGAGGTGCTGTATGTGGGCCCTGAAGCTAAATTGCAAAATTGGAAAGCCACACCATTCCCAATCAGGCGGGAGTTCTGGTAGATTTGTCCTGTCATTTTTCCTTCATCACAAGTTACTTCAGGATGTAGCTTGGATGTTTTTCTTTGTTTTCTTGTATTTTTGGTTTCTCCAATGTAATTTCGTTTGTTTTCAGAAAATTCCAAGAAAATAAAATAAATATTTCCTTACTTTTGCACTCTTTCTAATTTTGTTATTTATTCTTCCTTTTCAGTTCTAATAATGCGGCTTTAAATAACATGACATGCTTGCGGAACTCATGCTCAAATCCGAACACGCCACCTAATCTGGAAATAATGAACCAAGAACCGGAATACGACGAAGACGAGGCTTTTAGGGAAATAAATCGAGAATTGGAACATTTCGAGAATAAACCTAAGCCAAACTTGAATGACACCGAACCGGTTAATTTGGGAACCGATGAAGAGGTCCGAGAGACCAAGATAAGCATCCACACAGATTGAGAAAACACGAGATGCAATAATCCAACTCTTGTTTGAATTTAAAGACGTGTTTGCTTGGTCTTACGATGACATGCCAGGATTAGGAGTCGATCTAGTGGTGCACAAGTTGCCAATCTACCCTGACTGTCGCCCAGTGCAACAGAAGCAAAGAAAGTTCAAGACTGACATCAGTGATAAAATCAAAGAAGAAATCACTAAGCAGTTGAAAACAGGGGTAATTCGAGTGGTACAATACACCACGTGGTTGGCTAATGTTGTGCCCGTGCCAAAGAAAGACGGAAAAACTCGAGTATGTGTTGACTACCGAGATTTGAATAAAGCGAGTCCTAAAGATAACTTTCCTTTACCGAACATTCACATCCTTGTTGATAACTGTGCCAAACATGAGATACAGTCGTTTGTGGATTGTTATGCGGGATATCATCAAGTGTTGATGGATGAAGAGGACGCCGAGAAGAAGACTGCTTTCACCACACCTTGGGGGACTTACTGTTACCGAGTCATGCCGTTCGGTTTGAAAAACGCAGGAGCAACATACATGAGAGCTATGACTGCCATTTTCCACGACATGATGCATCAGGAAATAGAGGTGTACGTGGACGATGTGATCATCAAATCCAGAACTCAAGGCGATCATGTGTGAGACTTGAGGAAATTCTTTGAGAGGTTGCAGATGTACGACTTGACGTTAAATCCGGCAAAATGCACTTTTGGAGTCCCGTCAGGTAAACTTTTGGGTTTCATAGTCGGTAGAAGAGGTATTGAATTAGATCCCACAAAGATAAAATCCATCCGGGATTTACCTCCTCCCAGAACAAAGAAAGACGTAATGAGTCTTCTAGGCCGACTGAACTACATCAGTAGGTTCATCGCTCAGTTGACTTCCACACGTGAACCCATATTCAAGTTGTTGAAGAAAGATGCTGCAATCAAATGGACAACTGAATGCCAAGAAGCTTTTGACAAGATCAAAGAATATTTGTCAAACCCTCCAGTCTTAGTCCCGCCAGAGCCAGGGAGACCTCTTTTCTTGTATTTAACAGTCTTGGAAAACTCTTTTGGTTGTGTTCTCGGGCAACGTGATGCGGCAGAGAAGAAAGAGCAAGCGATTTACTACCTGAGCAAGAAATTCACTAGTTATGAGGTCAAGTACACTTTGTTGGAAAGAACGTGTTGTGCTTTAACCTGGGTCGCTCAGAAATTGAGACACTACCTCCAAGCCCATACGACTCACCTCATTACTCGGTTGGATCCTTTGAAGTATATATTCCAGAAACCGATGCCCACCGGAAGATTGGCAAAGTGGCAAATCCTGCTCACCGAGTTTGACATAGTCTATGTCACTCGCACGGCAATGAAGGCCCAAGCATTGGCAGACCATTTGGCCGAGAACCCGATCGACGAAGAGTATCAACCATTGAATACCTACTTTCCTGATGAAGAGGTAAATACGACAGAAGTTGTTTCGGAAGACAATCATGCTTGGAAAATGTTTTTCGATGGGGCGGTAAACGCTAAAGGTGTAGGGATTGGGGCAATCTTGATCTCTCCTGCTGGTCAGCATTACCCAGCCACGGCTAGGCTCCGTTTCTTCTGCACGAACAATACGGCTGAGTATGAAGCTTGTATCATGGGTATGAACATGGCAATTGATCAAGGTGTCGAAGATTTGTTGATCATGGGAGATTCAGATCTAATTATCAAACAATCTCAAGGTGAATGGGAAACTCGAGACGTTAAACTCCTCCCTTATCGACAACACGTGAACATTCTTGGCAAGCGATTTGCATCGATAGAGTTCAGGTATATCCCACGATGTCACAATGAACTAGCCGATGCACTTGCCACTTTAGCTTCAATGCTACCTTATCCGGGCAACGCCCATGTCAATCCCTTGGAAATTCAAATCAGGGAAAGCCACGGTTATTGCAATGCGATCGAAGAAGGACCAAGCATCAAGCCATGGTATTACGATATCAAGAGATTTCTGAAAACGCAAGAATACCCAGAACATGCTACTGGAGATCAAAAGAGGACCATTAGGCGACATGCAGGTGGTTTCTTTTTGAGCGGCGAGGTCATGTACAAAAGAACCCCGGATCTTAACCTTTTAAGGTGTGTTGATGCCGAAGAAGTAGGAAGAATCATGCACGAAGTACATGCAGGAGTATGCAGGCCTCATATGAATGGTTATGTCTTAGCCAAGAAAATCCTTCGAGCAGGTTATTATTGGATGACCATGGAGAAAGATTGTTTCGGTTTTGTCCGAAAATGCCATCAATGTCAGGTACATGGAGATCTGATTCATGCACCTCCAACTGAGCTGCATCCTATGTCAGCGCCGTGGCCATTTGTCGCTTGGGGAATGGATGTCATCGGCCCGATTGAGCCGAAAGCTTCGAATGGACACCGATTCATATTGGTGGCTATCGACTACTTCACAAAATGGGTCGAAGCCGTCACTCTCAAATCAGTCACCAAGAAAGCGGTGGTGGATTTTGTACACTCAAATCTTATCTGTCGTTTTGGTATACCCGCAACTATCATCACAGACAATGCCGCGAATTTGAACAGTCATTTGATGGAAGAAATATGCGAGCAATTCAAAATAACGCATAGGAACTCCACCCCTTATCGGCCCAAAGCCAATGGTGCCGTGGAAGCAGCGAACAAAAACATTAAGAAGATTTTGAGAAAGACAATCCAAAGTTCTAGACAATGGCATGAACAATTACCGTTCGCTTTATTGGGATACCGTACTACAGTACGCACATCGGTGGGAGCAACTCCATACCTGCTAGTCTATGGAACTGAGGCTGTGATACCGGCAGAGGTAGAAATTCCTTCGCTTCGTACAATTGTTGAAGCAGAGATTGAAGATAGCGAGTGGGTTAAGACTCGTTTGGAGCAATTAACTTTGATCGATGAAAAGCGAATGGCCGCGGTCTGTCATGGACAACTGTACCAACAGAGAATGGCTCGTGCTTACAACAAGAAAGTACGACCGAGAAATTTCGAAGTAGGTCAGTTGGTTTTAAGACGCATTCTTCCACATCATGAGGAAGCGAAAGGAAAATTCGCTCCTAATTGGAAAGGACCATACATCATCAGGAAGATACTGCCAAGAGGAGCATTATACTTGGGAGACATGGAAGGAAAAGACCCTGAAACGGCTGTGAATGCAGATGCTGTGAAAAGGTATTATGTCTGAACTTGCTTCAATGAGGTCCTCACAAGTCGAAATGATTGAAGGCTTTTATTCCCGCTACCCAAACACTACCAACCATTTTGTAAACCCTTTGAGCCGGTTACTTTTCTTTGGCTACCCTCTTTGGAATCCAAACCAAACCAAAAAAAAAAAAAAAAAAAAAAAAAAAAAAAAAAAAAAAAAAAAAAAACTACGTTCTGACTTGATTCCGAAAGGATACATAGGCAACCTCTCCCTGAGGTTCAGTCACACCAAATCAAAAATCCCGGTTTCCCCAAAAATGAAACTGGGGCAGATGATATTTTTGATTCGGTTTAAGATCCGTCAAGATGATTCCAAAGTTGTAATTTTGTTTACAATTCTTGTTACCCGAACCGAGTACAATTCCTTCAAGATCGATTGGAAGTTGTGAAAACATCATTGTTGCGATCCGAGGTTCCTGGAATGAAAAGAAATAAAATGAGAGAGTCTTATTGGTGAAAACCTTCGGGCACCATAAGGCGATGGAAGTAGATAAATAAAATGAGAGAGTCTTATCGGTGAAAACCTTCGGGCACCATAAGACGATGGAAGTAGAGAAATACAAAAAGAGAGAGCCTGTTGGTAAAAACTCGCAAAGAGTGCTATCTGGCGATGGTAAGAAGAGAAATGAGAGAGGTCGATTGGCGAAAACCCGCAAAAGGGCGCTATCAACCGAAAAGTTTGTTTCACCACGAGAGGTCCCGGCACGGCTCCTTAGCTCGGAAATATAGACCCGTTTTGGTTCATAAGAAAATGGGAGTTTTGTGACGATCGAGCATCTAGTCCGAGGAGCATGTCATGTTGGTTAAAGTCAGCATATACCTCAGATAAGTCCTTCTTTTCTCCCCCGAAAGGGACTCCTCTATCTTTGATACGTTTTTCCATTCTTCGATTCATTCTTCTTCTTTGAATCCCTTTCGGTTTAATTTTAATTCTGAAACTATTACAAAGGAAGGTGACAGGACCGGTTTTACAGGACTCCGCCTGGTAAAGAAGAAAAGAAAAACAGCTTCAGTGGTGTATTGTTACAATCCACGATTGGATCGTAATGATCGATTGTTTCCAAAGGAAAAGAGTTTTAGAAAGGAAACGGAAATCAAAGGCTAAGGTCTTAGAAGAGACAGAATAAGGCAGAAGGATAGAACCTACACGGAAAATCCCCATGGAATTCCGGGAATGAACCCGGTCAGTTCGAAAGGAAGTCATCCCAAAGACAATTGGTAGCAAACTTCTCAATGGAAATGGGAAAACTATCAAGCAATGAAAATAACCAAGGCCGCAAAACCAACCACTTTTTCAACTGATAAAATGTTCTTTGTTGAAAGCAAGGTCTGTTTAATTGTGCAAGAAGAAGGTACCACTCGAAGAAGTGAAATACGCAAGCTTTGAAATGGCTTTGGAACAAGGAAAACACATAAAAAAGTAAGTTTCTTTTTAGAGATTTATCTTATGCATTTGTTGATGGTTAAAAAGAACGCCTAAAAGAAGGCCAAAAAAAGAGAATAAAAGAAAAGGAAAACTCTGAAAAAGAGAATCAAATCATATCAGTCCAATATCTGTTTGGACCCCGGTCAGAAAAATCGAGAGTCTTTCCGGCCAGAAAGCCGTTGAAACTTTTCTTCCCGGTCAGAAAACCGAGGATCTCCCAGTCAGAAAACTGTGGAGCCATTTACTTTTACCCCGGCCAAAAAACCGAGGATCTGACGGCCAAAAAACCGTTAGATATTGTTTGAATTCCGGCCAGAAAGCCGCGAAACTTTTCTTCCCGGTCAGAAAACCGAGGATCTCCCAGTCAGAAAACTGCGGAGCCATTTATTTTTACCCCGGCCAAAAAACCGAGGATCTGACGGCCAAAATCGTTAGATATTGTTTGAATTCCGGCCGGAAAGCCGCGAAACTTTTATCCCCGGTCAGAAAACCGAGGATCTCCCCAGTCAGAAAACTGCGGAGCCATTTACTTTTACCCCGGCCAAAAACCGAGGATCTGACGGCCAAAAAACCGTTAGATATTGTTTGAATTCCGGCCAGAAAGCCGTGAAACTTTTATCCCGGTCGGAAAACCGAGGATCTCCCCAGTCAGAAAACTGCGGAGCCATTTACTTTTACCCCGGCCAAAAAACCGAGGATCTGACGGCCAAAAACCGTTAGATATTGTTTGAATTCCGGCCCGAAAGCCATGAAACTTTTATCCCCGGTCAGAAAACCGAGGATCTCCCAGTCAAAAAAATCGCGGAGCCATTTACTTTTACCCCGGCCAAAAAACCGAGGATCTGACAGCCAAAAAACCATTAGATATTATTTGAATTCCGGCCAGAAAGCCATAAAACTTTTATCCCCGGTCAGAAAACCGAGGATCTCCCAGTCAAAAACTGCGGAGCTATTTACTTTTACCCCGGCCAAAAAATCGAGGATCCGACGGCCAAAAACCGTTAGATATTGTTCGAATTCCGCCGAAAGCCGTGAAACTTTTATCCCTGTCGAAAACCGAGGATCTCCCGACAAGAAAAACTGCGAGCCATTTACTTTTACCCCGCCAAAAAACCGAGGATCCGACGGCCAAAAAACCGTTAGATATTGTTTGAATTCGGCCAGAAAGCCGTGAAACTTTTATCCCCGGTCGAAAACCGAGGATCTCCCGACCGAAAACTGCGAGCCATTTACTTTTACCCCGGCCAAAAACCGAGGATCCGACGGCCAAAAACCGTTAGATATTGTTTGAATTCCGCCCAGAAAGCCGTGAAACTTTTTATCCCCGGTCGTAAAACCGAGGATCTCCCGGCCGAAAAACTGCGGAGCCATTTGTTTTGACCCCGACCAAAAACCGAGGTTCTAGCGGCCAAAAACCGTTAGACATTGTTTGAATTCCGCCCGAAAGCCGTGAAACTCTTCTACAAAATCCCGGCCGGAAAGCCGTTGAACGTTTGTGAAACCATGATTTTCTTACCCAAAGAGTCTTTTTAATCACTTTCTGTGTCACAACTAACTCACGAAATTTTCCTAGCAAAACTGGGGCAGAAAAATTTCGTTCGTTTGTTTGTTTTGTTGTCTAAATAGGTTTGACCTCGGGACGCAAGGATCGAGATAACCTACAAATGGAACATTCAATCCAGAGTGAAGAAAAGAAGAAAAGAACCAAAAGAAAAGAGTTCAAATGTTGGAGTAAACAAAGGCACGATTGCTCAGAAGATGATCGAAGTAACAAGCTCCGCCGACTCCGTTTCACTCAATGTTACAGAAATAAACAAGCACGTACAGCTTGCGGAGCATCAAGATTCAGATCGAGGTCTACAGCAAATCAGCTAAGATTCAAGATCAAGTTTTCAAGAGAATCATAGATAGGAATCTTGTAACTCATAGTTTGATAGCATAGCTAGTTCGACTTTAATTTCTTTTGGTGTAATAAGGAGATCAGTAAGCAGTAAACAGCAACATGCAGCAACGATAGCAACAGTAACAGCAAAGTGTCAGTCCACGGTAGTCCCAGCTACCAAAACTTCCCGAACTACATTGACCTGATTCCTGTTTAGCCCAGGATATGTAGGAAGCCTCCGAAGCAAAGGCTCGGTCAAAACTCTTTCAAAATGCTTCCCACGGAGTATCCAAACGGGCAAAAATCGCTCGTATTTGCTCATTTATCTTTGCACGAAAAACTCTTCATGGTTTTCCGCGCAAAGAGGGGCAGCTGTGAGCACGTGATTTTTGCCTAACATGAATTACTCCCACAAAATCAAAACAAAAATTGTCTATTTTTTTACGATGTGTGTTTTAGTGAATTTTCGTGTTATTTTTGGTAATTGTTTGCATTTGTATATGCATGATTATATATGTTAAATTGATAAAAAATACAAAAATATGTCGTGTTTACATTTCTTATCTAACTTTGAAATTAGGAGTAATTAATTTTATCTTACAAAATGAAAATCACAAAAAAATAATTCATCTTTTTACATTTTTAGCATTTAAATGCTTAATTATGTGATTTATGTTTAATTGATATTTAATTGTATGTAACGATTGTTAGTATAATTAGTATTAGTTAATTTGATTTGATTTTTTTTAGTGTAGTTAGAATTTTTTTTTATTTTTTATAAATTAGGAGTTTAAATTAATTGAGAGGGAGGAAATAATTAAAGCTTTGTTTGAAATTCGATTTGGGCCAAATTCAATTAAATCAAGAAAGGCCCAAAACACTACCCAGTCCAAACCACCAGATCCGTCTCCCTGACCCGGCCAATACAACCCGACCCATTCCCGTTTTAATCTGGACCGTTGGTTTTCATCCATCCAACGGTCCTAATTAAATCCCTAATTTAATTATACTAAACCCCCCAAACCCTAATATTCCTCTTCATTTCTCCTTCTCTCTTCTCTCACTCTCCAGGCCGCCCCTAACACCTCCCTCCTTCTCTTCTTCTTCAACGCGTCCGACCAGCCACCATCACCCCAGCCCATCGTCCAACCAGCCACCATCACCCCAGCCCATCGTCCATCCACACAGCTACCTTCGCACCAAGCGACGCCTCCAAGCACCACGACCGTGCCACCCCTTCGAAACTCCATCTCCGCTGCACCACCAAAGCTCCATATAATGTCAGTAACTTAAACCACCTATACATCCAGTCAAACACCACGTAATACCTCCCATAAAATTAAACTTCAACCAACAGCCGCAACACCACTCTTATCATCATTTCCGTCTCTATTCCATACCCAAACCATCAAGCCCCAAAACGAATTGCAAGAACCCTAAATTCCGATTTAGGGATTTATTTGTTTCGGATTTTTGAGAAATTGGGGTCTAATAGACCTTAATTGATTCGTTTTCGTTTGAAAACATTTCAATTAAGGTCCGTTCGATCCCGAATACGAATTTTCTATTCTCGGCCGCTGCTTTGGTTTCAAATTGTTCGGAGGTACTGTTTTATTCCCTCTCTTTCCTTGTTATTTTTATTTGTTTTGATTATGATTGTTCGTTTGTTGATATTTCTTCGGACAGTTATGCAATTCTCTATTTTTTCTTCATCTCTTGGGACCTTTTATTTGGTCGACTTGTTAGTTGTTATTCTTCGCTGTTTAACGAGTGATTGTGAATCGAATTCGATTCGTCGTTAATATCGTTAAGTTGTTTGATATTGAAATTATAACATGCTGTCCGAAATTGTGTAGTCACTGCTTGTCGGATTTTTGTTTGTCGATTACGCATATCGTAATCGGCTAATCGAATGATATAGAATATGTGTTCGCGTCGATTAGCGTCGTCGATTAGTTAGCTTCATTTTTCTCTTTTCTCTTCTTTGGCCGAGAACACTGTTTTAGTGAATTGTCAATGCTAAAGTTCTGTTTTGTCTATTTGATTACCAATGTTGTTGAATACAGGTTCGCGTCGATTAGCGTCGTCGAACATTTAGTTTCGTATTTGTTTCATTTTTTTTTCTTTTCTCTCGGCTTTGAGTGTTATAAATTGTGAATTTGTTTGTCGGCTTTATGTTATCGATTATACAAGTTGTAATCGACTGTTTGAATGTCGTCGGTTAGATTCGTAGGTTCGTTTGTTAGAACATTAGAGCACAAGTCCGGCATTGGCCGAGATCTCCCGATTCACTGTTCCTGTGTTTGTTTGAATGTCAATCGCACATATTGTGATTCGACTCAACGAATGTTGTTGTTTAAATTCACGGAATTATTGTTTGAGAATCCCGGGCAGATTGATTCATATTGGTTTGATTTGAACTATTCTTTTGTTTGCTTGATTTTGTTGATTGGTTCATGTTTGTTTGAATTGAACTTATTGTGTTTTAGTTTAATTTGTTCAAATCCCCTGTTCTTCATTAGTTTGTCTCCATGCCATAATTGATACCATTTTTGGTTTCTTTTGTTTTCCCGTGTGAATTTGTTTGAAGAGGGTTGATAAGAGTTTATAGCTATGAAATTTCATAGTTAACAATCAAATGTCAACTATAATTCAGAAGGATCTTAAGTACAGATAAGTTTAAGAGCAGAACAGTAATTCTCAAAGGTTAAGGTTTAGTTTTAAGATGTCAAAATGGGGAGAATGGTCTTGTTGAGTGAGCTGCCATTAGTACTACAGATTGCTAAACTAATGTGTTGCTTTAAAATAGTGGGCTGTCAGGGAATATAATGATCAAAAGGTTTGAATTCTTAATTGTTTGAATGCTTTTTGAGCTGGAAATGAGAAAGAACATGGGGTATGACTAAAAAAGACTAAAGGGTGCACATGAGTTAGGGAATAAAACAGGCTGGAAGGGGGAGTTGATGAGGGGGATAAAGATTTCTGTTTTGTCATTTGGAGGATATAAAATGGGACTTAAGCTCACTGGAATAGGCAGATTAAAAAAGAGAGAGAACACAGACATATTTTCGGATAGATTCATTCACACTAGAAGAGAACACACAACAGATAGCATACTGTTAACAACAAAAAAACAGAGAGAGAGCATACGTTTGAGAGCAGAAAAACAGTGAACATACAGTGATATACCCTTCTGATATACACACTGTTTTCACACACACACTGTTTGCACACATACTGTTTGCACACATACTGTTTTCACACACACAAACAACAGTGACATACTCTCTGAAAACACACATACTCACAGATATACCCACTGGAAGCAAGCACATTCACACATTGAAATCATCTGGCAGAATAGTGACATACTTCTTGGTTTTCTGGTTCATTGTGCATTTCTACCAGTGATTTGTTTGTTACTACTCTCATATTGATTTTTGGGGTTGTCGTTCATTGTTCCACCAAGTGTCTTGGGTGTTTCGTTCTATTGTCGATCTTCTGCTGTTTTGAAACTCCGAACTGTTGCTGATTTTGTTGCTATCGGATTAATTGCTGTCTGCTGCTGTTTGACTTACCATCTCCTTCTTCTCATTTTCCAATTCAGGTACACAATTTCGATTTCATTGTTGGTGTAGACTTGAAATTAAGCTGGAAATGAGAATGCCTGTTGGTTTTACGCTTTGGATCACTACCTGTCAACTTCAAATTAAATTAGATCTTCTACATGTGTGTTCATTAGCTTTGTAAAGCATATTTGTATAACTAGAATCGCTGCATGTTTCAATTTGAATCACGAGTTGTGAAATCGAGCCAACCTCTTAGTTAGAATGTAAATATTTTTTTTTAATTTTGATATTATGTTTGAATCACTGTCACGAGTTTGTAGTAACTAAAAATTTTTAAATAGAGTTTGAGTTAGCTTCATAATAAGTATGCTTTTACAAGTTTGTAGTAACAGTGGTTTGTAGTTAAAACTTTAGTGTTAGGACAAAAATTTTATTCCCTTTCCGAACAAGTTTGTAGTAACATTGGTTGGCTTCAAAAAAAAAAAAAACCTTAGAGTTAGCTTTGCAATTCGTTAGTTAGTATCAATTGTCCTAAATTTACAAGTCACACGCAAACGAATTCTCGATCTAGTTCGGTAATAGAGTTCAAGATGTATTAAAATCAGGATGTATATACTCATGTCTCGTTAAGAGCTTTTATTTGACCCTAAGTCAACAAGTCATGGAATAAGATATCATTTTGTATATGTTTAAATTAGAAACGACAAAACCATGCATCTTTAGATAAATTGAATTTTGTTTAGTCTAGAAATCTTTTTTAATCGATATAGTTTCAAAGTAATCTGGATATTTTTTTTTATTATTATTATTTACCTATTTGTCAAAGTCCGAGGCCATATTGTAATTAGTCTTTCTTTTGGTATGGTTTCAAATTAATGGAGCGATTTAAAGTTTAATCAGAGCATATAATTTATAAGCATGTATAAAATCAGGAATTTTTAGCCATTTATAATAATTGAAGCGACCGTGCTAGAACCACGGGATCCGGGGGTGCCTAACACCTTCCCTCGGGTCAACAGAATTCCTTACTTAGAATTTCTGGTTCGCCGACTTCATTTGGAAAGTCGAAATTTCCTCGATTCGGGATTTAAATAAATCGGTGACTTGGGACACCATAATTTATTCCAAGTGGCGACTTTGAAATAAATAAAATAATCCCGTTTCGAATATTGTCACTTAAATTGGAAAAACTCCTTTGTACGTTTATCCTTCGGGGTAGGCGCGCCAAAAGGAGGTGTGACAAGTTCTTATATCATCTCAAACCTCCGAGTGTAGTGTAATCACTACCACTAGAACATTTATATTCTTCCAAAAACGAATATATATTCATAAATCAGATGTTTTCTCATTCACATCATGAATGGACCATAATCATCTGTATGTGCTTTATAAAATCTCATGTCAAATCGATGACAAATATTTTCACAAAGTGTGGGATTATTTTGAGAATACTTATTGTTCTCATTACCACAATGATGACGATATAATTTCGTCTATTGCCACGTCCATATCATTGATTATTCATGGTAATAATTTTGTCTTATTTCAGGCTTATTACATAGTGCTATCACATTCTCTAAAGGGAATGAAAATGGAGCAAATTCATTGGGACGAGTTTTTAATTTTTTGCCCACATTTATACATGAATTTAATCATGGCAAGACATAGAAATTTTTACCACTTCATGTGGGTGTAATTTCTTAAAAACTCCATTAGAGTTATAATCAAACTTTGTTGTCTTTGCATGTATATAAAATCAAATTATAGAATTTCAAGAATTTGAAAGAGAAAAGTAAAATACTTACCTTAAATCCAGAATTTTAATCATGAAGGAAGTTCATGAAATAATTGACAATCATTATGCTCAATCCCAAAGTTTCTACTCAATTGGTTAGAGTCTCGTGCTGATAACGTGTTATGAAATAATAAAAGAAGAAGAACAATATTGCAGAGAAAGATAGAGGGGGAATTCTTATTGAATTTTGGGATGATTTACAATGAGGTAAGACCCCTTTATTTATAGGAGAAATATGACTTAGTCACAAAGTAAAATTCTCCACAAGATAGACATTCACTCTAAACAGAATTCGATTCATAACAAAAGTAAAATTATTTATAATATAAGAATATATATCCTTTTTTACATAAATATTAAAATTAGGATAGATTATTAGCCACCTCAATTCAAATGCCTATAGCAAACACATGTCAGGATATATAAGACAAGATTTTATCTTCTGCATTGCATTGACTTTCTCGCCGCAGAACGCCATTGTGTTGCTTGATATTGTTAAATCTTAACTCTCATCACTGCAAATAATAAAATTGGACAAGTTGTGTTATTTGGATTATTTTTTGGAAAATCATATAGGAAATTAAAATTTGAGGGAGAATATGTGTTGAAAAACAATGAATATCGTTCTAAGTTTTATTAACAACAACGTAGTTAACGTGTCATAAAAAGTACTAGAAATGATAAATATAATTTGAATATCTCTTGTTATTTCTCTTAGATTTAACTCTTTCTCCATTCCCACTATTCTACATTTCTTGATCCATGTTCCAACTTGTTAGCACACCTTTGCATTTTTTATCTTTTTAAAAAGATTGACACATTTTTACATTTTCATTTTTCCCTTAATATGATATAGTAATTCATGACATAGATACACCACAATAGCTAAGGCAATCTCATTGAGAGAAGTGCATGAAATCACTTGATTTGATAATTTGTTATGGATCATTCAGAAGGGTATTTTTGATATTTTATATAGAATAACTCAATTATATGTGTCAAAAGTTTTTCTATTAAATATTATGTCCAACTAAATTACGCCAAACAATTAAGGCAGAAATAAATTAAAAAAGTTACGTATTTCCACGAGATTATGCCATGTTGGTCCACATGCAATATGCAGACTATGGATATGGATAATAATAGTTTTTTTTTTAATTTTAGTAAGTTATCCAGTATATCTATTATTATAAATTTAAATCTTTTGATATATTTATCCCCTCGATTACAATTATTACAAAAGAACAAAGACACAGCAAAATTATTGTGTTTTTTAACATGTCCAAGATGAACATAGATTTCTAGGAAGCACAAATAGGGATGAACTCTGAAAGACAGACTGCAGTCATTATCGTGATAATTAATGTCAGTTTGTCTCTTTTACGTATTTGGTTCTCAACCTCTAAGAACGCTCAAAAGTTATTCTTTTATTATTTCCTATATCACATTTTACGTGATACACTTTTTATTTAGTTTATTCCGAAAATAGAAAACGTATTTTTATATTTAAAATAATTTAACTTTAAACTTTTTATTTTAATTATAACAAAATTTTATAACCAAATAAATATGTATAATTTATTTTAGTCCATAAAATTCAAAAGTTCTTCTTTTTTAAACTTCATACCTAAGTGCTACCGTCAAAGAATGTGGTACAGTGGATGAGACTGTTCTTTCTTTAACCAAAGGTTTCAGGTTCGAACCCTGGGTATGAAAAAAATTTTGATAGGGAACACTTCTTCCCTAATGAGACCATACGCGGCACGAATATACGGTCGGACTCCAATACAAATATCGAGACGAAGAATGAGAAACAAAGAAAACAATTTCTTTAATCAATTGAGAGTGTTCTGGGAGAGGGAGAGAGACAGAGCGAGAGCGCTAACTAGTCAGTTCTGTAGGATAATATAATGCAACTTTCGGGGATACAAACTTAAGTTCTTCATGAAAATTGACCTGTCTTGTTGGGATAACAATTTTATTGGTTAAATCATAAAATAAGGGGGGGGAGGGGGTGTGGAACAGCGTTGAAGGATGGATATGTTATGCACCTTAATTAATTCTCGGAGTTACTTATTATTTCCATCAACACATACATTAACTAACTCGGATCTTGGATACATAGAAACCTAATGTTTTTGCCTCTACTGAAGTTTGCACCTTAGATCTCGTGATTCTCCATCCACTTCATATATCATAAGCACATACGGCCACACCTTTGAGTGCGGAGGTGTTAGGATTGTTGGGAGATGCATGTACATGCTTAGGGCCGGGCCAGACTCGTCCCTCGCCCCGTGACGGTTGCACATCTATATTTATATATATAAGTGGGCAATAGAAAAGTGAGGTGGCACCTCTCTTAGGCCAAGATATATATTTATCTGTTTTCTCCTTTTTTTGAATTTTTATCGTTATTCTATCTTCATACTCTCACCTTATTATCTCGATAACCTATTGTCACGACCCGGATTTTCCCCCAACATCGGGATCGTGATGGCGCCTACTCGTGGTAGCTAGGCAAGCCACTATATTCATACTATCCTGTTTTTAACACAATTTTTAATTAAATAAATGCGGAATACTTTATCGAAATAGAAATAACTAATTACAAGATGAAAATCATACTGAAATACTCTACCCAAGACGTGGAGTCACCAACTCACGAACTACTATGGAATACTACACATAAAAGTCTGAAGGAAATATAACATAATTCTGTTTGTCTCGAACAAAGAGACTACAGCTAATAACATAAATAAAGAGAGAGACGCCGGGCCTGCGGACGTCTGCAAGCTACCTCGGTCTCAAATATGATTAGCTCCTAGTGAACTACTATTGCTGCTCCTACTCCTGCTCAAAACCTGGACCTGTGCAAAAACGCACAGCAGTGTAGTATCAGTACAATCCGACCCAATGTGCCGGTAAGTGCCCGGCCTATCCCGGCGAAGTAGTGACAAGCCTAGGACCAGACACCCACATAAACCCGTGCAATTCAATATATATGTATACCACAGAATAACAAGAAATAACCAGGTAATAACACAATAAGGAATATCTCAAAGAATTCAACAATTAACAACAGCTAATAAATTCACAAGGAAAAACAAAGTATAATGGAAACACAAGTAATATCAAGTCAAGGAATAGCAAGCAGTTGCACGGCATCACCCTTCGTGCTTTTACTCTCATCCTCACCAAATAAGCAAATAAAGTACACCGCATCACCCTTCGTGCTTTTACTCTCATCCTCACATCCATAGTACGGCATGATCCTTCGTACATGGTTCAATAACAAGGCACTGCATGATCCTTCGTGCATAATCAATAAAACATGGCACGACATTAACCTTCGTGCATAATCACTAACAAGGCACAGCATTAACCTTCGTGCATAAATAATAAATCAAGGCACGGCATTAACCTTCGTGCATAAATAATAAATCAAGGCCGTCCCATCAAGGGCAATCAATAATTATCTTCACAACAAGTCCCAACAAGGGAGAACAATAACAATTCATCCGTAATATATCTCAAAATAATCATTTTTCAACGACTCACGGTCATACTAGACGCCAGTGTATGGATGCTCGTCACCACAGCCCATACACTGCACTCGATCACATAACACATAACACATAATCCTATTCCTCAAGCTAGGATAGAACAAACACTTACCTCGAATGTTTATGAACAATTCAATCCGTGGAAATGTCTTTTTCTTTCAAATTTGGCTCCAATCCAATCGTATCTATACACAATTGATTTAATATCATCAATACTACTCAACAAACTAATTCTTAAGACCAAATACAACTTTTACAACATTCTGCCCGAAATAGTGAATTTCAACCCCGGCCCACATGGTCGGAACTCGGGGTTAGGACCAAAATCCGGTTACCCATCCCCCACGAGTTCATGTATATGATTTGTTTCAAAATCGGACCTCAATTCGAGGTCCAATTTCCCAATTTATGAAAAACCCTATATTCTAACAAAAACAAGAAATTCTACCATGAAAACCTTTGATTTCTAATGAAAAACATGTTTAATGATGTTAGGAATTGAAAGAATTAAGTAAAAAGTGACTTACAATTGTTTTGACGAAGAAGGAATCCGTGAAGAATCGCAAATGGGTGTTTTTGTTTTGTAAAAAGTGAAGAAATGAACTTAAAATCGTGTTTTACAGTCTCTGTGTTCGCATTTGCGAACATGGGTTCGGAATTGCGAACCCCGACCAATTTCTGGAGTTTGAAAAATAAGCTAAGGCGCTAAGGCTGGGAAGCTCGCATTTGCGAACACTGGCAGACAAGGGAGTGTTCGTATTTGCGAACTAATGTTCGCATTTGCGAACATAGGTTGTATAGGGCAGTGTTCGCATTTGCGAACAATGGTTCGCATTTGCGAACCATGTTCGCATTTGCGAACACAGGCAGTAAATGGCAATGTTCGCATTTGCGAACAATTGTTCGCATTTGCGAACAAGGTTGGGTCATGAGGCTTTCGCATTTGCGATCAGGGTTCGCATTTGCGAGCCCTGCCTTGTACTGCCCCTTCGCAATTGCGAGAAATACTTCGCAATTGCGAAGCCAACAGCTGGGTGAAAAACCAGCAGTGCAACATTTCAGAATTTAATCCAACGGCCTATCAAATCTTTACCCGAGCCCCCGGCTCCAAACCAAACATGTACACAACCTCAAAAACACATTATGAACTTGTTCGTGCGATCACATCGCCAATATCACATCGTTTTCATCAAATCAAGCCTCAAATTCATGATTTTCATACCTTTGGTTTTCAAAACTTTCAAACTTGGGACTCAAGGTCCAAAACATCTCAAACGACATCCGAATGTCACCAAACTTTACAGAAATCACATATATAATATTTAAGACTTGTACCGAGCGTCGGAACCAAAATACGAGCCCGATACCAAGGTCAATTAATTCATTTCCTTTAACAATTACATCAAAAACAATTTCATAGAAAAATTCATAACTTGGGCTCTAGGCCTCGGAATTCGACTCCGGACGCATGTCCAAGTCCCATATTTTCCTACGGACCTCTCGGGACCATCCAATCTCGGGTCCGGATCCGTTTACCAAAAATGTTGACCGAAGTCAACCATATCAATATTAATATCATTTTTATCCAAATTTCTCATAGAATTCATATTTTCTATCACAAAATCTTTCCTGCTACATGCTCGGATTGTGCACGTAAATCGAGGCAACATAGAATGAGGTTTTCAAGGCCTCAGAAGCTCGAAATGATTAATTAAATAAGTGATGACCCTTCGGGTCGTCACAATCTCCACCTCTAAAACAACCGTTCGTCCTCGAACGGACAAAAGAAAGAAGTACCTGAGTCAGGAAACAAGTGTGGGTAGCGGCTCCGCATATCAAACTCCGACTCCTAGGTCGATGCCTCAAGAGGCTGACCCCTCCACTAAACTCACACAGAAGGAAAACTCTTCGACCGTAATTGTCGAACATGCCGGTCTAGAATAGCCACCCGCTCCTCCTCGTAAGATAGATCATTGTCCAATTGGACAGTGCTGAAGTCTAACACATGTGTGGGATCGCCGTGGTATCTCCGAAGCATAGATACGTGAAAAACCGGATGCACGGCTGATAAGCTAGGCGGCAAAGCTAATCTGTAAGCCACCCCTCCCACTCTGTCTAGAATCTCAAATGGACCAATATACCTAGGGCTGAGCTTGCCCTTCTTCCCGAACCTCATCACGCCCTTCATAGGCGACACTCTGAGCAATACTCGTTCACCAACCATGAAATCTACATCTCGAACCTTACGATCTGCATAAGTCTTCTGCCTGGACTGAGCTGAACGCAATCTCTCCTGAATAGTCTTGACCTTATCCAAGGCCTCCCGAACTAAGTCTGTACCCAACAACCGAGCCTCTCCCGGTTCAAACCATCCAACTGGTGATCGACATCGCCTACCATACAACGCCTCATACGGAGCCATCCGGATGCTAGATTGGTAACTGTTATTGTAGGCGAACTCTGCTAATGGTAGAAACTGGTCCCACGAGCCTCCGAAATCAATAACACAGGCTCGAAGCATGTCCTCAAGAATCTGAATAGTCCTCTCTGACTGGCCATCCGTCTGAGGATGAAATGCTGTACTCAACTGAACCTGGGTGCCTAACTCCTGCTGGACCGCTCTCCAGAACCGCGAGGTAAACTGCGTACCCCGATCAGAGATAATAGATACCGGCACTCCATGGAGACGAACAATCTCCCTAATGTAAACCTCCGCTAACCTCTCCGACGAGTAGGAGACAGATACTGGAATAAAGTGTGCTGACTTGGTCACCCTATCAACAATGACCCAAATAGCATCAAATTTCCTCCGAGTCAAAGGAAGTCCAGTAACGAAGTCCATAGTGATCCGCTCCCATTTCCACTCGGGAATTTCAATCCTCTGGAATACACCACCAGGTCTCTGGTGCTCATATTTCACCTGCCGACAATTTAGACACCGAGCGACATACGCAACGATATCTTTCTTCATTCTGCGCCACCAATAGTGTTGCCGTAAGTCCTGGTACATCTTCGCGGCGCCTGGGTGAATAGAATACCGCGAACTGTGGGCCTCTGCTAAGATCAACTCTCGAATTCCTTCGACATTGGGCACACAAACTCGACCCTGCAATTTCAATATCCCATCATCATCTAGATTTACCTGTGTGGCACCTCCCCGCTGTACTGTATCTCTCAACTCACGCAAATGAGGATCATCAAATTGCCTCTCACCGATACGCTCTAATAAAGAAGAACGAGCGACCGTGCAGGCTAACACCCTGCTAGGCTCAGAAATGTCTAATCTCACGAACCGGTTGGCTAAGGCCTGGACATCTAGAGCTAATGGTCTCTGACTGACCGGAATGTATGCAAGACTACCCATGCTGGCATACTTTCTACTCAAAGCATCGGCCACCACATTGGCCTTACCTGGGTGATATAAGATAGTAACATCATAGTCTTTTAGCAACTTTAACCATCTCCGCTGTCGTAGATTCAACTCCTTCTGCTTGAACAAGTACTGTAGGCTTTTGTGATCAGTGTACACCTCACATGTCACACCATATAGATAATGCCTCCAGATCTTTAAGGCATGAACCACTGCTGCTAACTCAAGATCATGAACTGGATAATTCTTCTCATGTATCTTTAACTGCCTCGAAGCATAAGCGATAACCTTACCATCCCGCATCAATACCGCTCCAAGCCCTGTACGAGATGCGTCACAATAAACTGTATAAGGCCCTGCACCCGTAGGTAGTATCAACACCGGCGCGGTGGTCAAGGCTGTCTTGAGCTTTCGAAAGCTCGCCTCACACTCCTCTCGACCACCGGAACCGGACACCCTTCTGGGTCAATCTGGTCATCGGGGCTGCAATAGAAGAAAACCCCTCTACAAAACGACGGTAGTAACCTGCTAATCCCAAGAAACTCCGGATCTCAGTCACTGAAGCTGGTCGAGGCCAATTCTTGACTGCCTCAATCTTCTTTGGGTCTACCTGAATACCTTCCACTGATACAATGTGACCCAGAAATGCTACCGAACTCAGCCAGAACTCACATTTAGAAAATTTGGCATATAGCTGGTTATCTTTCAGAGTCTGAAGAACCACTCTGAGGTGCTGCTCGTGCTCTTCATGGCTGCGGGAGTACACCAGGATGTCATCTATAAAGACTATCACGAACAGATCTAAGTAAGGCCCGAATACCCGATTCATCAACTCCATGAATGCTGTTGGGGCATTGGTCAACCCGAAGGACATGACCAAGAACTCATAATGCCCATATCTAGAGCGAAAGGCTGTCTTAGGAATGTCAGCCGCCCTGATCTTCAGCTGATGGTAGCCTGACCTCAAGTCTATCTTTGAAAATACCTTGGCACCCTGAAGCTGGTCAAATAAATCATCAATTCGCGGAAGTGGATATTTATTCTTTTATCGTTACTTTTTTTAATTTCCAATAATCAATACACATCCGCATCGAGCCATCCTTCTTCTTACAGGTGCACCCCAGGGAGAAACACTGGGCCTGATAAAGCCCTTTTCTAGAAGGTCTTGCAACCGATTTTTTATCCCCTTTAACTCCGGCGGGGCCATACAATAGGGTGGAATAGAGATGGGCTGAGTGCCCGGTGCCAGATCAATACAAAAATCAATATCCCTATCGGGTGGCATGCCCGGCAGGTCTGAAGGAAAAACCTCAGGAAACTCCCGTGCAATAGGGACCGACTCAATGGAAGGAACTTCGGCGCTGGAATCACGAACATAAGCCAAATAAGCTAGACACCCCTTCTCGACCATACGTCGAGCCTTAACATAAGAAATAACAGTGCGAACGGAGTGGCTTGAGGTACCTTTCCACTCTAGTCGGGGTGATTCTGGCAAGGCTAAGGTCACCGTCTTAGCATGGCAATCAAGAATAGCATGGTATGGGGACAACCACTCCATCCCCAATATGACATCAAAATCTACCATATCCAAAAGCAACAGATCAACACCGGTCTCAAGACCCCCAAATATAACTACGCACGAACGATGCACCCGATCGACTACAATGGAGTCACCCACTGGTGTAGCCACATAAACTGGAATATCCAGAGCATAGGCGGGCACGACCAAATACGGTGCGAAGTAGGAAGACACATAGGAATATGTAGATCCAGTGGTCAAATAATACCGAAGCACCTCTCGCCACACACAAGAATAGTACTCGTACTCACGGCATCCGATGCCTCTCGCCTCGGCCCGGCCGGTAAAGCATAGAATCCGGGATCCGCACCTCCCCTCCGAGCCGCGTCTCTAGGACGACCATCAACCGGTTGACCTCTACCTCTCTGGCTGGACCGTCTCCACCTCTACGGTCTCGACCTCCACCTCTATAATCTCTACCCCCGCCTCTCGGCCGGGCCGGGCAGCCGAGGGTCGACCGGGGCCCGAATCATAGTGACGAGGACCTCGCCGCCGAGAGTTGCCCGCCGCTAGAGGGCAATACCCGATAAAATGACTCGGGTCACCACAACCGTAGCAACTCTGGACCGATAGGGCCGCTGGCCCCGACGACCCGAATGGCCTCCACGAACACTCGAAAGAGGCTGAGCATTAATAGAGGTCGGTCCGAATAATGCCCCGAAAACCGCGATCACCCGGTCCACCCCGTGAAGCCTCGAAGGCGGAATGAAAAGGCCTGGAGGACCGGCCTCTATCAAAGGATTCTCTCCCACCAGAGGAAGAACCACCAAACCTGCCTGAATGACGAGGCCTCTTATCTGAAGAACAACCGCCTCCCCTAGCAAGAGCCATCTCAACTCTGCGTGCCGCATTGGCCGCCTCCCGAAATGATATGTCACTCCCCACGCCCATAGCCATCTCGGGAGTCTAATCGGCCGATTAAGCCCATCTATAAACCTCGCGGACCCTCTCCCGCTCCGTGGGAAGTATCACCACCGCATGACGAGCCAAATCGACAAATCTCGTCTCATACTCTGTAACCGTCATAGTGCCCTGACGGAGGCGCTCAAACTGCCTCCGAAGTACATCCCGCCGAGTAGCAGGGAGAAACTTCTCCATAAATAGTTCCGCAAACCGATCCCATGATAAAGCTGGGGACCCTGCTGGTCGAGTCAGGCAATAATCTCTCCACCAAGTCTTGGTGGATCCTGCAAGTCTGAAGGTACATAAGTCAACTCCGTTTGTCTCCACGATCCCCATAGTCTTGAGAATCTCATGGCAACTGAATAAGAAGTCCTGAGGATCCTCTGATGCGGCTCCACCGAATGTAGTGGTAAATAGCTTGGAGAACCGATCAAGTCTCCATAACGAATCGTAAGTCATGGCCGCTCCATCACCTGCACGAGCCGTGGTACTCGACCGAGCGGCCACAACCGGTCGAACCACCGGTGCTCGAGGCCGAGGAGCCACCGGCTCCGAGAGACGAGCAACAGGAGTCCGGGCCCCTCCTCCGGCCTGAGAAGTGGCTGGTGCAACTGATAATAAACCCGCTCCGGCAATGTTGTCCATAAATCCCGCTATTCTCGACCAAAGCATCCCGAGATCCGGGTAAATAAAGCCTCTCCCGGGACCCGAGCCGGGCCCACTGGAGCTGCCGGAACCGGAACCTCCTCGTCAATCTCAATACGAGGCTCCACCTCTCGGGGTAGCCGCCTCGGGCCGAGTTCTACCCCTACCACGGCCTCTGACACGCCTTGGCCCCCGCCCTCACCGGAGCCGCTCCGGGCTCGGCCGCCGGTCGCCGGACGAAGGCGCGTGTCCTCACCATCTCGAAAGGACAGAATAGAAATTCAATCGCAATTGAGGAACAAGTCGCACGACAAGAAAGAACAAACGAGAGACTCTTTCCTAACTCAATAGACTCCGGAGGACAAGTACATACGTCTCCGTACCTACCTCTCAAACTCTACTAAGCTTGTTCGTGAGTGGCGAGACCTATGTAACCTAGAGCTCGATACCAACTTGTCACGACCCGGATTTTCCCCCAACATCGGGATCGTGACGGCGCCTACTCGTGGTAGCTAGGCAAGCCACTGTATTCATACTATCCCGTTTTTAACACAATTTTAATTAAATAAATGCGGAATACTTTATCGAAATAGAAATAACTAATTACAAGTGAAAATCATACTGAAATCCTCTACCCAAGACGTGGAGTCACCAACTCACGAACTACTATGGAATACTACACATAAAAGTCTGAAAGAAATATAACATAATTCTGTTTGTCTCGGAACAAAGAGACTACAACTAGTAACATAAATAAAGAGAGAGACGTCGGGCCTGCGGACGTCCGCAAGCTACCTCGGTCTCAAATGTGATCAACTCCCACGCAATCGATTTACTGCTGCTGCTCCTGATCGTAACCTGGACCTGTGCAAAAACGCACAGAAGTGTAGTATCAGCACAACCGACCCCATGTGCTGGTAAGTGCCCGGCCTATCCCGGCGAAGTAGTGACAAGCCTAGGACCAGACACCCACATAAACCTGTGCAATTCAATATATATGTATACCATAGAATAACAAGAAATAACCAGGTAATAACACAATAAGGAATATCTCAAAGAATTCAACAATTAACAACAGTTAATAAATTCACAAGGAAAAACAAAGTATAATGGAAACACAAGTAATATCAAGTCAAGGAATAACAAGCAGTTGCACGGCATCACCCTTCGTGCTTTTACTCTCATCCTCACCAAATAAGCAAATAAAGTACACGGCATCACCCTTCGTGCTTTTACTCTCATCCTCACATCCATAGTACGGCACGATCCTTCGTACATGGTTCAATAACAGGGCACGGCATGATCCTTCGTGCATAATCAATAAAACATGGCACGGCATTAACCTTCGTGCATAAATAAATAAACATGGCACGGCATCACCCTTCGTGCATTATCACTCTTCCTCACCCAAATAACAATCACAATTAAGGGCAAAGAAAGAAGCAGTAATTCATAAACTGTCCCAACAAGGGCAATCAATAATCATCTTCACAACAAGTCCCGACAAGGGAGAACAATAACAATTCATCTGTAATATATCTCAAAATAATCATTTTTCAACGACTCACTGGTCATACTAGACGCCAGTGTATGGATGCTCGTCACCACAGCCCATACACCGCACTCGATCACATAACACATAACACATAATCCTATTCCCTCAAGCTAGGATAGAACAAACACTTACCTCGAGTGTTTATGAACAATTCAATCCGTGGAAATGTCTTTTTCTTTCAAATTTGGCTCCAATCCAATCGTATCTATACACAATTGATTTAATATCATCAATACTACTCAACAAACTAATTCTTAAGACCAAATACAACTTTTACAACATTCTGCCCGGAATAGTGAATTTCAACCCCGGGCCCACATGGTCGGAACTCGGGGTTAGGACCAAAATCCAGTTACCCATCCCCCCACGAGTTCATGTATATGATTTGTTTCAAAATCGGACCTCAATTCGAGGTCCAATTTCCCAATTTATGAAAAACCCTATTTTCTAACAAAAACAAGAAATTCTACCATGAAAACCTTTGATTTCTAATGAAAAACATGTTTAATGATGTTAGGAATTGAAAGAATTAAGTAAAAAGTGACTTACAATTGTTTTGATGAAGAAGGAATCCGTGAAGAATCGCAAATGGGTGTTTTTGTTTTGTAAAAAGTGAAGAAATGAACTTAAAATCGTGTTTTACAGGTCTCTGTGTTCGCATTTGCGAACATGGGTTCGCAATTGCGAACCCCGACCAATTTCTGGAGTTTGAAAAATAAGCTAAGGCTGGGAAGTTTGCATTTGCGAACATTTGTTCGCATTTGCGAACACCGGCAGACAAAGGGGGTGTTCGCATTTGCGAACTAATGTTCGCATTTGCGAACATAGGCTGTATAGGGCAGTGTTCGCATTTGCGAACAATGGTTCGCATTTGCGAACCAAGGCATTATAGGGAATGTTCGCATTTGCGAACTTTTGTTCGCATTTGCGAACTTTTGTTCGCATTTGCGAACATAGGCAGGCCCTAGGGTTTCGCATTTACGATCAGGGTTCGCATTTGCGAGCCCTGCCTTGATCAGTCCCCTTCGCAATTGCGAGAAATGCTTCGCAATTGCGAAGCCAACAACTGGGTGAAAAACCAGCAGTGCAAAATTTCAGAATTTAATCCAACGGCCTATCAAATCTTTACCCGAGCCCCCCGGCTCCAAACCAAACATGTACACAACCTCAAAAACACATTATGAACTTGTTCGTGCGATCACATCGCCAATATCACATCGTTTTCATCAAATCAAGCCTCAAATTCATGATTTTCATACCTTTGGTTTTCAAAACTTTCAAACTTGGGACTCAAGGTCCAAAACATCTCAAACGACATCCGAATGTCACCAAACTTTACAGAAATCACATATATAATATTTAAGACTTGTACCGGGCGTCCGAACCAAAATACGAGCCCGATACCAAGGTCAATTAATTCATTTCCTTTAACAATTACATCAAAAACAATTTCATAGAAAAATTCATAACTTGGGCTCTAGGCCTCGGAATTCGACTCCGGACGCATGTCCAAGTCCCATATTTTCCTACGGACCTCTCGGGACCATCCAATCTCGGTCCGGATCCGTTTACCAAAAATGTTGACCGAAGTCAACCATATCAATATTAATATCATTTTTATCCAAATTTCTCATAGAATTCATATTTTCTATCACAAAATCTTTCCGCTACATGCTCGGATCGTGCACGCAAATCGAGGCAACATAGAATGAGGTTTTCAAGGCCTCATTTTTATCGTTATTCTATCTTCATACTCTCACCTTATTATCTCGATAACCTATATTTTTAATAATCTCAATAACTCTCTTGTCTTCTATCCCCATAGCCCTCAAATATTTAATATGTAAATTTACGATGATTTATATTTATCTTTTTAAAAATTTTAATATAGTTACTCACACCTCTTTAACTTCCACTCTTAATAATATCCATAACTCCTATGCTTTTCATAACCCCCCAAATATTTAATTTAAAAGTTTAAGATATCATATGGTATTCCTCTACTATTGCTTATATAAATTAGGGTATAAATTAATAACTTTTGTTACATGAAACCCCAACCCAAAGTTAATCTTTTTTCATATCTGAAATAGTAATGATGCCATATTTATAGCAGTATTACATTCATGTTTTAGTTTTACTGGAGAAACTATGCGCTGCTTCTATATTTCTTTTTTCCTTTTGTTTCTTATGATTAAGGTTCTCCACAAGATTTGCGTTTTATTTCTTTTCTTCTACTTTCTTTCTGACTTTGGGTAATGTTGTATCTATATACTTTGCTTTAAGATTGGTGTAAAATTCATGAATGGATAGCATGTTCTTGCTGATGTTAATGTATTTTGGATGTATACTAAAGGTGAAAACACATATAAATACATATATAGTTGAATAGTTCTAAAACAATTTTAAGGAATATATCAATTTGTAACATTCAACAAATAACATTGCTAAAAAAATTGGTAGTTGATTTCCACTCAAGGAAGTGCTAAAAGCAAGAACCGTAACAATGAAATCATGCAACAATTCATGGCAATACGTAAGAATGGGTCTTTTGTTTTTCTATTTTTTTTAAAAAAAATTAAGCAAAATCATCTGCAAGCAACTACGAAGGACAAGAATTGAGTGTAAGAGATAAATCACATCTAAAAAACCACCTTTCTTGTATTTTTCAACATAGAAACGGCCAATGACCCAAGTGGTTGCAACTTTCCCTTTTTAATTATTATTTCATCATGTACAAATTTCTTTTGTTTGTATTTTAATTTTTTATCTGTACTATAGCTTTACATTCTTTTTATGTAAGGAGAAACATCCGAACAAAATTTTAAAAAATTAAACTAACTTAGATATGCATATATTAAATAAAAACATTTATTATTCTATTAAAAAATACAAATTTCTTAAACTTCAACTTTGTAGAAAATCAAAGAGATAATTATATAAGAAATACATAGCTTTTATAAAATAATAAAAGAACAAGAACAATATTGCAGAGAAAGAGATAGAGGGAATTCTTATTGAATTTTGGGATGATTTACAATGGGATAATAAGATCCCTCTATTTATAAGAGAAAAATGACTTAGTCACAAAATAAAACTCTCTACAAGATAGGCATTCACTCCAAATAGAATTCTATTCTTAACACCCCCCCTT
>JASVEL010008162.1:0-94661 GCA_032618575.1 Nicotiana noctiflora | reverse complement strand
CAAATTTGCCTTTCGCTTCAGCCCAATGTGGCAAGATACACCTCAAAACCAATTGTTCTACTTCAAATTTTTGAGGACGTACCTTCTTATTATAGTCTCTAGCCATTCTCCGTTGATATAATTGCCCATGACAAACCGCAGCTAACCTCTTCTCATCAATCAGATTCAATTGTTCCAATCGGGCTTTTACCTATTCATCATCAACGGTCTCAGCTTCAGCTATGATTCGAAGAGATGGTATTTCAATTTTTGTGGGTATAACAACCTCTGTTCCATACACCAATGAATAGGGTGTGGTACCAATCGAAGTACGTATTGTTGTGCGATAACCCATAAGAGCAAAAGGTTTTTTCTCATGCCATTGTCTAGACTCTTCCACCATTTTCCTAAGAATCTTCTTTATATTCTTATTTACAGCTTCTACCACTCCATTTGCCTTTGGTCTATAAGGTGTAGAGTTACGATGCATTATTTTAAATTTCTGACATGCTTCCGCCATGAGGTGACTGTTCAGATTTGCCCCATTGTCCGTGATAATTACTTTAGGAATTCCAAATCGGCATATGATATTTTCATGCACAAAATCCACCACGGCCTTCTTCGTCATCGCCTTGAATCTCTTTGCCTCCACCCATTTAGTATAATAGTCAATCGCGATCAAGATAAAACTGTGTCCATTAGAGGCCGCAGGCTCTATTAGTCCGATGACATCCATGCCCCAAGCAACAAATGGCCAAGGTGCAGACATCGTATGCAATTCAAAAGGTGGGGAATGAATCAAATCTCCATGTACTTGACATTGGTGGCATTTCTTCACATATCTAATACAATCCCGTTCCATAGTGAGCCAATAATATCCTGCTCTCAGTATCTTCTTTGCTAAAACATACCCGCTCATATGAGGTCCGCAAGCTCCCGCATGTAACTCAGTCATAATCATGTCAGCTTGTTGCGCATCCACACATCTCAGCAAACCCAAGTCTGGTGTTCTTTTATATACAATCCCTCCACTAAGGAAAAAGCCACTTGCTAATCGTCTTATAGCCCTCTTCCGATCTCCAGTGTCTTGTTATGGGTACTTTCCTATCTTCAAGTATTCCTTGATATCATGATACCACAGTTCTCCATCTAGCTCTTCTTCCATAGCAAAACAATAAACATTTTGATCATACACCTATATCTGAAGTGGGTCTATATAGGCTTTATCCGGATGATGCAACATAGAGGATAATGTGGCCAGAGCATCTTCTACTTCATTGTGTATTATTGGGATGTGTTTGAACTCTATAGATTGAAATCTCTGGTATAGTTCATGTAGACAATGTCGATAACGTATCAATTTCAAATCTCTTGTCTCCCGTTCTCCTTGAATTTGATGTATCAAAAGATCCGAGTCACCCAGGACCAAAATCTCCTGAACACCCATATCTATTGCCATCCTCAATCCCAATGTACACGCTTCATATTCGGAAATATTATTGGTACAGAAAAATTGAAGCTGAGCAGTAACGGGATAGTGCTGACCCATTTCTGAAATAAGTACTGCTCTAATTCCAACTCCTTTACTGTCGACGGCTTCGTCAAAGTACATTCTCCAACCTGGCATGTCACTTTGTTCTATTTCTTCAACATTCATTGCCTTCTAATCCGAAAAATATGTCTTTAGCGGCTCTTATTCATCATCCACTAGATTCTCTGCTAGATGATCTGCAACTGCTTGCGCCTTCATTGTCGTACGTGTTACATAGATTATGTCAAATTCTGTGAGCAGAATCTGCCATTTAGCAAGTCTTCCTGTAGGCATGGGCTTGTGAAATATATACTTTAAAGGATCTAACCGTGATATCAGATATGTGGTGTAAGCTGACAAGTAGTGTTTCAGTTTTTGAGCAACCCAAGTTAATGCACAACATGTTCTCTCCAACTGAGGGTATTTTACCTCATAAGATGCGAACCTTTTGCTGAGGTAATATATCACCTGCTCTTTCTTTCAGTCTCATCATGCTGCCCCAGTACACGGCCAAAAGAATTGTCTAACATTGTCAAATAAATGATCAAAGGTCTTCCCGATTCCGAAGGAACTAACACTGGAGGATTGGCCAAATATTCTATAATCTTGTCAAGGCTTCTTGGCATTCATCGGTCCAATTTACTGCTGCATCTTTCTTCAACAATTTGAAAATAGGCTCACATGTTGATGTCAACTGAGCAATGAATCTGCTAATATAGTTCAGCATGCCTAGTAAGCTCATTACTTCCTTTTTGTTCTTCGGCGGAGGCAAATTCTGGATTGCTTTTATCTTTGATGGATCTAATTCAATGCCACGCCGGCTTACTATAAACCCAATAACTTTTCTGAAGGCACCCCGAAAGCACATTTTGATAGATTGAGCTTGAGATTATATATTCGGAGCCACTGAAAAAAATTTCTCAAGTCTTTGACATGGTCATATTGCTTTTTGGACTTATTGCTGACATCGTCCACATACACTTCTATCTCTCGGTGCATCATATCATGAAGCATAGTGGTCATTTCCCTCATATATGTAGCTCCGACGTTCTTCAACCCAAACGGCATCACTCTATAACAATATGTTCCCCAAGACGTGATAAAGGCTGTCTTTTCTGTGTCTTCTTCGTCCATTAGGATCTGATGATAACCCGCATAACAATCTACAAACCTGTGTCTTCTTCGACCATTAGGGTTTCCTACGTATCCCATCTAATGGCGAGAATCAAACCTGCGTAGTTCGTTCAGATTATTTGACCAATTATTTTAACAACAATGTTTTTTTCCTATTTTTTTTATCTTCTTTTCAAATTTTCTAACAACTCCTCGCTAATATCTCAATATCTTTTTTTTCCAGCATTTTCTCTTTTTATTTTCTCGGGATTTTTGCTGGTCCGGATAATGATCCCAGACAATTAAAATGCAACATATAATATACCGGGTCACCTTTCCTAGACAGACCCAACCCCTGTGTTGAGTCCCCTAAGATAGTTATGATGCAAATAATCGTCCTACAACTATGTTTAATGTCTTATAGTTTTCATAAAGTGCTAGACCATGTATCCGAGTGGACAACTCAGATCGAGGAGGGGGCTACGTACCGGTGACCCGCGGGGTCATTCTGCTTTGTTACTTATCCGGCCTCTGTTTCTTATTTTGGGTATAACTTAACAGAAAGTGGAGTCTCAACCAGTAAGCACATCCCCGGAGGTAAAGAAAAGAAGGGTTTTCGGCACAGTTTATATATACAATCCACATAATATTGAAGCGATAAAAGATATAGCATATTGGTAAAAGCATGTAACAAAGACAAATAATACTAAGAACGGCAACTCTAACGAGCTCGAATTCTTAAACCCTGAACCGAAGTTCTGGGTCAAATTTTCCCAGCAGAGTCGCCAGAGCTATCACACCTCCCTTTTTACTACCTTTTTTATTTCCCGTATCAAGAGATTAAGGTATACCTCGATACTACGAATACCCCCGGAAGGATATAATAACAACAAGGAAGGAGTTTTTCCAAATAAAGGACAATTGGTTCGGGATTTTATTTACAGTTTTAGAGTCACCACTTGAGAAAATAATGGTGTCCCAAGTCAACGATTAACACCGAATCCGATGAAGTTGACTATATTTTTTATCAGTCCGCGTAACGAAAAATCCGGATAAGGAATTTTGTTAACCCGGGAGAAGGTGTTAGGAACTCCCGGATTCCATGGTTTTAGCACGGTCGCTCAATTGTCATTCTTGGTTTAAATGATTTATTACATGCCTTTTAACAATATGTATGTGTTTCAACTTGAATATTTTACGAATTATGACGTCGCGAAAACGTATTTCTAGTCACACCGCAACCAGTACGCCTGTGACTTTTAACACATTTCGGCTTCGCCGGGATTTACGATTTGAGTCACATAAAATGTGCACTCGTATTAGGGAAAGTATATTTTTAAAAGTCGTGCCTAAATCGTCTATCGACTTCTTAATCTTTTGGAAAGGTTGTAAAATTAACTAGCAACCTTCCCGAGTTGTTTTGTTCTCAATGCGATCCACATCCCATTTAATTTTATAATCCAATCCTATATGTATACACTATATTTTCTATTTTTTGCTTTTTTTCCCTAATTTATTGTTTTTCCAGAATGCAGGCCAAGCCTTATTTTATTACATGGGCCTGGACTGTGGCACTCTATTCAGTGTATCAGTTCATATATCTGGATCTTAGAACCCAGGAACACGCTGAGAGTATTTAGGAGAAGCTCAGTAAGGTATTTACGTAATTCTAGGCCGTCGCAACTTATTAGGCCCAGATCAGACATAATTAGATAAGAACAATAGAAATCAGAACTCATTGTTTACACAGAGGATCAAATTCAGAAGATAATAAAACTTAAACTATTTTATTCAATGAAGAGAAATGGAATACAGAATTACAATATTAATTTCAAACTTTAAATGTCCAGTGTGAATGAAGTCTAATTAACAGATGGTTTTTGTTCTTATGTTTAACAGCTATTTTAAACTACTAAATCTAATTACTTAATATCTAAAACTATCAGTGTTATAACTTGATAATATGCTAAGCTCAATTACTTGCAGCATTCAGAGAACTAACAGAATATATTAAACATTAAACTATATTATATGTATCATTTAACTAACTATGTAACATGAGACTTCATATTTTAATATCACTTTTAAACGCAATATTTCATTTACTACTAACAGTGTTCATATTAAACTAACTATTATCGAATTAAACTAATTGCTGGATGTTAATGTCATTAATAATCTACTTGTATTCGGGTTTACTTTTATATCAGATTAATTGTTAACCTATTCTATTTAACTAGGCGATTACGATCATTACTACTATACTAGTCAACTTACTATACTACTACATTATTCCAACTTTGTCCGTGATTCATATGAGTCAATTGTACAATACTTCCTACCAAATTACAATTCCAACGAAATCATAATCTATCTACAAAAACAAACTCAGAAAACATTAACAGAAACTGTAGAGAATTCAAATAGTTTATTTTTCAACTTCAATTCCAACTGAAATTGCATGAGATTCAAGTTGTGTACCTTATTCATCAATAAAAATCGATGAGTCTAAGGGAGATGAAGGCAGGAAATAAGCAGGTAGATCACAGCAGTAATGCAACAGCAATGGAGGTGAATGAATCACAGCAACACAAATGAATTCAGCAGTCGAATATGAATTCCAAAACCAGCAAAGCAATATCCAGCAGAAGACCAATAGAAAACCAGCAAATAACAAAGAGATTTTCTACAGAACTTCAGAATACAGCTTCGACTAAACCAGAAAATTATGCTATGTATTTGTATTTTTTAGTATCTCTGAATTTGTTCAAAAATCCAGCCCTTAATCAGGCTCTATTCCAGCCGATTTATAGATAAAGTTGGTGAAATTTTGGGGGGGGGGGGAATTTGAAAACGTTATTTCTAATTCCCTCCCCTTAATTCTTTTATTTGCTACACTTTAATATCCATTTCAAATTCAAATTTGCCTTCCAGCATGTGCTGAAAAGTTCTATTTGATTCTATTTGAGGTGTATTACTAGTATACCCTCATTTGCTACGGTTATTAACTTATTTGCCTTTTATTTGGGTCTATTATACCCTTTGTTTTGTGCAATATTGCAGAAATACTACGCCTAAATGTCTTAAATGTCCTTATAGGCTCTATTAAATCCACAATTATGCTATTTTCATTTCCAATTATACCCTTATTGCTGATCATTAATTACCGGACCTTATCCAGGTCTGGGTATTCAATTTTAACCTTTATTTAACTTCTGGCCATTTCTTATATTAGTCTTTAAGACTTAGCCAGATTAGAATCTTAGTTTCATTTCAATTTTAACCTCTTTTAAGAGGTTTTCTTTTTATTTTCTGTGTTAAAGTTAGTTTATAGGACTAGCCTGTTTATTTTTCAAGCATTAAGGCTTTCAATTTTAGCCAGTCCAGTATTTGGACTTGTCTTTTACAAATTTAAGCACTGTTATTCAATAGCCTCTTTAAGGCTAGTTTAAGACATACAAATGTAGCCATCTTAGGCTTTTATTACTAAGAGTTAAACTAATTTTAGAATTAACAACATAGATTCTGACTTAGAGTTTTACAGAGTTAGCCAGTTTTAACATTGACCACTCTATTGTTATTTCAACTTTAGCCACTTTTATGTTATTTTCATTTTTAATCTAATTAAACTACTTTCATGTTTCAAAACTAATCAATTAACAGTCTAAACAGTTATAACCAATATCACCCTAAAGCATATTCGGCTTAATTGCAGTCTAATAACATGAAACTATTACAGATATAACCTTTTCATATCAAATTGTACACAAAGCCACAAAATCAGAATCATTTGCCATTTAACCAAAACTCAGAGGGGAAATTTGAATATTGTTGAATTTCAATCAAATAACTTCATAATTCAGATTTCAAGCACAGCATATCAGATTTGACACAAGAGGCATAATCAGAATATTCTTCATGTTAAAGACTAACAACCCTAAAGTGCTCGAACAAACATAGTCAAGTGTAATAGCCAAGATTAACAAAGACTAGTGAATCATGTTATTAACAAAGAATTTTAGAAAAGCTAATAGAAACAGAATCATAAAAGTCAAAGATGAAGAGAAGTCGAATAAAATCTAACATGCAAACATTCAAAATATAACAGCAAAGAACACAAAACATGTTTATCAATCAAAAAATAAAAAAAAACATAGGGTTGGGAACTTAGCTTCCAGGATTTGTCTCCTGAGCTTCCCATTTTGTTTCTTTTTCTTTTTCCTTTCTTTTTTCTTTTTAGTTTCTGTCACGACCCACAATCCGGTCGTGATGGCGCCCAGCACATTGCTAAGCCAGCCTGACCGATCAATAACATTAACGGAGCTAGAAGCTCTCTTTAGTCCATTTAAGCATATCAAATCACGAAGCAATAGCGATACATATAACGAAAACGGGGAAACCAAGTCCCATAATACATCAACTCCCATAGACCAAGGGTCAAGAGTCATGAGCCTCTACTGAACATGAGTGTATAAAGGTTTACAAGATACCAAGTGCGGAAAGAAATGTCAATACAAAATCAAAAGACGGTAGGAAAGAATATCGGGTCCTGCGGACTCTGCAGCTACCTCGTATATCCCACAGATGTCGCCTCGCACAGCTACTGGATCACTGCTGAGAGGTACCTGGATCTGCACACAAGGTGCGGGGAGTAAAATGAGTACTGCCAGACTCAGTGGTAATAAACAAGGGTAAGACAGCGCAGATAAGAAATCCGCAATAAAGCACTATGTAAAGCTATAATCGGCTACCCTGTCACAGAATTAATATTCACTGTACCTGTACCAACAAATACCAATAAATAGCATAACAGCTAGCAGATGTAGCTAAATGCAATGCAATGCATGATATGACCGCTACGGCGTGTAGCCCGACTCCAATTTTGGGTACCCGTGCTCACTGTGGGGGTTCAGACTCCGGAGGGGCTCCTACAGCCCAAGCACATCTCATAGAGATATTCCTGCGGCATGCAGTCCGATCCAACATATATCTCGCTGCGGCACGCAGCCCGATCCACTACTAGTCAGCTAATATGCAGATACAGCCTCGCAGGCTCAAAAGTAGTTTTTGAAAACTCTTTTATCATTTTTCAGTTGGAAAACAGTAATATCAAGTTCCAGAGATTGGAATTAGCATAATAACAAAAATAGCTGCGGACTAGTAGTAAACTAGCATGTCTATATGATAAGACAATGATAACGATCCTCGCGGGATCCAATAAGTGGCTCACGGCCCACATGTATACTCAACCGCCCAAGAAGGGGGTTCCTCTGCTCAAGAGTGGCCGTTATCACAATATATATATATATGCAACCATCCGAGAAGGAGGTTCAACGGCTCAAGAATAACCAATATCATAATACAGTATCAACATGTCGGACTAAGCCATAGTCCTCATATCACAATCGACCCCGCACTCACAAGAGAGTACGTGTCTCGCCGCTATACAGCGTCACAAAGTGGTATACGGGGTTTCGAACCCGCTGGTCATCACCCACATCTATTACTCACCTCAATACAGCTCGACGACTAGTCAGCGATGCCCTTGCCACGAGAATCAAGCTCCGCACGCGTAGAATCTGATCAAATACAGTAGAAACACAACAAATTAGGCCAATGGGACGACACCCAATCAATACAACTCGATTTACATCAAAATTCCCAAAGTTGTCAAAACCCGACTTTCGGTACGCTTGTCGAAAAATTACAAAAGTTACATATTCGGAATCCTCATCTCGATACGAGTCTAGGCATATAAAATTTACCAAAATCGGACTCCATTTGCCCACTCAAATCGGTGTTTTTCTTTAATTTAGGCCTAGGGCTCAAACCCACCTTTAATCTTCCATTTACAGAAATTTAACCCATGATTTCATGTTAAAATGATGTAATTAAGCCACAAAACTTACCTCCAACGAATCCCCGATGAATTACCAGCAATTCCCGTGAGTTTCTCTCTCAAGAACTCAAAAATGGTGTTTTGGGTTAATGAACCCGCGACTGGTTCTGTTCTGGTTTTAATTTCACTGCCAGACCAATCCTTCTATGCGATCGCAATGACCCTATGCGATCGCATAGAGTTAAATTTTCCTGCCGATTTCCCCCTCTATGCGATCGCAATGCACTCCCGCGATCGCATAGCACAACCTTCCAGACCTCATCTTTTCTTCTCTGCGATCGCAACACTGGCTATGCGATCGCAATGCACAGTCTGACAAACCTATGCGATCGCACCCCTTGCTATGCGATCGCATAGCACATTTTTCTCACACCTCCAATCTCTTCTATGCGATCGCACAAGTGACCCCGCGATCGCAGAGTGCCAGTTTCCATACCTATGCGATCGCATCTCCTATTACGCGATCGCATAGAACAACTCTGGGGCTCACTTCCATCCTTCTATGCGATCGCGTCTACTCTATGCGATCGCATAGAGCATCCGTCTGCAACAAAACCAGCAGCCAACAGCAGTTCAAAAATACAAGAAATGGTCCGTTTGGACCCCCGAAATCAACCCGAGGCCCCCGGGACCCCAACGAAAACCACCAACATACTCCAAAACACGATACGAACTTGTTCCAATCATAAAAACACTATCCTAAACATCAAAATCACCAATTACCCACGGATTCAAGCCTAAATTCCTTAAAACTTTCCGAATTACGCATTCAATCAAAAACCCGACTAAACGACGTCCGAATGACCTGAAATTTTGCAGGCACATCCAAAATCACCTAACGGAGCTACTGCAACTGTCGGAATTCCATTCCGACCCCGGATCAAAATCTCACCTACCGTTCGGATTTCGCCAAAATTCAACCTTAGCCAATTCAAGCCTATTTCTACATCGGGCCTCCAAATTCAATTCCGATTGTTCCCCTAAGTCACAAATCACCTCCCGGAACTAACCGAATCATCAGAATCCGATTCCGAGCCCTCTATCTAAATAGTCAACTCCGGGTTGACTTTCCTTATTCAAGTTTCCTTCAAAAAGGCTATATGCCTCATTTTCAATCCGATTCACTCCTAACACACCCGATAGGTTCTAACACTGATATAGAAGCATAAGATATGTAAATGCAAGGTAAAGGGGTGGAAATTCCCGTAACGACGGGCCGGGTCGTTACAAATTATGCCCTAAATAATCACACTTTGTTGTTGAACGGACTCAGAGTTGTACCAGAAGCAACCCAATAGCTGAATGACCTTACCAAGCATATATTCGGGCGATCATACGTCACCCTATCTCACGCAAGTCCGAAAACACCATATAGTCAAAATTTCACAGCCCATCTGAACCATAAATCACATTGTACTTTCTGAAATCATATGCCAAATGCAAATCTCATGCCTATACTCAGGATACACTCGAATCCACTGCAACAACCCATATTCACTACTCCGGGTGAGATCTTATGATGTATCAACAACCCAATCACTCGAGACGATAGTCTCTAATATCAACAACTAGCCACAATCACCAAATACTAGCTGAAAAACTCCTTCATTAGATAGGGTCTTATTCCAACACCTCCATATCCTGCCCACGGCAGCTGAAGCACGCAATATATCGAACCCATCTCTCAGGTCAACCATTCATGAATCCATTTAACTTTTAACTGATACCACAACAGATTTCGTAGCCAAACCTCGATTTTTACCTTTCTAACAAACTAAGATCCAATATGCTCGTATCCATTAATAACTCCAACGGTCATTTCGATTATAACACACCGCACTGGTGATATGACACCTCAACACCGACCTAAGCCACGACGAGCACAACATAGGCTCCAATAGAAACGTCTGCACACACTCGAATCATGACAGCTCAAATCATGACAACTGTCTCCAGCAAATAGAGCTGCAATTCAATTCCTCTGTGCCATCATAACATAGAACTGAGATCGCGTCTCGCATTATAGAAATAGAGTACCTGAATCCTCCTCGAGAGGTCATAACATCACGTGGCCTTACCACGATTCGTGATTCTATCCAAACACTATTACTCATGAAGCACCTCAATTTACCAAGCTCAAAACGGTCAGCCACACACATATTTAGGTCTGAACCCAAGCAATCAATCTCACTCACTGTGAAACAATTAATGTATGCTATTAAATCCTGAAAGGACACAACCAATGTGCTATTCGCCAAGCGATACTCAAAACGGTCTTTTCCTCAGAAGCGAGGAAGTATCGTATACCAGGTAGCATATAACTAACTATATTTTCACAATATTCTGTTGCGGCGTGCAACCGGCTCCAATGACATACCCGTGGCGGCGTGCCACCCGATCTAGATACCATACATGTGGCGGCGTGCCACCCGATCCAAGTAACCCTCGTCAAATGAATACGCGTCGAGTCAAGTTGCTCATCATAATAAACATATATCGCCTCAAGTTTGGCCACATGAAACGCATCTGACAACGTTTCTCAATACTGGAACTGAATCAATGGTAGATACTTCTACACTAACATCCGCCACTAAGGTCCAACTGGCAAAGCAATGCCTACCAGCCGTCCGCTGGTCCTGTGTACAACTACTCTATTGGAGCATACTCTGATGCTCTTTGCTACGCAATTTGTGCCATTTTTCCGACATAGTCCATATCACATTTGTCTAGACAACCTGACCCATGACAACTAGTCAGCAATCAAGCATCATAGTCTGAATTCGTCTTATCAAGTTAAGAGAGAAAGCCACTAGAGCCTCCTATTTTTAATAATCACAAAACGGTGTTGATACACATGATATACAACCACTGCATAGGCGGACTAACAAGAGCTTCAAGTCTCCAACACATATATAACACATGAATCACAATGCCTGATCCCGTACTCCACTGTACATATACATAACACACATCAAGCGTCCATTCATACCACGACAGCCATTCAGAAATTTTACTATGCCATCAACGACTCAGTTATTACAGCCGATCCAACAAGAGAATACCACCATACCACTGGATATCATCAGTTTACATTACCTTGTCCTTTTTGGATCATATTCCCTGCCAAGTTAATAGAATAGCAGTACCATTTTCTTAAATCATCGGAAAGATCGATTCTTAATTCACCTGCAGCTGTCCGCGCTGCTCAATAATTTTATTGACTTCCCATATATTATGAACTGATCTCAAAACCTAGAATATACCATTATCAACTTTCCATAACACATCGCGTATACCATACTAAGATAACATGGAAATTCTTATCCCTTTCCTACGCCGCAAACATCGACGCACTCAACTAGTCAAGGACTTTATGATCTCATATAGAGAAAACTCATTACACATTCCAAGCTTTGCATACCAACAGGAAATACACTCATTTTTCAAACCACATTAAAACACATCATAAACTCTTTCTCCCAATCACATTGCATAAGTTAAACTACCAGGACTGAGTCCTTATACCCATATTATACCCATATCGGGTTACACGACTGCCAACACTCAAAAGCTTTATTGCACAATATCTGCAAGACTCATTACTTCAACCACATACCAGGAATTAGTCGTATTCTTTATCATACTGCTTCGGTTTATTAACAAGTTGTTCCATTTACCCAGTTTCCTTTCCGATTCATCTTTGATTTAATATTAGCCACTACTGTAGCACCATAACACATGAACTCATTCCACACGAGACTCGTACATAAGACCACACGGTCTGAGACATATAGGCCACTGAATACTCTCTCAATATTTCCCGGAAGGATCACATCCTACAATACTTTATTTTGAAGAACCTCTTGCGATTTGAATTCGTTATCATTACCTTCCAATACGGATTACATAGAATCCCATCATTCACATAATATAACACAAGTACCGATCTCTTCTAACGAAACCACCATCTTTAGCCACATGCACAATTTTGAGACACTTGACTGTTACAAGTAAAATCTTGAACACCGTAAACAATTCTCGGGCGTCAGTCATCCTTATTCAGCTGTAATTCAACTGTCTTATTGAACAGAACCACTCGTGCCTTATTAGAACTCTGACACTGCAAATCATGATTACATACGGATACAATTAGCTATCTTTCTTTTCTATACACCGAACATTCTTTACCAACATAAGTTCACAACATCCTAGTATTTCTTCATATCTACGAAACACCATAACCTTTATCAAAATTTCCCAACATACTTAGAGACAGAATCAACATAGCACACAATAGTGCAATCAGTTAATCAATAGCAACCTCCCCAACTTAGCTCGAAGCCATTCATCAAAGCACTTTCAACCACTCATATCAGTATTACTCAAGTGATGCCGAAATGTTAGTATGATATTAAACTCAAGTCATTTACAAGCTTCAGCGGAGATTCGAATCATCAGAAATATTAACTCTTTTGCAATTCTTGCATTCATTCACACACAACAGTTACGCCCCCTCTTTAGGTGACAAAATCTTTTCTAAGTCCCGAATTTTTCCAAATATTTCGGCAGAGTTTCCTTTGTAAATTGGCCTATCCACCTGCCAGAGAATCACCAAACCATCCTAGCTATACTTCCACAACTCAACAAGATATCACAATGTATTTCAACAACATTAAATCTCAATACTACACGAATTATATCATCACAATTTATACTTGAACCTGCGATGTATCTGCTCAAATCATAACATATATCGAATACCATTCAATTACACATCAGAATCAACCCACCTATTTTTCCTCAATCTGGTATTTCAGTACAACACCTTCTACCAGGATATACATAGCATAATCATTTTAGTCTTCCTGAGTTTAAACTTGTTCCACTACAAATAAGGCATTTTACCTTCCAATTACGAGATATGATAAATAGTCACCACGCCCGTAGCTCGGGGCTACACAACAGTTTAGATAAGAGTCGAACAATTAACAACTCATCCATAATACTCTACAGATCGGCACAAGGCCCCAAACATGGCTACTAGCCCAAGTACATAGATATAAGCCCAGTCTTAGTCACTTTACACAGTAATTTATCAATTGGGAAGGATCAAGTCCAAATCCCCGGTCACAATACCACCACGCTCGTCACATGACGCGTATTCCCTCTCAGCACTGTATAGTGCAAAAATACAGAATTTCAAACCCTCAGTACATTATCTATTGCCACCACTCACAAAATCAGCACCTCAATGCTCAAGTCATAAACAAGGTCCAGCCTCAAGTCATCCTGACTGGCCCAACATGAACTCACCAAGATTATATCTCGCCCCTCGTTCGAGGAAATCATAAGCCATAAGGTAATTACATTACTGAGCGCTCGATGCGTACACAGACGTGTGGAAGGAATTTCAAAATTATATCTCAAGCTGAATCAAGTACGCACGATAAGAATTCCAAGAAATGTGAAGTGTTTCCTAAAGGTTCGCAGACTCCCGAGGATAAGTACAGGCGTCCCCGTACCGATCCACAAGACTCTACTAACCGACTCAAGACTCGTGAGGCCTAGTAAACCTAGGCTCTGATACCAACTTGTCACGACCCCAAATCCGGTCGTGATGGCGCCCAGCACATTGCTAAGCCAGCCTGACTGATCAATAACATTAATGGAGCTAGAAGCTCTCTTTAGTCCATTTAAGCATATTAAATCACGAAGCAATAGCGATACAAATAACGAAAACGGGGAACCAAGTCCCATAATACATCAACTCCCATAGACCAAGGGTCAAGAGTCATGAGCCTCTACTGAACATGAGTGTATAAAGGTTTACAAGATACCAAGTGCGGAAAGAAATGTCAATACAAAATCAAAAGACGGTAGGAAGGAATATCGGGTCCTGCGGACTCTGCAGCTACCTCGTATATCCCACGGATGTCGCCTCGCACCGCTACTGGATCACTGCTGAGAGGTACCTGGATCTGCACACAAGGTGCAGGGAGTAAAATGAGTATTGCCAGACTCAGTGGTAATAAACAAGGGTAAGACAGCGCAGATAAGAAATCCGCAATAAAGCACTATGTAAAGCTATAATCAGCTACCCTGTCACAGAATCAATATTCACTGTACCTGTACCAACAATTACCAATAAATAGCATAACAGCTAGCAGATGTAGCTAAATGCGATGCAATGCATGATATGACCGCTACGGCGTGTAGCCCGACTCCAATTTTTGGGTACCCGTGCTCACTGTGGGGGTTCAGACTTCGGAGGGGCTGCTACAGCCCAAGCACATCTCATAGAGATATTTCTGCGGCGTGCAGTCCGATCCAACATATATCTCGCTGCGGCGCGCAGCCCGATCCACTACTAGTCAGCTAATATGCAGATACAGCCTCGCATGCTCAAAAGTAGTTTTTGAAAACTCTTTTATCATTTTTCGGTTGGAAAATAGTAATATCAAGTTCCAGAGATTGGAATTAGCATAATAACAGAAATAGCTGCGGACTAGTAGTAAACTAGCATGTCTATATGATAAGACAATGATAACGATCCTCGCGGGATCCAATAACTGGCTCACGGCCCACATGTATACTCAACCGCCCAAGAAGGGGGTTCCTCGGCTCAAAAGTGGCCATTATCACAATATATATATATGCAACCATCCGAGAAGGAGGTTCGACGGCTCGAGAATAGCCAATAATACAGGTATCAACAGGTCGGACTAATATATAGTCTCCAGTTCATGATCGACCCCGCACTCTCAAGAGTGTGCGTGTCTCGCCGCTATACGGCGTCACAAAGTGGTATACCGGGGTTTCGAACCCGCTGGTCATCACCCACATCTATTACTCACCTCAATACAGCACGACGACTATTCCGCAATGCCCTTGCCACGAGAATCAAGCTCCGCACACGTAGAATCTGATCAAATACAGTAGAAACACAACAAATTAGGCCAATGGGACGACACCCAATCAATACAACTCGATTTACATCAAAATTCCCAAAGTTGTCAAAACCCGACTTTCGGTATGCTTGTCGAAAAATTACAAAAGTTACATATTCGGAATCCTCATCTCGATACGAGTCTAGGCATATAAAATTTACCAAAATCGGACTCCATTTGCCCACTCAAATCAGTGTTTTTCTTTAATTTAGGCCTAGGGCTCAAACCCACCTTTAATCTTCCATTTACAGAAATTTAACCCATGATTTCATGTTAAAATGATGTAATTAAACCACAAAACTTACCTCCAACGAATCCCCGATGAATTACCAGCAATTCCCGTGAGTTTCTCTCTCTAGAACTCAAAAATGGCGTTTTGGGTTAATGAACCCGCGACTGGTTCTGTTCTGGTTTTAATTTCACTGCCAGACCAATCCTTCTATGCGATCGCAATGACCCTATGCGATCGCATAGAGTTAAATTTTCCTGCCGATTTCCCCTTCTATGCGATCGCAATGCACTCCCGCGATCGCATAGCACAACCTTCCAGGCCTCATCTTTTCTTCTCTGCGATCGCAACACTGGCTATGCGATCGCAATGCACAGTCCGACAAACCTATGCGATCGCACCCCTTGCTATGCGATCGCATAGCACATTTTTCTCACCCCTCCAATCTCTTCTATGCGATCGCACAAGTGACCCTGCGATCGCAGAGTGCCAGTTTCCATACCTATGCGATCGCATCTCCTATTACGCGATCGCATAGAACAACTATGGGGCTCACTTCCATCCTTCTATGCGATCGCATCTACTCTATGCGATCGCATAGAGCATCCGTCTGCAACAAAACCAGCAGCCAACAGCAGTTCAAAAATACAAGAAATGGTCCGTTTGGACCCCCGAAATCAACCCGAGGCCCCCGGGACCCCAACGAAAACCACCAACATACTCCAAAACACGATACGAACTTGTTCCAATCATAAAAACACTATCCTAAACATCAAAATCACCAATTACCCACGGATTCAAGCCTAAATTCCTTAAAACTTTCCGAATTACGCATTCAATCAAAAACCCAACTAAACGACGTCCGAATGACCTGAAATTTTGCAGGCACATCCAAAATCACCTAACGGAGCTACTGCAACTGTCGGAATTCCATTCCGACCCCGGATCAAAATCTCACCTACCGTTCGGATTTCGCCAAAATTCAACCTTAGCCAATTCAAGCCTATTTCTACATCGGGCCTCCAAATTCAATTCCGATTGTTCCCCTAAGTCACAAATCACCTCCCGGAACTAACCGAATCATCAGAATCCGATTCCGAGCCCTCTATCTAAATAGTCAACTCCGGGTTGACTTTCCTTATTCAAGTTTCCTTCACAAAGGCTATATGCCTCATTTCCAATCCCAATCACTCCTAACTCACCCGATAGACTCTAACACTGATATAAAATCATAAAACATGTATTTCCCATTTTGTTTCTTTTTCTTTTTCTTTTCTTTTTCCTTTTTAGTTTCCTTTTCTTCTTTTCAGATTTCAGACTTCAAACTCGAAGTCTTTTATTGTTTTTAACAGAAAGAGTATGTTTAGAGATGTAAAGAGAAGGTTTTTGGTTTGGGGTTTGGTTTGAGTCGGTCGGAGATAGGTTTCCAGCGACTCTTTTTTGGATATTCGAGCAGTTAGAGAAGGATTCGAGGGGAGTGGTTTACATGTTGTTGTAGATCAAAGGACGGGGGTTTTGGGGTGTTAATATGGAGAACAGTGTCAAAGATTGGTGGTCACCGGAGAAGAAATCCGGTGACCGGGTTTTCAAGATTTGGGAGTTTTGGGATTTTCTTGATTTTCTATGGTGGTTTGGGGTAGAAGATTAGGAGGAGTGCGGTTTGGGGCTTGAGAATGGCCGGAGACAGCCATGAAAGGTGGCCAATCTCCATGGCCGGGAGGTCAAGAGAGAGGAAGAAGAAGCAATCAGGGCGGCTAGGGTTTGAGAATAGGAGAAATGACAGGTCTCTTGAGAGACCGGGCCTTTTATATGCGTAGCCCTTGATCAATTCCTGACCGTTGGATCGTTGATGATCAACGGCCAGGATTAAATGTTCAAAACGACGCCGCTTAGTTTAATTAGGTTCTTTGATCTCTTCCGTTGGATCGAATGGATGGACGACTCAGATTTGATCATCAAAACCTTATTGAATTAATTAGATTTACGGATTAATTCTCAGCCGTTAGATTAGATAAATGGACGGCTGAGATCGTTTGTCACTTAATAACTGGACCGGACTTCTTTAATTGTTTGGTCCAATTGCATCTGTGCCTGTACAAATGGCCCAGATGTGTATTGTTTTTATTTTTTCATGTATTTTATTATTTTTTGTGTATTTTCTGGTTTTATTTTATCCTCTATTTTTATATTATTTTTCGATTACTCAAATTCTTTTAATTTCCTATTTTCTCCAATTTTTCTGCTATTTTTTGCCATTTATTGCTATTTTTCCTTATTTTCCGGTATATATGTATTTGTTAATTTTCTTTTAAAAATATTTTATTCGTAACAATTATACTCAACCTATTATTTTTTTCTAATTTTTCTAATTTTCATATTTAATTTTTCAATCACACAAATGCATCTTATTTCAAACAAACATGTAATTGCACACAAAATATTATTTGTTTAATTTTGAAATTTTCTTGCTTAGGGAAAAAATTACGTGCTCACAAACACTGGTAGTTCTACACAATGATCAACAAATTTCAAACAAAAAAAATCATTTTTATATATTTATTTTGGACTTATCTGCTTGGGCAAATATCACGTGCTCACAGTTGCTCATTTTTGCCCGAGAACACGCAGAGTTTCATTGCAAAGATAAATGAGCTGTACTGAGGGATTTTTGCCAACTCGCATATTACGTGTGAAGCATTTTTTGAAAATTTTTGACCGCATCCTGCTTCAAGGATTGCCTACATATCCTAGGCTAAACAGGCAGGTTTGCGCGAAAAGAGGATGAATACCCGTAGATGCGTGATTTTGCCCCTACCCGAGATTTTTTATATTTTTAGCGTAAAATATTTAGTTTAGTTTTAATATAGCTATTTTAGCTAAATTTGACTCTTTTACTTTATTTTTACCTTAAAATAAAAAATAACAAAAATATATATATATATAGTTTCGTAGTCATTTTTTAAACTTGAAAAATACAAAAAAAATTACTTTATATTTAATCTTTTTATAAAAAAAACGAAAATTATAAAATAAAAAATAATATATTTAATATTTTATGGTTACTTTAATCTTGAAAAAAAAATAGTTTTGTTTTAATTGTCGGTTTTACTTTTATAGTTATTTTGCTTACATAAGATTAGTCAAATAAAATCGTATCCTTATTCTCGGTTTCGGGCATAGAATAATATTCGGGTTTAAGCTACCCGGTTTCAAGTTTTCGGACCTAGCCCATAATAATCCGAGTCCACCACTCGGGGAACACGGGCAAAAAGAACCCATACAAGACACATATGGACACACATGGGAGACTTACTTTACACACCATTACTCACATGAACATCTCACTCTCTTCACTTTACACACAAGAAAAGCACAAGGCACATGGGGGATACACAAGGAAAAAGCCAGCTGAAACACTCTAAAAAGAGCTCCCAGCCGTCACCTCCAAGGATGATCTTCATCTACACACCAAAAGAAAAACCAGCAGCTCTTTCTCCTTCCTCACAACAGCAGAAAATTCAACTGTTTCTCCACTGAAAATCAGTAATATCCTTCACAAATTTTGTCTTGAAACTAGCTTAAAAACAGACCTGAAATCAACCCCGAACTAGCTCGAAAAGCAGCTTGAATGCACTACCCAAACCCAGTAGATTTGAGGTCCGTTTGGAGGTCTCCGTTCCTGTGGATTGTCGGATTCCGGCAATGATTTTCTTTTCTTATTCTCGCAAGTCTATTCAGGTTCACTTCTGTTTGTCTATTCCCGTTTGATTCATATCATTCTATATGTTGCTTTTTATTTAATTTCTTTGTTGAATTTGTTTAACAGTTGAATGAGCTTAAATGGTATTCTGTTGCTTAATTTTGTAGCATTTCTATACTGATTACTGAATCTTCAAGAATTTGTTTAAAGTTAAAAAATAGAGCTTTACGCATTTAAGGAGGCCCGTTATTGTTTAAATTGATGTTCAATCCATCTCCTATTGTTGCTCCGTTCTTTTATTGTTAATTTGTCTTACTTAATAATCACGTGAAACCATGCCACTGGTTTGCTTTGATTTTTCTTTGTTGAAACGTTTATTGGATTATTTGTTTTTTCTTTTTTTTTTGTAAGAATATTTTAATCTAATGTAAATATCTAAAATTTGCTAGGAGATGTGTTCACACCCGAACCTTGGATTGATATGCTTAAGTAATATATGTGTCATGTGCGCATTCCCGTGTCTCGATACCTTTAAATTTAAAATAATTATATTTTTAACCATGTATACATTTTGTACCTTGATTTTATATTTAATTTCAAAAGAAAAACATACCTTGTGTACGTTCCACATCATGGTGAATACTATTAATAAAATATAATAAATTAATTAAGCGGTAGTAAATAAGCCAAATATGACAGTTGAGCGACCGTGCTAGAACCACGGAATTCGGGAATGCCTAACACCTTCTCCCGGGTTAACAGAATTCCTTATCCGGATTTCTGATTCGCAGACCGTTAAATAGAGTCAAATCTTTCCTCGATTCGGGATTCAAACCGGTGACTTGGGACACCATTATTTTCCCAAGTGGCGACTCTGAAGAATTAAATAAGTTGATCCCGTTTCGATTGTCCTTTAATTGGAAAAACTCCAACGCGCCCTCGCGGGTAGTGCCAAAAGGAGGTGTGACAGCTCTGGCGACTCTGCTGGGGATACAAACCCATAACCACTGGTTCGGGGTTTAAGAATTCGAGCTTGGAATAATTGTTGTATTTGGCTTATTAATTATCTGATTTTATTATATGTTTGTATTAATGTGCAAAATATTGTTTTACTGTTTTGATATTTTGTGAATTGTGTATAAATTGTGCCGATACCCATTTTTCTTCTTCTGAGTCTCTTTAAAATAATATCGGGCATTTGCTGGACATAGCCCGTTTTCTCAAGATAGCTGTGGTGCTTGGCACCCGGTGAAGGATTTATAGTCACACGTGTTTAGGCGGGGAGCATTGTCAATTAAGCCGGAAAGCCATGCTACCGGTGCACTGACACTCCTCGGCTCGAGTTGTCCGCTCGAGTAAAAGCCAGTCTAGACACCTTTTCCAACAAGATGATAAACCCAGAACCACTAGATCGGGGTTTTAGAACTCGAGCTTTGAATAATTATTGTATTTGGTTTATTATTATCTTGGGTTTAAATGTGAAAAATAATATTTTATCGCTTTGATATTTTTTGAACTGTATATATATAAAATGTGCCGAAACCCTTCTCTTCTCACCTATGGGGATGTGCTTACTGGTTGAGACTCCCTATTCTATTAGTGTCTTACCCAAAAATAAGAAAGAGGCTCGGAAAGTTTCTAAGCCGGCTGGCCTTTTGGTTCCCGGAAAGGAGCTCCTTCCTCGACTCGAGTTGTCCGCTCGAGTACACGGTCTAGAACAAATACCCAGGTTTTTAACATAGTATAACAAAACTTCATACCGGATCCCTAGTAGGAACGCTTATTTGCATCATGTGCATATTGACTTAGAGAGGCTCAACACAGGGGTTGGGCATGTCTAAGACAGATGACCTGAAATGAAAAGACCATCCTGCTGCATCCTGTTTGTTTTACGCATTCATTTGCTTCAGACTTGCAGGATAACCCCTTTTTTTTAATATTGAGGAAAATAAAAAAAAATAGTTTCAAAATAGTTTGTTTTTTTACTTAAAAAGAAAAAAAACATTTGTTGTAAAATAAAAAATGTGTGATTAAAAAAAATATATAGTTTCAAAATAGTTTCTTTTTTTTTACTTAAAAAGAAAAAACACGTTTGTTGTAAAATAAAAAAAATGTGTGATTAAAAAAAAATATAGTTTCAAAATAGTTTTTTTTTACTTAAAAAAAAAATAAATTTTAAAATTAAAAAAAAATGTGTGAAAAAATAATAAATAGTTTGTTTCATTTACAGATGTAGTTTGTTTTTATTTAACCGAACTACGCAGGTTTGATTCTCCCCATTAGGTGGGATACGTAGGCAACCCTCATCGGGTCCAACCACCCTTTTTAAAAAAATAATAATAAAAAAAAATAAAAATAAAAAATAAAAAAATGTCAAAGTTTTAGTTTTCAATAAAATCAAAGTAACGCTGTTTTTGAAAATAGCCGAATGTTCCAAAAGGACGCAGGAAGACTGTTTTTTTTGGCCACTTTGAAGTCCTTCCTTTTTCTTTTTGAATAATAGCCTTGAAATATTCCACGTGGAAATGTTGAAATGCCATAGCCGCAAAATCAAGGTCGGGTTCACACCCCTTTTGCAAAAAATAACCAAAAAATGTCAAATTTTTTATTTTTGTTATAAATAAATCGGGTGATGCTATTCTTGTTTAAAATAAGCCGAATGTTCCCCAAAAGGACGCCGGAAGGCTATTTTGCAAGAATAGCCACTTTGAGTCTTTGTAAATAATTTTGGGCACAACCCTGAAATATTTCCTCGCGGGAATGTCGAAAGGCCGTATCCGCAAAATCAAGTTTGAGCCATCACTCAACTTTACAAAAATAACCACTTTATCAAATAAGCCATTACATGGCCGGTTTTGCTGAAATAGCCACATTTGGCATTTAAACTTTCACAGTCTTGTGTTGGCCTGTGTCGGTGCTGAACGATGCCTCATGGGCCCCAAGATGAAAAATTTTGAATTTGTAGTCTCTTAAATAAAATTTTGCAAAAATATCCGCTTTGTCAAATAAGCCATTACATGGCCAATTTTGTAAAAAATAGTCAATTGATATTAAAAACTTCTCAGTCTTGTGTTGGTTTATGGCAATTCCGAACGATGCCCCCATGAGCCACAGGATGAAATTTTTTTCAAAGTTTATCTTTCTTAAATAAATTTTGCAAAAATAGCCATTTTGCCAAATAAGCCATTACATGGCTAATTTTGTAGAAATAGTCATAATTGACGTTAAAACTATTCCGATTCTTGTAGAAATCTCTGGCACAAGGTGTGAAAGTTTTTCATCAGAGTTTGTAGTTGGAGTCGGATTTTATAATTTTGCTTAAAAAAGAAACAAAAAAATCAAATAAATATCTCTTTATTTCTTGCATTAATTTGCAAGAACTACGCTCGGTCCGATTCATGCGGGGTCATGATACGTAGGCAATCTCCATAAGATTCGACCACAACTGTATATGTATATATATAAAAAAAGGGAAAATAAAAATTAAAAAAAAAAAGAACCAGCAAGGTTTTCAAGGATAATTGAAAAGGAAAAACTGGAATGACGCATGCGGTGAATACGTATATGGTTAACTGGCTAGGTGCATTGCATCCTACGTGCTATAACATATATGTTAAACTCAGTAAGCTAACAAGTTTGTTGCGATTTCAGAAAAGTTTAGCAGTTGACTTGACATAATATACTGGCCAGCCACCATTACCGTACTAGATCTAAAGGGCCAATTCCAGCAAGCATGTCTAGTTCCGGTAAAAGTCTCGAGGAAGAGAAATCAGAGATACAGATCTGTAACGACCCGACCGGTCGTTTTAGAAAATTACACCCCAAACCCCAATTTAACTGTTCCCCTAAGTTCATTTCTGCTATTGTGGTTTGCCGAGAGAGTCGGTTCTGAAATTTGGAGCATTTTGGGACACTTCGTCCCTAAATGAGAGCTTTAAAGCTAGAAAATGGTCCGTAGCCGGAACATTGTCAAGACGATCTCGGAACGGAAATCCGATGGTTCCATTAGCTCCGTTAGGTGATTTTGGGGTTGGGAGCGCGTTCGGAATGTATTTTGGAGGTCCGTAGCTCAATTAGGCTTGAAATGCCGAAGTTTGAAATTTTGACGAATCCGAACGATAGGTGAGATTTTGATCCGGGGGTCGGAATGGAATTCCGACAATTTTTGTAGCTTCGTTATGTGATTTTGGATATGTCCACAAATTTTCAGGTCATTCGGACGTCGTTTGGTCGGGTTTTTGATTAAATGCGTGTTTTGGAAGTTTTAGAAGAACTTAAGCTTGAATTCGATGTAATTTGATGGTATTGGCGTTGTTTGATGCATGTCGATGATTGGAACAAGTTTGTATGATATTTTAGGAGATGTTAGCATTTTTGTTTGAGGTCCCGGGGGCCTCGGGGTGATTTCGGATGGTTAACGGGAACTTTTGAAGTTGGAAAACTTCATAATAGGCGAAGATGTAAATGAGTGTGCACAAGACCTCACTTTAAACGATCATATCTCCCGTTATATAAAGAGTTGTGTGAGCTACAACCTATCGAATTAAAGCCCTTTGAGTCTAGTTTCCAACGCAACAAACCGTTCGTCATTTGGAGGTGTAAACAGAAAGTTATGACCATTTTTCTGGGCATGTGTCAGTAGCGCGGCCTTAGCGCGGGAGCTCTAGTAGCCCGCGCTAATGGATTATTTTCTGCCTCAACCCGCGCTAATTAGCGCGGGCGCGCTAGTAGCAGGCCCCTAAATACCCCAAGACCGGGTATAGAGAGTTCCAAAGTCATTTTTGGGGCAAGGGCTTGCTCTCTCAAGAGGAATCCGTCCTACTCTTCATTTCTATGATCCAAGGTAAGATTTTTGGAGTATTTTGAGTTGATTACTACTCCTAAACACTTATATTAACATGGATTAATCTTGAAAATCTTTATATTTTCAAGAATTTCCTTCAAGAGCTCAAAAGGGGGTTTTGCAAGATTTCTTCCAAAAGGTAAATCCTACACCTTAGACTTACACATATGGTGTTATTATGAGAATATGAGTATGAATCAAGTATTACAACTTATGGCATGGTAATTGGAAGTCATAAATTCCCAATTTAAATACATGAACATGGTAGGGATTTAAAGGTGTTTATTTGATGGAATTTTTGTTGGTTGGGTGTGAATGGATGGTCATACGTGTGTATTTGGAAGTTATAAATTGGTTAGGAATGATGGTGAGATGAATTGTTGGTTAATGGTGATAGTTGGAAGAACCAATACTATAGTTATGAGGTAAAAATAACCATGCCTACAAGGTGTTTGATAATATGCCTAAATGGCATAAGTTATGGAATTTATGATCAATATTGGCCCTATTGAATGTTGAATTGTAGATTGAAGTTACATAACTATATTGGATCATCGTAGTATCATTAAGGGGCAAATTTCGGATATGTATGGCTAAAAACGCCATCTTTTAGAAATCGAGCTTCATCGATGTTTGTGTGATCTTGGTCATTTTTCATAATTTTTCGTATTAGCTTAGAATTTAATTGTAGAATAAATTACTTGAATTATTATTTACAATTTGCAATTTAATTGGATAGAGTTGAGCCACTCGAAGTCGGATACTCGTGGCAAGGGAGTCGTTTCTTAGCGGCTTTGTACCGAAATTGAGGTAAGTGGCTTGTCTAACCTCGTGTGGGGGAACTTCCACCCCTAGGATTTTTATGTGAAAGTTTAAATGTCTTGTACGCGAGGTGACGAGCATGTACATGCGCTGGTTGTTGAACACATACTTTATATAAAATGCCTAATTTGTGATATCCTTGTTTTTAGCCGATTAATCCGATATTCTTACCCGGTAGTAGTTAGAAAATCATGATTAGGTAGTACTTTATGACTAGTTGCCTAATTGCCTTACTTGAGCTTCTTGATAGTTGTTGGCACTAATTTTGGTAAAGTTGTAGTTAAGCATATTATATTATTTCTGCGTTTTCCTTTATTTGTTATGTTTGTGGACTGCGGGTTCAATTCTCGGAGACCCAGGGCTGTGGGTTCGATTCCCAGAGACACGGAGTGAAATTGGTAGGGACTGCGGGTTCGATTCCCGAGATCCTGAGTTATTGGTAGGGACTACGGGTTCGATTCCCGAGATCCCGAGTTATTGGTAGGGACTACGGGTTCGATTCCCGAGATCCTGAGTTATTGGTAGGGACTACGGGTTCGATTCCCGAGATCCTGAGTTATTGGTAGGGACTGCGGGTTCGATTCCCGAGATCTTGAGTTATTGGTAGGGACTACGGGTTCGATTCCCGAGATCCTGAGTTATTGGTAGGGACTACGGGTTCGATTCCCGGAGATCCTGAGTTATTGATTATTTATTGAGACATGGGCTGCGGGTTCGATTCCCGGAGACCCAGAGGTACTGTCAATGGGACTGTGGGTTCGATTCCCACAGGTCTTGGACTTGTTAATTGAGTTTGTTACTTGTTGTTAGTTTTAATTGTAGACGGTTGCAGTAATCATTTATTTTTGTTATTTCGGAATAATTATCATTTAAACTGCTTATTATTGTTACTATCATTTTTGTAATTGTTTTCTCTCAGTAGGGCCCTGACCTTCCTCGTCACTACTCCATCGAGGTTAGGCTTGGCACTTACTGAGTACCGCCGTGGTGTACTCATGCTACTCTTCTGCACACTTTTGTTGTGCAGATCCAGGTACATCAGAGCAGGCTCGTACTAGGTGATTCTGCAGCTTTCTGGGAGACCTCGAGGTATGATCTGCTACGTCCGCGGATCCGGAGGCTTTCCTTCTATTCTGATAGTATTAGTTGACATTTTTCCTTCATTTCGTTGTTAGATACTCTTTATACATAGAGCCACAATTGTATATTCTCTATTAGTCTGTGTTACCCGTGGGATTCCGCATCTTGGTAGCGTTTTATTCAGTGTGTTGACGAATGTATGTGCCAAGTGGCACGGATTACATCCCCTTTTATCTTATTTTTCCGCTGTCTTTTATTTAAGTGTTCATAGCTTGTATATTCCGCAATGTGTTAGGCTTACCTAGTCATGGGGACTGGGTGCCATCACGACATGTTCACGATTGGTGAACTAGGGTCGTGACAAGTTGGTATCAGAGCTCTAGGTTCATAGGAGTCACGGGACACAGACCGGTTACTTAGAGTCTCGCTGATCGATACGGAGACGTCCGTATTTATCTACGAGAGGCTATGTAACTGTTTAGGAAACTCTTCAATTCTTTGAATTCCTTATCGTGCGTCATTTATTCAGTTAGAGCCTATGTCATATGTTCTTTTGCATCCACTCGTGTATTGAAATTGCGCACTCAGTATCAAGTATGCGCCGACGGTTCGTGATGCTGCACATGGATTTCAAGGGAGTCAAGAATTTACTCAACCATTGTTACCGCGTGTCATCCATAACGATAATGCAAGAGAATTGAGAGATCTTCAATTGTGCACATGGGGTGCACTAGATTCCGACATTCGATTGATAAGTACGGTCTTGAGAAGGTTTACTTAACTACCAAATCGTCACAACAATGGTAAAATCACAAGGTGTATGTAGATCTAAAGATAGTTGGTGGTAATAAAAACTCTATGGTTCACATGAGATATCTATTTAGCGAAGGATTCAGACAGCAGAGATACTGGTGGGAAATGAGTTTAACTGTCTTAAGAAGGACATGTACCAAACGAATGTCTTTGGCTTGTCTTATGATGAAAACGTACGAATGTTAAAGGCTAGTATCATGGATTATCAAGATGTATATTAAGGCTTCGTGTCAAGTGAAAGGATTTCACTATCAACGATCTAATTATAGGTCATGTGTCATATCAGATTTGGCCTGCGATGTATTTAGGTATTATTCAAAAGTTCTTGAAAACTTGCGGATGAGCAAGAGTTGAGGCTCGTATGGTATAATGTTGGGACTTTATATGTTCCTGTGTCCCTAATAAACTCTGCATTTTATTATCAGCAGGGAAATATTTGACAAAGGCTACATGGTGCTTCGTAGGCGTGTGTGAATCATAGTATGTTTTAAGATGTTGTTGGTAGAGAATGCTCGGTGCACGGAGCGAGAAGATGTTTGGTTGTATTGGGATGAGGTCATACCCTATGATGTTAGAGTGCTAATAGAGCACATGTGGTTATATTCGTTGGATCAAGTGAGTTGCAGTTGAATAATAGTAAATGACTCGAGAGAATGGTTCTAATGTGTTCGAGAGTCGTGTAATAGTGGCGTTGGGCTAAGTGGGAGAGTCCCACCACTTAAGATTGGGTTGCATGGTTAATTACCTGTGTGAATTCTGGATGTTAGCGTATATGAATTGTTGAATGCATGTTATGGTTAGCCTTACTGGCTCATGTTCAAACTTGAGGGAAAATTTATAATTTATGCGTCGTATAGTTGCAGGCTTCGCGGGAAGTGATTCCACTGGGTGCTTTATCGAGAGGGTATTCATATGTTATAAAGAAATTCAGTAGAGTTGGTTGCGTACTGGGGCAAGTTAGAACCGGATGGTTCTCAATAGCGGTCCTAGTGAATTCAAGAGGTAAAGTGTGGTGCCTGATAATTCCGAGTCTATAAGTACAGTTAAGGCTCAAGCTTTTGAAGCAACTTATGAAGAAAGGCAAAAAACGATCTATGATGTTTTGACTTGTGGTGTAGTATTTGAGAGACATGAAATGGTCGTCGTTCTGGATATAGCATGGCCTTATTATTTAAGGTCACTCGGGGTGAGTGCGGTTGGAATAAGTTAGGTATTGAAGGGAGATATTAACATTCAAACCAGGATAAACTGGAAGGAAGTAGATTGATTAGCCATAGTTGAGTTGGCATATTGATGTCAATGATCGGTTCATGCAACGTGATCGAGTTATGCATGTGATTGTGGCGGTGCATTTGAGGCTTGTCGGCCACAATGATTGATGGCATTCTTAAGTATTCTTTTGTTAGGGCCTGTTATGAGTAGGCGGACCTTGGAAAGGGTTATGGTGGCTTGGACCACTACTTAGAGATTGGTATATTCAACGGTTATGAGAACTCGCCTGTGTGTTGCTATAGTTCTCCTAAAATGAGTTAAATGGAAAGTCTTATGCGATGAAGTATTAGCCTATCGTCAGTTCTAGAGTTGTGATGGAAATCGTGTCTATCGTATATCAGCACGTGAGGTGCAGTGAGTGGTATGGAATTTGAAGTAAGGACCAAGATCACAGTTTGGTCAATGAATGTGATATAAAGAGCTCAGATGAGCAGGAAGGGAGTTTCAGTGTTTTGAGTAAGATGTGTATTAACATCAGTATCATTTGAGATCGGTGTTCCGTGAGAAAGGCTTTGCATCCCGGTTAGGGACTCCTGATCGCTTTTCAGTGTTAGTGCAGCCGGTAGGTTGAATGTGCAGGCCCGTTTAATTTTTTGAAAGATAGTGGGAGCTTGACCCACAAGAAGATTGTATAGGTGTGACTTGTAGTCACTTGATTGGTTAGAAATTTAAACCAAGTATGAGGATTTTGGTGATATCATTCAATTGAGAATTTATGTTGGAGGGCACTCTACTCATTGGGTTATAGACCTGTGAAATATTATTGACTTAGCTTGGCACGACCAGGATAGACTTAAGGTCGGTGGATAGATTTAAATGTGGAAGTGAGCCTTGCATCAGGCCGGTTATGTTTCTTCCAGCAATGCGCCCTTTATGGAGGGATAGTCGCGGTCTTATTTCGTGGTTAGTTAATTCATGTAAAGATATATTGTGCCGTATGAGTTGTGAGACGGCTTGGTAAATTCCTTATGTGTTGAGGTTCCGCTTAGCGGTGATGTTATATGAGCATGATGGCTCTTGAGACTCAGATCTTATATCGCACCTCAGTTGTGATTGAGTTTGTAGCCTATAGCGCTATATGTTTCATTGTGTCCGATATCATGCACCTTAGTGTGCTTATGATTGATATTCAGTATTTTGATGTGACGAGCTATTCAGCTCGACATATGACTCCTTGTGTGAGTTTTATATTGTTGGGGTCGGATGGCACGCCGCCATAGTTATATTGTTGGGACCGGGTGGCACGCCGCCATAGTTATATTGTTGGGACCAGGTGGCACGCCGCCATGGTTATATTGTTGGGATCGGGTGGCACGCCGCCATGGTTATATTGTTTGGATCGGGTGGCACGCCACCATGGGTATATTGTTGGGATCGGGTTGCACGCCGCAACAGGTGTGATGTTTATTTCAGTGTCCATAATTGCTTTTATGTGTTCCGCTTCCTATTTTTATGAGGAAGTCCATGTTAGTGTGAGAGTTGAATAGTTCTCTCTAGTGTTCGCCTTCCTTTTGGTACCACGTACGAATTAATAGCCTACTAGCACATTGTGTCATCTTGTGGGACTTTTGATTATGTCTGATGTGGCTTATCGCCTGAGCAGTTCGTACTGGGTGAGATGAGATTATGTGATTTGGGGTCGGTGCAAACTGATTATATGAAGTATATTATAGAGGAAAGGATCATCCTCTAGTTTAGGACAAGGTAATGGATCCTGTCAGGAGTATAGACCCAATGAATTGTTGATTCAGTAGTTGGTTATGGATATCGGCACATCTCTTCCGTCGTGTCAGTATTGTAAAAGTTGGAACGAGACCTATGTAGATCGTGAGGTGCAATGGGAGCAACCGATTCGTTGAATTTTTGGCTAATTTGATCATAAAATATTATCGTGGTCCTGTGGATTTTGTGTTGCAAGGTAAGAATCCAGCAAGGTTATGCAATCATGTTTGAGGACGGCGTTTGAGGAATATTGAGTGATCTCTTGATGAAAACAAGCCTGACACAGAATTCCGGATGTTGGAATTAGGCTCTAAGACTTAATTGTTTGAACAAGAGGGAATATCTTCAAACTATATCAAGCTAATGTGCTCAGCTGAGTCCTAGATTTATTGGCCCTTTTGAGATTTTGAGGCATGTTGGGGAGGTTGCTTATGAGTTGGCCTTACCTCCCACCCTAGCCGGAGTCCATCCCGTATTTCATGTCTCTATGGCCCGGAGGTACCATGGTGACCCGTCGCATGTGTTGGATTTCACTTCTGTTCAGCTAGACGAGGATCTGTCTTATGTAGAGGAGCCAGTAGCCATTCTAGACAGGCAAGTGAGGAAGCTAAGGTCAAAGAACATCGCTCCAATAAAGGTTCAGTGGCGAGGTCAGCCGGTCGAGGAGGCGACTTAGGCGACTCAGCAGGATATGCGCAGCCAGTACCCTCATCTTTTCACTACTCCAGGTATGTTTTCTATGCTCGTTCGAGGACGAACGGATCTTTAAGTGTGGGAAGATGTAACGACCCGACCGGTCGTTTTAGAAAATTACGCCCCAATCCCTAATTTAACTGTTCCCCTAAGTTCATTTCTGCTATTGTGGTTTGCCGGGAGAGTCGGTTCTGAAATTTGGAGCATTTTGGGACACTTCGTCCCTAAATGAGAGCTTTAAAGCTAGAAAATGGTCCGTAGCTGGAACAGTGTCAAGACGATCTCGGAACGGAAATCCGATGGTTCCATTAGCTCCGTTAGGTGATTTTGGGGTTGGGAGCGCGTTCGGAATGTATTTTGGAGGTCCGTAGCTCAATTAGGCTTGAAATGCCGAAGTTTGAAATTTTGACGAATCCGAACGATAGGTGAGATTTTGATCCGGGGGTCGGAATGGAATTCCGACAATTTCTGTAGCTTCGTTATGTGATTTTGGATATGTCCACAAATTTTCAGGTCATTCGGACGTCGTTTGGTCGGGTTTCTAATTAAATGCGTGTTTTGGAAGTTTTAGAAGAACTTAAGCTTGAATTCGATGTAATTTGATGGTATTGGCGTTGTTTGATGCATGTCGATGATTGGAACAAGTTTGTATGATGTTTTAGGAGGTGTTAGCATTTTTGGTTGAGGTCCCGGGGGCCTCGGGGTGATTTCGGATGGTTAACGGGAACTTTTGAAGTTGGAAAACTTCATAATAGGCGAAGATGTAAATGAGTGTGCACAAGACCTCACTTTAAACGATCATATCTCCCGTTATATAAAGAGTTGTGTGCGCTACAACCTATCAAATTAAAGCCCTTGGAGTCTAGTTTCCAACGCTACAAACCGTTCATCATTTGGAGGTGTAAACAGAAAGTTATGACCATTTTTATGGGCATGTGTCAGTAGCGCGGCCTTAGCGCGGGAGCGCTAGTAGCCCGCGCTAATGGATTATTTTCTGCCTCAACCCGCGCTAATTAGCGCGCGCAGGCCCCTAAATACCCCAAGACCGGGTATAGAGAGTTCCAAAGTCATTTTTGGGGCAAGGGCTTGCTCTCTCAAGAGGAATCCGTCCTACTCTTCATTTCTATGATCCAAGGTAAGATTTTTGGAGTATTTTGAGTTGATTACTACTCCTAAACACTTATATTAACATGGATTAATCTTGAAAATCTTTATATTTACAAGAATTTCCTTCAAGAGCTCAAAAGGGGGTTTTGCAAGATTTCTTCCAAAAGGTAAATCCTACACCTTAGACTTACACATATGGTGTTATTATGAGAATATGAGTATGAATCAAGTATTACAACTTATGGCATGGTAATTGGAAGTCATAAATTCCCAATTTAAATACATGAACATGGTAGGGATTTAAAGGTGTTTATTTGATGGAATTTTTGTTTGTTGGGTGTGAATGGATGGTCATACAGGTGTATTTGGAAGTTATAAATTGGTTAGGAATGATGGTGAGATGAATTGTTGGTTAATGGTGATAGTTGGAAGAACCAATACTATAGTTATGAGGTAAAAATAACCATGCCTACAAGGTGTTTGATAATATGCCTAAATGGCATAAGTTATGGAATTTATGATCAATATTGGCCCTATTGAATGTTGAATTGTAGATTGAAATTACATAACTATATTGGATCATCGTAGTATCATTAAGGGGCAAATTTCGGATATGTATGGCTAAAAACGCCATCTTTTAGAAATCGAGCTTCATCGATGTATGTGTGATCTTGGTCATTTTTCATAATTTTTCGTATTAGCTTAGAATTTAATTGTAGAATAAATTACTTGAATTATTATTTACAATTTGCAATTTAATTGGATAGAGTTGAGCCACTCGAAGTCGGATACTCGTGGCAAGGGAGTCGTTTCTTAGCGGCTTTGTACCGGAATTGAGGTAAGTGGCTTGTCTAACCTCGTGTGGGGGAACTTCCACCCCTAGGATTTTTATGTGAAAGTTTAAATGTCTTGTACGCGAGGTGACGAGCATGTACATGCGCTGGTTGTTGAACACATACTTTATATAAAATGCCTAATTTGTGATATCCTTGTTTTTAGCCGATTAATCTGATATTCTTACCCGGTAGTAGTTAGAAAATCATGATTAGGTAGTACTTTATGACTAGTTGCCTAATTGCCTTACTTGAGCTTCTTGATAGTTGTTGGCACTAATTTTGGTAAAGTTGTAGTTAAGCATATTATATTATTTCTGCGTTTTCCTTTATTTGTTATGTTTGTGGACTGCGGGTTCAATTCCCGGAGACCCAGGGCTGTGGGTTCGATTCCCAGAGACCCGGAGTGAAATTGGTAGGGACTGCGGGTTCGATTCCCGAGATCCTGAGTTATTGGTAGGGACTACGGGTTCGATTCCCGAGATCCTGAGTTATTGGTAGGGACTACGGGTTCGATTCCCGAGATCCTGAGTTATTGGTAGGGACTACGGGTTCGATTCCCGAGATCCTGAGTTATTGGTAGGGACTACGGGTTCGATTCCCGAGATCCTGAGTTATTGGTAGGGACTACGGGTTCGCTTCTCGAGATCCTGAGTTATTGGTAGGGACTACGGGTTCGCTTCTCGAGATCCTGAGTTATTGGTAGGGACTACGGGTTCGGTTCCCGGAGATCCTGAGTTATTGATTATTTATTGAGACATGGGCTGCGGGTTCGATTCCCGGAGACCCAGAGGTACTGTCAATGGGACTGTGGGTTCGATTCCCACAGGTCCTGGACTTGTTAATTGAGTTTGTTACTTGTTGTTAGTTTTTATTGTAGACGGTTGCAGTAATCATTTATTGTTGTTATTTCGGAATAATTATCATTTAAACTGCTTATTATTGTTACTATCATTTTTCTAATTGTTTTCTCTCAGTAGGGCCCTGACCTTCCTCGTCACTACTCCATCGAGGTTAGGCTTGGCACTTACTGAGTACCGCCGTGGTGTACTCATGCTACTCTTCTGCACACTTTTGTTGTGCAGATCCAGGTACATCAAGACAGGCTCGTACTAGGTGATTCCGCAGCTTTTTGGGAGACCTCGAGGTATGATCTGCTACGTCCGCGGATCCGGAGGCTTTCCTTCTATTCTGATAGTATTAGTTGACATTTTTCCTTCATTTCGTTGTTAGATACTCTTTACACATAGAGCCACAATTGTATATTCTCTATTAGTCTGTGTTACACGTGGGATTCCGGATCTTGGTAGCGTTTTATTCAGTGTGTTGACGAATGTATGTGCCAAGTGGCACGGATTACATCCCCTTTTATCTTATTTTTCCGCTGTCTTTTATTTAAGTGTTCATAGCTTGTATATTCCGCAATGTGTTAGGCTTACCTAGTCATGGGGACTGGGTGCCATCACGACATGTTCACGATTGGTGAACTAGGGTCGTGACAAGATCATGAAAGAAGAGGTAGATCGGTTGGAACGACAGATAACAGAGATGCACCTAGCGTGGGCTAGGGGACAGTCATCACAAAACCTTCCTACTCTTACACCAGCACCAGAGCGTCCGCCTATTGATCCCTCGACAAGTGCACCGATCTATCCATATTATCAAGGGGAAAACCCTTATACATCCCAGGTTCCACCAGCTAGACAAAATACTCCTCCTCCGGTCACCCCTGTTTTCGTGGCACCTCCACCTGCTACTTTACAGAAGTCGTCGAGTGAACCGCTTTTCCAAATACATGACAATCATTGTTATGATCCCGAGCCTACCTTTAAGGCTCCTGAACCGCATTCACACACCCCTCACTGGGATAACCCGACAGAACCGGAAAAGCACTTTAAAAGTTTGGAGCATGAGGAGGTTATTCGGAAAGTTAAGAGCCCGGAGAAATCCTTCAGGAATATGCATGGTTTGGGCAACCAAGTCAGTGTCGCTTACAAAGATCTGTGTCCATTCCCGGATGTCCAGTTGCTAGCCGGGTTCAAAATGCCCAAGTTTGACCTATACGAGGGGCATGGTGACCCAGTAGCCCATCTTCGAGGTTTTTGTAGCAAAATGCGAGGAGCCGGAAGGGCGAGATGAAATTCTGATAGCTTACTTCGGTCAGAGCTTGGGAGGGTCCGCATTAGAATGGTACACCAGGTAGGATCCCAGCAGATGGTTTACATGGGATGACCTGGCCCAAGCATTCATCGGCCAGTTTCAATATAATCTTGAAATAATCCCTGATCGCTTATCATTGCTAAAACTAGAGAAGAAACCCGCCGAAAGCTTCAGAGAATTTGGGTTCCGCTAGAGGGAACATGCAGCAAGGGTAGATCCACCGATGAGAGAGAACGAGATGGTGGATTACTTCTTGCAGACACCGGAGCCAACTTACTTTAGTCACCTGGTGACATCGGTTGGTAAATCTTTCAATGAGGTGGTCAAAATGGGCGGAATGATAGAAGAGGGACTTAAGTCCAATAAGATCTTGAGCTATTCCGCGTTAAAAGCAACAACTCAAGCTATTCAGAATGGCACAGGGGTTGCATTCGGGAAGAAGAGAAGAGAAGAAGTTGCAACAGTAGAGGAGGGTACTTGGTCCAGATCGAAAGGTCCTTCACCTCATTACCAAGCCAGACCCTACCACCCAAATCACCCTAATCACCCTCCCCGAAACACATATCCACTACCAAGGGCTTACAATAACCCTCCAGGACCAGGTTTCCGAGGGAATCATGCCTTCAGAAAGGAAAAGACACAAAGAACATTCACTGAGTTGGGAGAAACTTATACTGCTCTATTCCACAAATTGAAGCAGATAGGTTTGTTGAGTCCTATTAAGACAAGATTGCCAAATCCCCTACCCCCAAATGTGGATCGCTCAGTAAGCTGTGAGTATTGTTCAGGGGCTCTCGGACATGATACCGAGAAATGTTGGAAACTGAAACATGCAGTACAAAATCTTATTGACACCAATAAGATCGAGGTGCAGACACCAGAGGCACCCAAAATTAATCAGAATCCATTGCCAGCTCACCCTTAGACCCAACATATAAGAAGTCATGCTTGGTAATCATGAGGAGTCTTCGGTGCTTTGTTTTGTTGTCATTTCTTTTGTCCGAGTTGTTTTCAGGGTTGTGACCCGGATCTTGTTTTGAAGTGAAACCCTCTCATCTTTCCATTTTTGGTCATTGCAGTTTGCTTAGTCGTTTCAAGTTTCGTTTCAGTTTTGTATTCTGGTTTGCTTGATTGTATTTGAACCACTTCTCCGTTTAGTGAAACTTTTGGTCTTTTATTACCCAGTTCGTCTTTTTGTTTAGTTTTTCTCTCTTTAAATTTGTCACTTGTTCGAACGCCGACTCTAATGACATGGCATCGCACATAATTTTGGCCTAATATTAAGGGTTAATCATGAAGCAATTGGAAGATAATCAGGTCATTTTAAAAAGAAATAAAAATGATTTGAGATTATTTGGAGCCCGAATCATGTGAGACTCGGGCAGGTAAAACACGAAGAAACCCTTAAAGGAAAATTGGCCATGCTAAGACGGGGTTCGCTCGTGATACTGAAATGAAAGTGTCGTCCAGCAATACTTTAAAATGATAGATGAAAAGGCGAATGGACGATATGGTTATCAATCAGGGCACAAACAGAAGATGTCGTGAATATGTTGTTTGAACTTGGCATGTTTTGAAGATTGGAATGACGAAGGCATTTTGTTATGCTATCCAAACACTTTATCCATCGTCAACCCTTTGAGCCTTAATTTAAATTCTTTTATACCCCTCCTTCGGAATTAGTTGCAAAGACTAGAAACACAAGTTTGAAAGACGAGAGAAGAAAGGGATAAAGAAAAAGAAAAGAAAAGAAAACTACAAAAGAGATAAAGAAAAAAAAAACAAAAAGAAAAATGAAAAAAAAAGGAATTGGGAACTACGTTTGACCTGATTCCTTAAAGAGGATACGTAAGCGCTTCACAACTCGGTCATAGTGTAAATAAAGTAATAAAAATTCCCCAAGTAAAAACTGGGCAAAGAAAAATTGTGTTGATTATAAATAAATTTAGGTCCGAAGGTTGTAAATTTTGAACCCGGAATTGATTTTTTTAGCCTTCAATACCCTCTCTTTCTAGCCCTATCCAAATCCCACATTACGGTCCAGAAAGACCTTCTGATCAGTCTTCAAAAGATGCCACGTCAGGCGAGTGAGAGAGTCCTATCGGAATATAACACTCTGATTTTCAGCAGAAAAGACTCTGATTCCCAGCAGAAAGGAAACACGAGAGAGTCTTAGCAGTGACACCCCAATCAAAAGTGATACAAATGAGAGAGTCTTACGGGTGAAAACATTCACAGGCACCATAAGGCGACGAAAGCTGTGAGAAAATAAAAATGAGAGAGGCTTGAAAGTGAAAACCCTTCGGGCACTTCAAGTCGAATAAAGGTGATAGTCAGAGGAAATTGTGAAAGGCGATTAACGACAGAAGATAGGCCATATGTGAATGTCATGACCAGTAGAGTTGGTATTCGCGTTTGATAAGTTTTTATAGTTATTTCTTGCTAGAGAGTCGTTTTTTTTCTTTGTCTTCTATTTTGTTTCTTGTTACCTTTCTCATTTTATCAAAAATTCCCCATCAAAGTCTGTCTAGTCCGAACAAGTGAGAAATGACTTCAAAACTTGCCACCAATTTTCCAATTATTATGCAAAGCAAGGAAATACCATTGACGGCAGAGAAGTAGGGTGCAAAGAAGATTATTAAACTGGGGCAGAAAATTTTCTTTTCAGTTTGAAAATTTTCTGGAAGTCAATTCCCACTTGGGGAAGAAGGAAATTCTTAAGGGAAATGGTCTTCGAACCAGTGTCATCCTCAACAGACTTCAGAAGAGTGAAACACCAATTTTGAGGAAATGAAAATCCGCCGGTAGTGTTATCTTCAGCAAGTTCCGAGGTGGTCGGACAACACAGAGTGGTAAAGGAAGAAAGGAAATCTCATCTTCAACAAAATAACCCCCAGCAAGTTGAGAAACACAGAACAGGGAAGGGATAAATGGAAAAACTCATCCCCAGCAGGAATATCATCTCCAGCATATGAAATCATTCCCAACAAGTTATGGGAACCCCGAGCGAAGGAAAGGGGAAAAGGAAAAGCCACCCCATAGGAGCGGCACAACCGCTCACAATGTTTTCAACTAACAAATTTTCTTTGATTTGAAACAGGGAAAGAAAATGCTATTGATAGAAGAAAGTCATGCCATAAGGAAGAACACCAATACTGGGGCAGAAAATTTTCTGCCATTGTTGAAAATTTTCTCGGAGAAACGAGGAAAGAAATTCAAGATGAAGTGTCAGGTTTGTCCACCTTCAAATAGGATGTTTCAGATTTGTCCACCTTCGAACAGGACGTCTCAGGTTTGTTCACTCTCATACATTGCAATAGGAGTATTCGCCCTCGAATAGGATACAATGGGAGTATTCGCCCTCGAATAGGATACAATGGGAGTATTCGCCCTCGAATAGGCTACAATGGGAGTATTCGCCCTCGAATAGGATACAATGGGAGTATTCGCCCTCGAATAGGGTACAATGGGAGTATTCGCCCTCGAATAGGATGCAATGGGAGTATTCGCCCTCGAATAGGATACAATGGGAGTATTCGCCCTCGAATAGGATACAATGGGAGTATACGCCCTCGAATAGGATACAATGGGAGTATTCGCCCTCGAATAGGATACAATGGGAGTATTCGCCCTCGAATAGGATACAATGGGAGTATTCGCCCTCGAATAGGATACAATGGGAGTATTCGCCCTCGAATAAGATACAATGGGAGTATTCGCCCTCGAATAGGATACAATGGGAGTATTCGCCCTCGAATAGGAAACAATGGGAGTATTCGCCCTCGAATAGGATACAATGGGAGTATTCGCCCTCGAATAGGATACAATGGGAGTATTCGCCCTCGAATAGGATACAATGGGAGTATTCGCCCTCGAATAGGATACAATGGGAGTATTCGCCCTCGAATAGGATACAATGGGAGTATTCGCCCTCGAATAGGATACAATGGGAGTATTCGCCCTCGAATAGGATACAATGGGAGTATTCGCCCTCGAATAGGATACAATGGGAGTATTCGCCCTCGAATAGGATACAATGGGAGTATTCTCCCTCGAATAGGATACAATGGGAGTATTCGCCCTCGAATAGGATACAATGGGAGTATTCGCCCTCGAATAGGATACAATGGGAGTATTCGCCCTCGAATAGGATACAATGGGAGTATTCGCCCTCGAATAGGATACAATGGGAGTATTCGCCCTCGAATAGGATACAATGGAAGTATTCGCCCTCGAATACGATACAATGGGAATATTCGCCCTCGAATAGCATACAACGGGAGTATTCGCCCTCGAATAGGATACAACGGGAGTATTCGCCCTCGAATAGGATACAACGGGAGTATTCGCCCTCGAATAGGATACAATGGGAGTATTCGCCCTCGAATAGGATACAATGGGAGGATTCGCCCTCGAATAGGATACAATGGGAGTATTCGCCCTCGAATAGGATACAATAGGAGTATTCGCCCTCGAATAGAATACAATGGGAGTATTCGCCCTCGAATAGGATACAATGGGAGTATTCGCCCTCGAATAGGATACAATGGGAGTATTCGCCCTCGAATAGGATACAATGGGAGTATTCGCCCTCGAATAGGATACGATGGGAGTATTCGCCCTCGAATAGGATACAATGGGAGTATCCACCCTCGAATAGGATATTTTACGTTGGTTTTATTTTACATTGTCCTTTGCATATTTCATAAATTATTGCCAAAATGCATTTTTAATTCAAAATTTGCTACTAAAAGCAGGCGCCTACCTGTATAACAAAAGGCAAGTCTTCAGTCTTTACATTGCAGGTCTTGAAACCAGTAACCCACCATAAAGCAGAGAGTTACAACAAGAGTTCCCAACGCAAATTCAAATGCATGAGTCAAAGGAAGGGAGGGAATGAAGGAAAATTTTCCCAGCATCATTATCCTCAGCAGGTAAGTAAACAATTCCAATGATATCCTCAGCAGTCAAGGGAAAAATAACACGACCTTGGAGGAAAGCAATTCCGAAACAAGGTAATTCGAAAGAAAGGATGGGATGGAGTTAGTGAGTTGATGTTGAAGTCAGGGAGCCCGCCTGAAGAATAGAATGGCGATTTAGTTTTGAAGTTGTGGTTGAAGTCAGGGAGCCCGCCTGAAGAATAGAGTGGCGATTTATTTTTAAAGTTGTAGTTGAAGTCAGTGAGCCCTCCTGAAGAATGGAGTGGCGATTTATTTTAAAGTTGTAGTTGAAGTCAGGGAGCCCGCCTGAAGAATGGAGTGGCGATTTATTTTAAAGTTGTAGTTGAAGTCGGGGAGCCCGCCTGAAGAATGGAGTGGCGATTTTATTTTAAAGATGTAGTTGAAGTCAGGGAGCCCGCCTGAAGAATGGAGTGGCGATTTATTTTGAATTCGGTTGAGGAAAGCGGTTGAGTATAACGGAAATCCCCAGCATGAATCCAAGTTCATAATCAGAAGGAAGGCAACAAGGGCCAGAAAAGAGGGGTTCAGATTTCGAAGTTGTAGTTGAAGTCAGGGAGCCCGCCTGAAGAATGGAGTGGCGATTTATTTTAAAGTTGTAGTTGAAGTCAGGGAGCCCGCCTGAAGAATGGAGTGGCCATTTAGTCTTGAAGATATAGTGGAAGTCAGGGAGCCCGCCTGAAGAATGGAGTGGCGATTTATTTTGAAGTTGTAGTGAAAGTCAGGGAGCCCGCCTGAAGAATGGAGAGGCAATTTAATTTTGAAATTGTAGTTGAAGTCAGGGAGCCCGCCTGAAGAATGGAGTGGCGATTTATTTTGAAGTTGTTTAAGGAAAGCGGCGGAGTGTAATGGAAATCCCCAGCACGAATCAGAAGGAAGGCAACCAGAATACGAGTCAACAGTCCGAGGGGATCAACAGAAGTTTAGTCACAATAAACAAAAAGACTTCGGAGTGCAATGCAAGATAGCAACAAAAGAAGCTTGCAACCAGAATGCGAGTCAACAGTCCGAGGGGATCAACAGAAGTTTAGTCACAAAAAGAAAAAAAAGAGGCAAGAAGCCAATCCAAAATGCAGAAGCTGATGAAAGTTGTCCAAGACATGGTCAATGACACAAGAACTGCAAGTCTGGTCCTGATCCAGAAAGCTGAAGAAGATTGAACTAGCACCTACAACTAGCAAGTATCAAAGTTCAAATTTAGAGTCTACATGAAGCACCAAACAATACTCGAGATCAAGCTTTAGAAGACTCATAGATAGGAATCTTGTAACTAGTAGCTGATAGGTTTAGTTAGCCTTTTTCATGTTTTGATTTTCGATGTAATAGTTGGACCACGAACCGGAACTTCGATGGAACGGAACCTCGACGGAACGGCACCTGGACTAGCTCTCCACCTCGGTTACTCCATATTCTTACTCACTTCTGAACTACACGTGGCCTGATTCCTTCATAGCCAATGATATGTAGGCAGCTCAGATACAAGGGCTCGGTCACATCCTCTTATTTTTAGTTTAGTCTCTCTGAATAAGGGTCGGGTCAAAACACTTGTCTAGTCGTTCTTTGTTTGAAAACTCTTTGTGTTTTCAGTCAAAGAGGGGCAGCTGTAGATGCGTGATTTTACCCCTACCCGAGATTTTTTATATTTTTAGCGTAAAATATTTAGTTTAGTTTTAATATAGCTATTTTAGCTAAATTTGATTCTTTTACTTTATTTTTACCTTAAAATGAAAAATAACAAAAATATAGTTTTATTAATGTTTCGTAGTCATTTTAAACTTGAAATATATATATATATATAGTTTCGTAGTCATTTTTTAAACTTGAAAAATACAAAAAAAATTACTTTATATTTAATCTTTTTATAAAAAAAACGAAAATTATAAAATAAAAAATAATATATTTAATATTTTATGGTTACTTTAATCTTGAAAAAAAAAAATAGTTTTGTTTTAATTGTCGGTTTTACTTTTATAGTTATTTTGCTTACATAAGATTAATCAAATAAAATCGTATCCTTATTCTCGGTTTCGGGCATAGAATAATATTCGGGTTTAAGCTACCCGGTTTCAAGTTTTCGGACCTAGCCCATAATAATCCGAGTCCACCACTCGGGGAACACGGACAAAAAGAACCCATACAAGACACATAGGGACACACATGGGAGACTTACTTTACACACCATTACTCACATGAACATCTCACTCTCTTCACTTTACACACAAGAAAAGCACAAGGCACATGGGGGATACACAAGGAAAAAGCCAGCTGAAACACTCTAAAAAGAGCTCCCAGCCGTCACCTCCAAGGATGATCTTCATCTACACACCAAAAAAAAACCAGCAGCTCTTTCTCCTTCCTCACAACAGCGGAAAATTCAACTGTTTCTCCACTGAAAATCAGTAATATCCTTCACAAATTTTGTCTTGAAACTAGCTTAAAAACAGACCTGAAATCAACCCCGAACTAGCTCGAAAAGCAGCTTGAATGCACCACCCAAACCTAGTAGATTTGAGGTCCGTTTGGAGGTCTCCGTTCCTGTGGATTGTCGGATTCCGGCAGTGATTTTCTTTTCTTATTCTCGCAAGTCTATTCAGGTTCACTTCTGTTTGTCTATTCCCGTTTGATTCATATCATTCTATATGTTGCTTTTTATTTAATTTCTTTGTTGAATTTGTTTAACAGTTGAATGAGCTTAAATGGTATTCTGTTGCTTAATTTTGTAGCATTTCTATACTGATTACTGAATCTTCAAGAATTTGTTTAAAGTTAAAAAATAGAGCTTTACGCATTTAAGGAGGCCCGTTATTGTTTAAATTGATGTTCAATCCATCTCCTATTGTTGCTCCGTTATTTTATTGTTAATTTGTCTTACTTAATAATCACGTGAAACCATGCCACTATTTGCTTTGATTTTTCTTTGTTGAAACGTTTATTGGATTATTTTTTTTTCTTTTTTTTTGTAAGAATATTTTAATCTAATGTAAATATCTAAAATTTGCTAGGAGATGTGTTCACACCCGAACCTTGGATTGATATGCTTAAGTAATATATGTGTCATGTGCGCATTCCCGTGTCTCGATACCTTTAAATTTAAAATAATTATATTTTTAACCATGTATACATTTTGTACCTTGATTTTATATTTAATTTCAAAAGAAAAACATACATTGTGTACGTTCCACATCATGGTGAATACTATTAATAAAATATAATAAATTAATTAAGCGGTAGTAAATAAGCCAAATATGACAGTTGAGCGACCGTGCTAGAACCACGGAATTCGGGAATGCCTAACACCTTCTCCCGGGTTAACAGAATTCCTTATCCGGATTTTTGGTTCACTAACTGTTAAATAGAGTCAAATCTTTCCTCGATTCGGGATTCAAACCGGTGACTTGGGACACCATAAATCTCCCAAGTGGCGACTCTGAATCTCTTAATAAATAAATCCCGTTTCGATTGTCCTTTAATTGGAAAAACTCCTTCTACCAAGCCCTTCGCGGGGCGCGGTAGCGCCGAAAGGAGGTGTGACAGAAACTACCAGAGAGTTGTGACTCTATTGTTATTGCTTGTTATTGATGCATGTTGATCTCCTTATTACACTGTGGTAAGCATAAAAGAAACTAAGCTAAATTATACTTTATGTTTTACACAATCCTAGCTATATCCTTCAACTTTGTTCGTGTGTTTCATTTGCATCTTCTATTCTTCGAGAAGACTCTTTCTTGCAACTTGTTTTAAATATATTCCCTTATTCTTCAGGTGGGCGTCTACTTGTAAAACTTGAAAAGTATTCTCTTGTTCTTCAGGTGGTCACTTGCTTACTATAAAAATAAAGAAAAACTTTCTGCCCCAGTATGGGCTTAAATATATCATGCTATTAAATGTCAGCATTAAAAAAAGGAATTTCATTTTTGAAAAAATATTCCCGTGTTTTCTAGGTGGGCGCCTCATTACAAAAACATGAAAAATATTCCCTTTTTATTCAGGTGGGCGCATGATTACAAAAAATTGAAAAATATTCTCTTGTTATCCGGGTGGGCGCCTGATTGCAAAAGCTTGAAAAATATTTCCTTGTTATCCAGGTGGAAGCTTGATTGCAAAAACTTGAAAAATATTTCATTGTTATCCAGATGGGTGCCTGATTACAAAAAACTTGAAAAATATTCCCTTGTTATCCAGGTGGGCGCCTGATTACTAAAAACATGAAAAATATTCCCTTGTTATCCAGGTGGGCGCCTGATTGCCAAAAACTTGAAAAATATTCCCTTGTTATCCAGGTGGGCGCCTGATTGCCAAAAACTTGAAAAATATTCCCTTGTTATCCAGGTGGGCGCCTGATTACAACAAACTTGAAAAATATTCCCTTGTTATCCAGGTGGGCGCCTGATTACAAAAAACTTGAAAAAATAATCCATTGTTATCCAGGTGGGCGCCTGATTACAAAAACTTGAAAAATATTCCCTTGTTATCCAGGTGGGCGCTTGATTCCAAAAAACTTGAAAAATATTCCGTTATTATCCAGGTGGGCGCCTGATTGCAAACAACTTGAGAAATATTCCCTTGTAATCCAGGTGGGCGCCTGATTGCAAAAAACTTGAGAAATATTTCCTTGTTATCTAGGTGGGCGCCCGATTGCAAAAAACTTGAAAAATATTCCCTTGTTATCTAGGTGGGCGCCTGATTACAAAAAACTTTAAATATATTCCTTTATTATTCAGGTAGGCGGCTGATTTCAAAAAACTTGAAAAAATATTCCCTTGTTATCCAGGTAGGCGCCTGATTGCAAAAACTTGAAAAATATTCCCTTGTTATCTAAGTGGGTGCCTGATTACAAAAAACATGAAAAATATTACCTTGTTATCCAGGTGGGCGCCTGATTACTAAAAACATGAAAAATATTCCCTTGTTATCCAGGTGGGCGCTTGATTACAAAAAAACTCGAAAAATATTCCCTTGTTATCCAGGTGGGCGCCTGATTACAAAAAACTTGAAAAAATATTTCCTTGTTATCCAGGTGGGCGCCTGATTACAAAAACTTGAAAAATATTCCCTTGTTATCCAGGTGGGTGCCTGATTACAAAAAAGTTAAAAATATTCCCTTGTTATCCAGGTGGGCGCGTGATTACAAAAACTTAAAAAATATTCACTTGTTATCCAGGTGGACGCCTGATTGCAAAAAACTTGAAAAATATTCCCTTATTATCCAGGTGGGCGCCTGATTGCAAAAAAACTTGAAAAATATGCCCTTGTTATCCAGGTGGGCGTCTGATTACAAAAAACTTGAAAAATATTCCCTTGTTATCCAGGTGGGCGCCTCATTACAAAAAAATTAATAAATATCCCCTTGTTATTTAGGTGGGCGTTTGTTTACAAAATACTTGAAAAATATTCCCTTGTTATCCAGGTGGATCCCTCATTACAAAAAACTTGAAAAATATTCCCTTGTTATCATGGCGGGTGCCTGATTGCAAAAACTAAAACAAAGAAAATGAATTATGCCCCAGTTTGATAACTGGGTGTAACATTTCAATTTTTGAAATAAAATATTAAACTTCCCTTATTATCTAGGTGGGTCCCTGGTTACCAATTTTCATCGTAGATTTTGCCCTCCATTGTTGCTTCCCTTATATCGCTTTCCCTTATTTTCCAGGTGGGTGCCTGATTTTGCCAAACTTTGCGCTCCCTTGTGTGTCCATATTTGTCACATTCACTTTAAAGTGATTAGTAAGAATTTGAATCTTTTATTTCTGTTCTAATCAATGAACAGTTTGTTAGTATAAAAATGGTGGTTAGCAGCTGGCATTCTTGTTGGCTTTGCTTCCACTTTTGAATTTGCTTCAGCTTGCTTTTGTACTACCTTGTTGTAACTCCTGGTTGTTTTCCAACAATTTTCTAAGCTCAACTTTTCATTATAATTCCCTTTTGTTGTTTTTCCTACTTCTTTTTTACTTTCCTTCTGCTATATGACCACCATATTTTGTTTTATTTCTCCTGTCCCATGAAGGACCCCAATCTCATTGTGCCATTTAACTGAGAAGCTGGTAATTAGCTTACAACTGACAATGTCTTGTAGACAAATTTCAAGAAAATGAAATGCAATGACCATGAATTTTTGAGGGTAGGAATATATATATTTTTTTAAATAAAAGGATGAGACTTATCGAATGGGAAGACTGATTCATTTGATCATGCCATGCATTCGGGCTAACTGACCCAGACTGTCCAACCAAATCACTTGCCAACCTATTTCTCTTTTTTACCAAACCCAAACATTACTTGCTTTGCCGCTTTCCTCCCATAAAAGCATTTCTCACTTTCGCCTTATGGTGCCCATGAGGGTTTTCACCAGTAAGACTCTCTCATCTCATTCTCCTTGGCTCATGTCGCCTTATGGTGCCCGTGAGGGTTTCCGCCAATAAGACTCTCTCATTTCTTATTTCTCTCAACTTACGTTGCCTTACGGTGACCGTGAGGGTTTACACCAGTAAGACTCTCTTATTTTTAATTTTTATCATTTTCTTCATCTTTATGTACCCGAGTATTGTCCATAACATGCCTTTCTTCACCTACTTATACTGCCATTTTTCTTGAAATTAATCTGAAGGTCTTTCTTTGGATCGTAATGTGGCTTTTGGATGGGTTATAGAAAGGAAGATATAAATGCTTAAATTTTCAAACTTGGGTTTCAAAATTACTACTTTCGGAATCATATCCTTCATAATGACCATAACTTCTGCCCCAGTTTCAATATTGGGGAACCCTGGACTTTAATTTTGCTATGACTGAACCTTAGTGAGGCTGCCTATGTACCCTTTCGTGATCAAGTCAAAATGTTGTACGGATCGTAAAATCGCTGTATTGTTGCGATGTTCACTTTATCCAATTTTATTTTTTTATGAATTTTTTCTTTTTTTTCTCCTTTTTTATTTTGCCATTTTCACATCTCTTTTTTTCTTTTTTTTTTCCTTGTTTTTTTCTTTCCTTTTATCTTTTTTTCATCTTTTACTTTTCTTCTTTTCTTTGAAATTTCGTCATCCCATTTTGTCTTCTTTGTTGATTCCGAAAGAGGGGTATAAAAGAATAATATAACAAGGCTCAAAGGGATAGCAATGGATAAAGTGTTTAGATAGCGGAATAGAATGCCTTCATCATTTCAATTTCAAAAATATGACAAATACAATTAGATACATGAAAGGAATCATACATAATATCTTTTGACTGCATCAGAATTGATAGCCATTCTTACTCATTTTCCTTCTATGTCTGTCAAATACAGTGCTCCATTGGACAACACCCGAGATACAACAAATGGCCCTTGCCAATTAGGGGTGAACTTCCCTTTTGCTTCCGCCCAGTGAGGTAAAATACGCCTCAACAACGATTGTCCTACTTCAAATTATCGTGGACGTACTTTCTTATTATATGCTCTGGCCATTCTCTGTTGATATAGATGTCCATGACATACCGCTGCCAGTCTTTTCTCGTCAATTAAACTCAATTGTTCTAAGCGGGCTTTTACCCATTCATCATCAGCAATCTCTGCCTTCACAATGATTCGAAGGGAGGGTATTTCAACATCCGCATGTATCACTGCCTCCGTGCCATTCACTAATTAATAAGGGGTTGCACTTATCGAAGTGCGCACAGTAGTACGATATCCCAACAAAGCAAAGGATAATTTCTTATGCCATTACCTCGATCCTTCCACCATCTTCCGAAGGATTTTCTTGATATTCTTATTTGCTGCTTCAACTGCTCCATTTGCTTTGTTCCTATAAGGTGTAGAATTGCGATGCATAATCTTAAACCTTTGACATGTCTCCGCCATAAGATGACTGATAAGGTTGGCTCCATTATCTATAATAATCACCTTTGGAATTCCGAAATGACAAATGATGTTTGGATGTACAAAGTCCACCACTGCCTTCTTGGTTACCACTTTGAATGTCTTTTCCTCCACCCATTTAGTAAAATAATCAATGGTAACTAGAATAAACTTGTGCCCATTAGATGCTGATGGCTCTATTGGACCAATGACATTCATGCCCCAGGCAACGAAAGGCCATGGTGCCGACATTGTATGCAATTCATATGGCGGAGAATGAGTCAAATCCCCATGTATCTGACACTGATGACATTTCCGTACATATATGATACAATCTCGTTCCATAGTAAGCCAGTAGTGTCCAGCCCTGAGAATTTTCTTTGCTAAAACATACCCGTTCATGTGGGGTCCATAGTCTCCTTTGTACCTCAGTCATGATTGTAGTAGCCTGTTTTGCATCTATACATCTTTAAAACCCCAAATCCGGAATCCTTTTGTATAAAACCGCTCCACAAAAGAAGAATCCACTCACTAATCATCTTATGGCTCTTTTCTGATCCCCTGTAGCTTGTGCCGAGTATACCCTCATTCTGAGATGCTCTTTGATATCATGGAACCATGGTTCACCGTCAAGTTCCTCTTCCACTGTATGAAAATAAGCATTCTGATCATGAACTTGGATTTGTAATGGATCCACATGAGCGTTATCCAGATGGTGTAACATAGATGATAGAGTAGCCAGAGCATCAACTTCATTGTGCATTCTCGGGATATGTTTAAATTCTATGGATTGAAATTTCTGACATAGTTCATGTAGACACTGTCGGTATGGTATGAGTTTCAAATCCCGTGTCTCCCATTCTCCTTGAATTTTATGTATCAAGAGATTTGAGTCACCCATGACCAAAATCTCTTGAACACCCATGTCTATAGCCATTCTTAACCGCAATATACACGCTTCATATTCAGCCATATTATTAGTACAGAAAAAGTGGAGTTGAGCAGTAACAGGGTAATGCTGACCCATTTCTGAAAGGAGTACCACTATGATTCCAACACCTTTGTTATTAACAGCCCCATCAAAGTATAACTTCCATCCCGACTTTTCATCTTGTTCTAATTCTTCAATATACATTGCCTCCTCATCAGGAAAATTTGTTTTCAGTGGTTCATACTCATCGTCGACTGGATTTTCTGCTAAGTGATCAGCAACTGCTTGCACTTTCATAGCAGTGTAGGTTACATAAACAATATCAAACTCTTTAAGCAGAATTTGCCATTTAGCAAGCCTCCTTGTGGGCATAGGCCTCTGGAAGATGTACTTCAGTGGGTCCAAACGAGATATGAGATAAGTGGTATAAGCCAACAAGTACTGTTTCAACTTCTGTGCAACCCAAGTCAAGGCACAACATGTTCTTTCCAACTGAGTATATTTTACCTGAAAAGAAGTAAATTTCTTACTAAGGTAATAAATTGCTTGTTCCTTCTTTCCGGTTTCATCATGCTGCCCCAGTACACAGCCAAAGGAATTATCCAATATGGACAATAAAGGATCAAGGGCTTTCAGGGTTCTAAAGGAACCAATATAGGCGGATTGGCCAGATATTCATTGATTTTATCAAATGTAGCTTGACATTCATCAGTCCATTTTACTGCAGCATCTTTCTTCAGTAGTTTGGAAGTAGGCACACAAGTTGACGTCAGTTGGGCAATAAATCTGCTAATGTAATTGAATCTTATCTTTCTTGCTCTTTGGCGGAAGCAACTCCTGAATAGCTTTGATCTTGGATGGGTCCAATTCAATACCACGTCGACTTACCACAAACCCCAATAATTTCCTTGATGGCACTCCAAAAGCACATTTTGCTAGATTGAGCTTTAGTTTGTATCTCTGAAGCCACTGAAAGAACTTCCTCAAGCCTTTAACATGATTGTATTGCTTCCTGGATTTGATAATGACATCATCCACATAAATTTCAATCTCTCGGTGTATCATGTCATGAAACATGGTAGTCATTGCTCTCATATACGTGGCTCCAGTATTTTTCAATCCAAATTGCATTACTCTATAGAAATAGGTCCCCAAGACGTGATAAATGCTGTCTTTTCTGCATCTTCTTCGTCCATCAGGATCTGATGATAACCCGTATAACAATCCATTAAAGACCCAATCTCATGTTTGGCACAATTGTCAATTAGTATGTGGATGTTTGGCAATGTAAAATTATCCTTCGGAGTTGCTTTGTTGAGGTCTCGATAATTAATAAACACTTTGGTTTTTCCGTCTTTCTTCGGAACAGGTACAACATTAGCTAACCAAGTGGGATATTTGGTGACCCGTATGACCTTTGCCTCAAATTATTTGTTGACTTCCTCTTTTATTTTAACACTGATATCAGTCTTGAAATTTCTTAACTTCTGCTTGATGGGCGGGCTTTCCGAATAAGTGGGCAACTTATGTGCTACCAAATCAGTACTTAGCCCTGGCATGTTGTCATATGACCATGCAAATATGTCTTTGTATTCATGTAGTAACTTTATCAAGTCCTCTATGAGTGAGGTTTCCAAATGAACACTAATCTTTGTTTCCCGAACATTTTCCTCATCCCCCAAATTAATAGACTTTCTCTCATTCAAGTTTGGTTTGGGTTTCTCCTCATAGTGGTTCAGATCTTTACTAATTTCTTCCAAAACTTCCTCGTCATCATACTCCACTTCATTATCGTATTCGATTTCTTGTATTACTATTTGATTATCAAGAATGGGCCGATAATTCCTTATGCATGACACGTCATTGAAATTAGCGTAAAACGGACTGTACAAGAAAAGAAAAGAAAAGTAAAATAAGGCTATTAGAATGGAGGAAGAAAGAAATTGCATTTCATCAAAATTTCAAAAGATAACAAGGTTTGACACGTCTGATTGGACGGAACATAGAATCTGTATTACAGCCTTGAAATAAAACAAATTAAGAATAAAACATCAAAGCTAACTACCACAACTCCCTTCTAGTAGGAAGAGGAGTAGCTTTTCAATTATTCAGCTTGATCTGGGATCCAACAAACTGGATGTCCATTTTTCTTGTGCCCTCCGTTGCCTCTACCATGTTCACATCTTTGAACAACCTCTCAAATCTTTTTAGCAACTCCTTGTCTGGCCTTATCTCTACTCGACTGGGCATGACTATTGCCGGACGCCTTTTTGTACCAGGTGTCACACCTCCCTTTTTACTACCCCACACCTGAAAAGGCTTTTGTACCGATCTGTTTGGAAATATACGTAGGGTATACCTCAGTGTTCAAATACCCGAGACGGATATAACAACAAAGAGGAAGGAGTTTTTCCACATAAAGGACAATCGGTTTGGGATTTTTATTTAATTTTCAGAGTCGCCACTTGGGAAGATAATGGTGTCCCAAGTCACCGGCTAATCCCAAATCCGAGGAAGTTGAATCTGTTATTACAGTCCGTGAAACAAAGACCTGGCTAAGGAACTCTGTTAACCCAGGAGAAGGTGTTAGGCATTCCCGGATTATATGGTTTTAGCACGGTCGCTCAATCGTCGTTCTCAATCTTATTTGACTTGTTATAAAATTTTAAACAATATGTATGTGCTTTTACTTTAATATTTTTTAAAATAATTCTGACATCGCAAAAACGTACTTTGAGTCACACCGCAACTAGTATGCCTGTGACCCTTAGTACATTTCGTCTTTGCCGGGATTTGGGATTTGAGTCGCACAAAGTGCACACTCGTATTTTAAGGAAAGTATATTAAATCGTGCCTAATAGTCTCTATCGGCTTTTAATTCTTTTGGGAGAAGCTATGAAATTTACTAGTAGCTTTCCCGATTCTATTTACACATTATTTCATTACTAAGGGGGCCCTACTATTTGGTGTCATGTGAGGCTCGTCCCAATTAAAATTTAGAGTCTCAATCCTAACAGACTATGTTATTCTATTTCTGTTCTTTCCTTAGCTATTTATTATCGTATCAGAATTGAGCCCAGGCACTATCGTTTCCTTTATGTGACGACCCAAAGGGTCATCACTTATTTTATTAATAATTTCGAGCTTCTGAGGCCTTGAAAACCTCATTCTATGTTGCCTCGATTTGCGTGCACGATCCGAGCATGTAGCGGAAAGATTTTGTGATAGAAAATATGAATTCTATGAGAAATTTGGATAAAAATGATATTAATATTGATATGGTTGACTTCGGTCAACATTTTTGGTAAACGGATCCGGACCGAGATTGGATGGTCCCGAGAGGTCCGTAGGAAAATATGGGACTTGGACATGCGTCCGGAGTCGAATTATGAGGCCTAGAGCCCAAGTTATGAATTTTTATGTGAAATTGTTTTTGATGCAATTATTAAAGGAAATAAATTGATAGACATTGGTATCGGGCTCGTATTTTGGTTCCGACGCCCGGTACAAGTCTTAAATATTATATATGTGATTTCTGTAAAGTTTGGTGACATTTGGATGTCGTTTGAGATGTTTTGGACCTTGAGTTCCAAGTTAAGAAGTTTTGAAAATCAAAACTATGAAAACCATGAGTTTGGGGCTTGATTTGATTGAAACGAAGTGATATTGGCGATATGATCGCACGAACAAGTCCATAATGTGTTTTTGAGGTTGTGTACATGTTTGGTTTGGAGCCCGGGGGGCTCGGGTAAAGATTTGATAGGCCGTTGGATGAAAATCTGAATTTTTAACTGCTGGTTTTTTTCACCCAGCTGTTGGCTTCGCAATTGCGAAGAATTCTTCGCAATTGCGAAGGTGACAGACCAAGGCAGGGTTCGCAAATGCGAACCCTTGATCGCAAATGCGAAGGGCGTCCAGGAGGCTTGGGTTCGCAAATGCGAACATAACCTCGCAAATGCGAGGCCTTCACTATTGAGCCATGCTTCGCAAATGCGAAGCCTTCTTCGCAAATGCGAAGGAGTCACTGCTGAGCCATGCTTCGCAAATGCGAAGCCTTCTTCGCAAATGCGAAGGAGCCTGGTTCGCAAATGCGAACAAATGTTCGCAAATGCGAACTTTCCACCCTTAGCTTATTTTTCAAACTCCAGAAATTGGTCAGGGTTCGCAATTGCGAACCCATGTTCGCAAATGCGAACACAGAGACCTGAAAAACACGAATTTCAGTCATTTCTTCATTTTTCACAAAACCAAAACACCCAATTGCGACTCTTCAAGGATTTCTTCTTCACCAAAACGATTGTAAGTCACTTTTTACTTAATTCTTTCAATTCCTAACATCATTAAACATGTTTTTCATTAGAAATCAAATGTTTTCATGGTAAAATTCTTGTTTTTGGTTAGAAAATAGGTTTTTCATAAATTGGGAAATTGGACCTCGAATTGAGGTCCGATTTTGAAACAAATTATATACATGAACTCGGGGGGGATGGGTAACCGGATTTTGGTCCTAACCCCGAATTCCGACCATGTGGGCCCGGGGTTGAAATTTACTATTCATGGCAGAATGTTGTAAAAGTGTTATTTGGTATTAAGAATTAGTTTGTGGAGTAGAATTGATGATATTAAATCAATTGTGTATAGATACGGTTGGATTGGAGCCAAATTGAAAGAAAAGACATTTCCACGGATTGGATTGTTCATAAGCATTCGAGGTAAGTGTTTGTTCTATCCTAGCTTGAGGGAATAGGATTATGTGTTATGTGTTATGTGATCGAGTGCGGTGTATGGGTTGTGGTGACGAGCATCCATACATTGGCGTCTAGTATGACCGTGAGTCGTTGGAAAATGATATTTTGAGATATATTATAGGTGAATCGTTGTTGTTCTCCCTTGTTGGGACTTGTTGTGAAGGTAATTATTGATTGCCCTTGATGGGACGATTTATGAATTGTTGTTTCTTTCTCTGCCCTTAACTGTGATTGTTATTTGGGTGAGGAAGAGTGATAATACACGAAGGGTGATGCCGTGCCATGTTTATTTATTTATGCACGAAGGTTAATGCCGTGCCATGTTTATTTATTGATTATGCACGAAGGATCATGCCGTGCCCTGTTATTGAACCATGTACGAAGGATCATGCCGTACTAAGGATCATGCCGTGCCCTGTTATTGAACCATGTACGCGTGTACTTTATTTGTTTATTTGGTGAGGATGAGAGTAAAAGCACGAAGGGTGATGCCGTGTACTTTATTTGTTTATTTGGTGAGGATGAGAGTAAAAGCACGAAGGGTGATGCGGTGCAACTATTTGCTATTTCTTGAATTGATATTACTTGTGTTTACATTATACTTTGTTTTCTTTGTGAAATTATTAACTGTGGTTAATTGTTGAATTCTTTAAGATGTTCCTTATTGTGTTATTACTTGATTATTTCTTGTTATTTTGTGGTACACATATATATATATATATATTGAATTGCACAGGTTTATGTGAGTGTCTGGTCCTAGGCTTGTCACTACTTCGCCGGGATAGGCCAGGGCACTTACCAGCACATGGGGTCGGTTGTGCTGATACTACACTTCTGTGCGTTTTTGCACAGGTCCAGGTTACGATCAGGAGCAGCGGCAGCAGCAGCAACAATAAATAGATTGCGTGGGAGTTGATCACATTTGAGACCGAGGTAGATTGAAGACGTCCGCAGGCCCGGCGTCTCTTTCTTTATTTATGTTAATAGCTGTAGTCTCATTGTTCCGAGACAAACAGATTATGTTATATTTCCTTCAGACTTTTATGTGTAGTATTCCATAGTAGTTTGTGAGTTGGTGACTCCAAGTCTTGGGTAGAGGATTTCAGTATGGTTTTACTTTGAAACTGCTTAATACTATTTCTATAAGGTATTCCGCATTTATTTAAATAAAATTGTGTTAATAACAGGATAGTATGAATACAGTGGCTTGCCTAGCTACCACGAGTAGGCGCCATCACGATCCCGATATTGGGGGAAAATCCGGGTCGTGACAAGTTGGTATCAAAGCTCTAGGTTACATAGGTCTCACCACTCACGAACAAGCTTAGTAGAGTTTGAGAGGTAGGTACGGAGACGTCTGTACTTGTCCTCCAGAGTTTATTGAGTTAGGAAAGAGTCTCTCATTTGTTCTTCTTGTCGTGCGACTTGTTCCTCAATTACCGATTGAATTTCTATTATGTCCTTTCGCAGATGGTGAGGACACGCGCTTCTTCATCCGCTGACTAGCAACCCGAGCCCCAGACAGCTCCCGTAAGGGGCAGGGGGCCGAGGCCGTACTAGAGGCCGTGGTAGGGGTAGAGCTCAGCCCCGGGCAGCTACCCCAGAGGTGGAGCCTCATATTGAGATTGATGAGGAGGTTCCGGTTCCAGCAGCTCCAGTGGGCCCAGCTCAGGTCCCAGGAGAGGCTTTGATTACCTCGGATCTCCGGGATGCTTTGGTGAGAATAGCGGGATTTATGGATAGCATTGCCAGAGCGGGTTTATTATCAGTTGCCCCAGCCACTTCTCAGGCTGGAGGAGGGGCCCAGACTCCTATTGCTCGTACTCCGGAGCCAGTAGCTCCTCAGCCTCAGGCACCAGTAATTCAGCCAGCTGTGGCCACTCAGTCAGGTACCACAGCTTATGCCGGCGATGGAGCGGCCATGACTTTCGATTCGTTATGGAGGCTTGATCGGTTCTCCAAGCTATTTACCACTACATTCGGTGGAGCCGCATCAGAGGATCCTCAGGATTTCTTATTCAGTTGCCATGAGATTCTCAAGACTTTGGGGATCGTGGAGACAAACGGAGTTGATTTCTGTACCTTCAGACTTGCAGGATCCGCCAAGACTTGGTGGAGAGATTATTGCCTGACTCGACCAGCAGGGTCCCCAGCTCTATCATGGGACCAGTTTGCGGAACTATTTATGGAGAAGTTTCTCCCTGCTACTCAGCGGGATTTACTTCGGAGGCAGTTTGAGCGCCTCCGTCAGGGCACTATGACAGTTACACAGTATGAGACGAGATTTATTGACTTGGCTCGTCATGCAGTGGTGATACTTCCCACGGAGCGGGAGAGGGTCCGCAGATTTATAGATGGGCTTAATCAGCCGATTAGACTCCAGATGGCTATGGGCGTGGGGAGTGACATATCATTTCAGGAGGCAGCAAATGCAGCACGCAGAGTTGAGATGGCTCTTGCTAGGGGAGGCGGTTATTCTTCGGATAAGAGGCCTCGCCATTCGGTAGATTTGGTGGTTCTCCCTCCTGGTAGCGGAGAATCCTTTGATAGAGGTCGGTCTTCCAGGACTTTTCATTCCGCCCTTCGGGCCACGGGGTGGATCGGGTGATCGTGGTTCTCGGGGGTATTATTCGGACCAGTCTCCTATTAGTGCTCGGCCTCTTCAGAGTGTTCGTGGAGGCCATTCGGGTCGTCGGGGCCAGCAGCCCTATCAGTCCAAGAGTTGCTACGGTTGTGGCGACCCGAGTCATTTTATCGGAATTGCCCTATAGCGGCGGGCAACTCTCAGGGAGCGAGGTCCTCGTCCTATGATTCGAGGCCCCAGCTGACCTCGGCCTGCCCAGCCGGCCGGAGGCGGGGGTAGAGATTATAGAGGTGGAGGTCGAGACCGTAGAGGTCGAGACCGTCCAGCGAGAGGTAGAGGTCAGCCGGTTGATGGTCGTCCTAGAGACGCAGCTCAGAGGGGAGGTGCAGATCCCCGATTCTATGCTTTACCGGCCAGGCCAGAGGCAGAGGCATCAGATGCCGTGATTACAGGTACTATTCTTGTGTGTGGCAGAGGTGCTTCAGTATTATTTGACCCGGGATCTACATATTCCTATGTGTCTTCCTACTTCGCACCGTATTTGGTCGTGCCCGCCTATGCTCTGGATATTCCAGTTTATGTGGCTACACCAGTGGGTGACTCTATTGTAGTCGATCGGGTGCATCGTTCGTGCGTAGTTATATTTGGGGGTCTTGAGACCCGTGTTGATTTGTTGCTCTTGGATATGGTAGATTTTGATGTCATATTGGGGATGGATTGGTTGTCCCCATACCATGCTATTCTTGATTGTCATGCTAAGACTGTCACCTTAGCCTTGCCAGAATCACCCCGATTAGAGTGGAAGGGTACCTCAACCCACTCCGTTCGCACTGTTATTTCTTATGTTAAGGCTCGACGTATGGTCGAGAAGGGGTGTATAGCTTATTTGGCCTATGTTCGTGATTCCGGTGCAGAAGTTCCTTCCATTGATTCAGTCCCTATTGCACGGGAGTTTCCTGAGGTTTTTCCTTCAGACTTGCCGGGCATGCCACCCGACAGGGATATTGATTTCTATATTGATCTGGCACCGGGTACTCAGCCCATCTCTATTCCACCCTATCGTATGGCCCCGCCGGAACTAAAAGAGTTGAAAGATCAGTTGCGGGACCTTCTTGAGAAGGGCTTTATCAGGCCCAGTGTTTCCCCCTGGGGAGCACCTGTGTTATTTGTAAAGAAGAAGGATGGCTCGATGCGGATGTGTATTGATTACCGGCAGTTAAACAAGGTGACTATCAAAAATAAATATCCACTGCCGAGGATTGATGATTTGTTTGACCAGCTCCGGGGAGCGAGGGTATTCTCTAAGATAGACTTGAGGTCAGGCTACCATCAGCTGAAGATCAGGGCGGCTGACATTCCTAAGACGGCCTTTCGCTCTAGATATGGGCATTATGAGTTCTTGGTCATGTCCTTCGGGTTGACTAATGCCCCAGCAGCATTCATGGAGTTGATGAATCGGGTATTCAGGCCTTACTTAGATCCGTTCGTGATAGTCTTCATAGATGACATCCTGGTATACTCCCGCAGACCGGGAAGAGCACGAGCGACGCCTCGAGTGGTTCTTCGGACTGCGAAAGATAATCGACTATATGCCAAATTTTCAAAATGTGAGTTCGGTGGCATTAGCATTTCCGGGTCACATTGTATCCGTGGAGGGTATTCAGAGGTAGACCAAAGAAGATTGAGGCGATCCAGAATTGGCCTCGACCAGCTTCAGTGACTGAGATACGGAGTTTCTTGGGATTAGCGAGGTTACTACCGTCGTTTTGTAGAGGGTTTTCTTCTATTGCAGCCCAGATGACCAAGGTTGACCCGGAAGGGTGTCCAATTTCGGTGGTCGAGAGGAGTGTGAGGCGAGCTTTCGAAAGCTCAAGACGCCTTGACTACGGCACCGGTGTTGATACTACCTACGGGTGCAGGGCCTTATACAGTGTATTGTGACGCATCTCGTACGGGACTTGGAGCGGTATTGATGCAGGGATGGTAAGGTTATCGCTTATGCTTCGAGGCAATTAAAGATACATGAGAAGAATTATCCGGTTCATGATCTTGAGTTAGCAGCAGTGGTTCATGCCTTAAAGATCTGGAGGCATTATCTATATGGTGTGACATGTGAGGTGTACACCGATCACAAAAGCCTACGGTACTTGTTCAAACAGAAGGAGTTGAATCTACGACAGCGGAGATGGTTAGAGTTGCTAAAAGACTATGATGTTACTATATTATATCACCCAGGTAAGGCCAATGTGGTGGCCGATGCATTGAGTAGAAAGTATGCCGGCATGGGTAGTCTTGCATATATTCCGGTCAATCAGAGACCATTAGCTCTAGATGTTCAGGCCTTAGCCAACCGGTTCGTGAGATTAGACATTTCTGAGCCTAGCAGAGTGTTAGCCTGCACGGTCGCTCGTTCTTCATTATTAGAGCGGATCCGTGAGAGGCAATTTGATGATCCTCATTTGCGTGAGTTGAGAGATACAGTACAGCGGGGAGGTGCCACACAGGTAAACCTAGATGATGATGGGGTATTGAAATTGCAGGGTCGAGTTTGTGTGCCCAATGTCGAAGGAATTCGAGAGTTGATCTTAGCAGAGGCCCACAGTTCGCGGTATTCTATTCACCCAGGTGCCGCGAAGATGTACCAGGACTTACGGCAACACTATTGGTGGCGCAGAATGAAGAAAGATATCGTTGCGTATGTCGCTCGGTGTCTAAATTGTCAGCAGGTGAAATATGAGCACCAGAGACCTGGTGGTGTATTCCGGAGGATTGAAATTCCCGAGTGGAAATGGGAGCGGATCACTATGGACTTCGTTACTGGACTTCCTTTGACTCGGAGGAAATTTGATGCTATTTGGGTCATTGTTGATAGGCTGACCAAGTCAGCACACTTTATTCCAGTGTCTGTCTCCTACTCGTCGGAGAGGTTAGCGGAGGTTTACATTAGGGAGATTGTTCGTCTCCATGGAGTGCCAGTATCTATTATCTCCGATCGGGGTACGCAGGTTTACCTCGCGGTTCTGGAGAGCGGTCCAGCGGGAGTTAGGCACCGAGGTTCAGTTGAGTACAGCATTTCATCCTCAGACGGATGGCCAGTCAGAGAGGACTATTCGATTCTCGAAGACATGCTTCGAGCCTCGTGTTATTGATTTCGGAGGCTCGTGGGACCGGTTTCTACCATTAGCAGAGTTCGCCTACAATAACGGTTACCAATCTAGCATCCGGATGGCTCCGTATGAGGCGTTGTATGGTAGGCGATGTCGATCACCGGTTGGATGGTTTGAACCGGGAGAGGCTCGGTTGTTGGGTACAGACTTAGTTCAGGAGGCCTTGGATAAGGTCAAGACTATTCAGGAGAGATTGCGTTCAGCTCAGTCTAGGCAAAAGACTTATGCGGATCGCAAGGTTCGAGATGTAGATTTCATGGTTGGTGAACGAGTATTGCTCCGAGTGTCGCCTATGAAGGGTGTGATGAGGTTTGGGAAGAAGGGCAAGCTCGGCCCTAGGTATATTGGCCCATTTGAGATTCTAGACAGAGTGGGAGGGGTGGCTTACAGATTAGCTTTGCCGCCTAGCTTATCAGCCGTGCATCCAGTTTTTCATGTATCTATGCTTCGGAGATACCACGGCGATCCCACACATGTGTTAGACTTCAGTACTGTCCAATTGGACAATGATCTATCCTACGAGGAGGAGCCGGTAACCATTCTAGACCGGCAGGTTCGACAGTTGAGGTCGAAGAGTTATCCTTCTGTGCGTGTTCAGTGGAGAGGTCAGCCTCCTGAGGCATCGACCTGGGAGTCCGAGTCCGATATGCGGAGCCGTTACCCACACTTGTTTCCTGACTCAGGTACTTCTTTCTTTTGTCCGTTCGAGGACGAACGGTTGTTTTAGAGGTGGAGATTGTGACGACCCAAAGGGTCATCACTTATTTTATTAATAATTTCGAGCTTCTGAGGCCTTGAAAACCTCATTCTATGTTGCCTCGATTTACGTGCACGATCCGAGCATGTAGCAGGAAAGATTTTGTGATAGAAAATATGAATTCTATGAGAAATTTGGATAAAAATGATATTAATATTGATATGGTTGACTTCGGTCAACATTTTTGGTAAACGGATCCGGACCCGAGATTGGATGGTCCGAGAGGTCCGTAGGAAAATATGGGACTTGGACATGTGTCCGGAGTCGAATTCCTGAGGCCTAGAGCCCAAGTTATGAATTTTTATGTGAAATTGTTTTTGATGCAATTATTAAAGGAAATAAATTGATAGACATTGGTATCGGGCTCGTATTTTGGTTCCGACGCCCGGTACAAGTCTTAAATATTATATATGTGATTTCTGTAAAGTTTGGTGACATTTGGATGTCGTTTGAGATGTTTTGGACCTTGAGTTCCAAGTTAAGAAGTTTTGAAAATCAAAACTATGAAAACCATGAGTTTGGGGCTTGATTTGATTGAAACGAAGTGATATTGGCGATATGATCGCACGAACAAGTCCATAATGTGTTTTTGAGGTTGTGTACATGTTTGGTTTGGAGCCCGGGGGCTCGGGTAAAGATTTGATAGGCCGTTGGATGAAAATCTGAATTTTTAACTGCTGGTTTTTTTCACCCAGCTGTTGGCTTCGCAATTGCGAAGAATTCTTCGCAATTGCGAAGGTGACAGACCAAGGCAGGGTTCGCAAATGCGAACCCCTGATCGCAAATGCGAAGGATGCCTGCCCAGCCAGGCTTCGGTTCGCAAATGCGAACATAACCTCGCAAATGCGAGGCCTTCACTATTGAGCCATGCTTCGCAAATGCGAAGCCTTCTTCGCAAATGCGAAGGAGTCACTGTTGAGCCATGCTTCGCAAATGCGAAGCCTTCTTCGCAAATGCGAAGGAGCCTGGTTCGCAAATGCGAACAAATGTTCGCAAATGCGAACTTTCCACCCTTAGCTTATTTTTCAAACTCCGGAAATTGGTCGGGGTTCGCAATTGCGAACCCATGTTCGCAAATGCGAACACGGAGACCTGAAAAACACGAATTTCAGTCATTTCTTCATTTTTCACAAAACCAAAACACCCAATTGCGACTCTTCAAGGATTTCTTCTTCACCAAAACGATTGTAAGTCACTTTTTACTTAATTCTTTCAATTCCTAACATCATTAAACATGTTTTTCATTAGAAATCAAATGTTTTCATGGTAAAATTCTTGTTTTTGGTTAGAAAATAGGTTTTTCATAAATTGGGGAATTGGACCTCGAATTGAGGTCCGATTTTGAAACAAATTATATACATGAACTCGTGGGGGGATGGGTAACCGGATTTTGGTCCTAACCCCGAATTCCGACCATGTGGGCCCGGGGTTGAAATTTACTATTCATGGCAGAATGTTGTAAAAGTGTTATTTGGTATTAAGAATTAGTTTGTGGAGTAGAATTGATGATATTAAATCAATTGTGTATAGATACGGTTGGATTGGAGCCAAATTGAAAGAAAAGACATTTCCACGGATTGGATTGTTCATAAGCATTCGAGGTAAGTGTTTGTTCTATCCTAGCTTGAGGGAATAGGATTATGTGTTATGTGTTATGTGATCGAGTGCGGTGTATGGGCTGTGGTGACGAGCATCCATACATTAGCGTCTAGTATGACCGTGAGTCGTTGGAAAATGATATTTTGAGATATATTATAGGTGAATCGTTGTTGTTCCCCCTTGTTGGGACTTGTTGTGAAGGTAATTATTGATTGCCCTTGATGGGACGATTTATGAATTGTTGTTTCTTTCTCTGCCCTTAACTGTGATTGTTATTTGGGTGAGGAAGAGTGATAATGCACGAAGGGTGATGCCGTGCCATGTTTATTTATTTATGCACGAAGGTTAATGCCGTGCCATGTTTATTTATTGATTATGCACGAAGGATCATACCGTGCCCTCGTTATTGAACCATGTACGAAGGATCATGCCGTACTATGGATGTGAGGATGAGAGTAAAAGCACGAAGGGTGATGCCGTGTACTTTATTTGTTTATTTGGTGAGGATGAGAGTAAAAGCACGAAGGGTGATGCCGTGTACTTTATTTGTTTATTTGGTGAGGATGAGAGTAAAAGCACGAAGGGTGATGCCGTGCAATTGCTTGTTATTTCTTGAAGTGATATTATTCGTGTTTACATTATACTTTGTTTTCTTTGTGAAATTATTAACTCGTGGTTAATTGTTGAATTCTTTAAGATGTTCCTTATTGTGTTATTACTTGATTATTTCTTGTTATTTTGTGGTACACATATATATATATATTGAATTGCACAGGTTTATGTGAGTGTCTGGTCCTAGGCTTGTCACTACTTCGCCGGGATAGGCCGGGCACTTACCAGAACATGGGGTCGGTTGTGCTGATGCTACACTTCTGTGTGTTTTTGCACAGGTCCAGGTTACGATCAGGAGCAGCAGCAGCAGTAAATAGATTGCGTGGGAGTTGATCACATTTGAGACCGAGGTAGCTTGCAGACGTCCGCAGGCCCGGCGTCTCTTTCTTTATTTATGTTAATAGCTGTAGTCTCATTGTTCCGAGACAAACAGATTATGTTATATTTCCTTCAGACTTTTATGTGTAGTATTCCATAGTAGTTTGTGAGTTGGTGACTCCAAGTCTTGGGTAGAGGATTTCAGTATGGTTTTACTTTGAAACTGCTTAATACTATTTCTATAAGGTATTCCACATTTATTTAAATAAAATTGTGTTAATAACAGGATAGTATGAATAGAGTGGCTTGCCTAGCTACCACGAGTAGGCGCCATCACGATCCCGATATTGGGGGAAAATCCGGGTCGTGACACTTTATCGGGCCTGGGCCTTTGTACCCACATTTAAATAGACACTGGATCTACCTAGATCTTAATGACCCAGGCCGTCTTTAGGCTTTTATTCGATGGTCCATCCAGCTTCGTGTGATAGTTCAGGCCCACGTTACATATTGGGCCCAAACCGAATTGGAACAATAATAATGAAAGTAAATAACTAAAGACAAATATAAACATCTGGAATCAATAATAAATTCAAATTGCACTTTTATTTATCAAAGGGGAAAAATCAGTATACAAATTATCAATGTTAATTTTAACTCCCAACTGTCTAATACACATGTGAATCGAATTAAAAGATTGACCTCACTTTTGTTTCTAATGATGAATCTATACTAACATCCAAATTACTTACTAACTAAGGGGTTAAGAAGTGATTTAACTATATATGAAAAGCATGATGATTACTTAAAGATAAGATGAATTATTTACAGCTACACTGTTATACTATTGAGCCTAATACGAACTGAACTTATTTGATGTTTTCAAAGCCAACTTCGTCTTAATTGTTACTTCATCTGTTCATTTCCTCCTTCAAAACTCACTCAAATCTGGACATTGATCTCTAAAACATGCTAATTACATGAGCAAGATTTATAGTTCTAATTACTTAATCATAATAACCTGAGTATCTACATTTAAGTGATTCAAAGGCTTAAACACAACTACAATGCCGATTTTTACTATAACTTTAACTCATTACAGTGTTATTAACTCAATCGTGAATGAATCATGGTTTGAACTAGTGTTTTTCTCGTTCGAAACTTATTTATATCTAAATGCTGCTCCATAAAATATGATTAACTATCTGATTATGACTTACGATGCTACTGCAAAGATCTGCTAGTGATTTAAAACTGTGGTTAGCTAACTTATATTTTAAAGTTTTACCTATTTTAACTAGGTGATATGCTATCTACACTACACTACTACTATTAATCTATCTATTACACTGTTTTTGTTTTGGTCTTTCTACTTATACATTCTACACTACATTTAAATTACAGATCTAAGCTATATTAAACAGCTAATGAAATAGTAAACTACAAATACATAATAACAAATGAATCTAAACTTGAACTTCATTTCATCATTTAGCATTTCAACATTACATCTTCGATCGAACAGAAAATGTACATGGATCAACAAAGGGAAGCCGATGAGTTCTAGGGGGTTAAGAGCAAACAATCAGCAACAGACTCAAACCAGACAATGCAACAGTGTAAGATGAATCCCAAACGAGCAGAAAACCACAGCGATAACAAATATGAAATCCCAAAATAAATCGAGCAGAAATCCCACAAAAACAGGCAGCTTAACCAGAGGCTATTACTCGAAATATGCAAGAAGTTACTGGCTTTTGCTATTATATTTTTCTCTGAATTTCTCTATTGAAAAACCAGCCCTCACTTAGTCTTTTTAGGGGGTATTTATAGGTATAGATTGGTAGATTTCTTGGGGGTAAAGAATAGAAGTAAATTCCACTTCTCCCCCTTTAAAAATTACTCAATCTACACTAAGACCCCATTTTCTGTTATAAGATCCCTTCCAGCATGTGCCGGAAGGTTCTTTTTGATTCTATTCCTAAGATTTTACCAAAGTATCCCTATTAGTTATAGATTTTTACTGATTTCCCTTTTTAGGGAGACCATTATACCCCTCAATCTCTGCAAAATTGCAGAAATCAGGAGCACAAATGACTTCCATGTCCCTATAAGCTCTATTTAATCTACCATTTTACCAATTTGTGTTCCTTTTATGCCCTTAAGGACACTACTGAATAACCCGACCTACCTAGGTCAGCTTTTCAGCATTTTTAGACTTATTTAACTAAGGGCCAGTCCTTGCATTGGTATTTAAGGACTGGCCAGTTCTAGCTTAAAGAACTATTTCAATTTTAACCCTTTTTGTTTCATTTTCTGTTAATTAAGAACTTTTATTTCATTTCAAGCTAATTGCAGGACTAGCCTGCTTTATTGTTATACTTAGACTATTTAAAACTTAGCCAGTCTTAAGTTGAGACTTGGCTTGGGCAATTGAAGCCTATTTGACGAGCACAGGCTGGGCTAAGGCCTTTGCAAGCCTAGCCACTTGTGATTCAGGGCTCAATTTGAGCCTTGGTAAGTCTGAACTTGCAGACTTAAACCAAATTACACAACTAGCCCATTAAAGGGTAGGCCAGTATGTGTTGGACCTTGCAGAGTTGGTCAATTGCATAATTGACCACTCTTGGTCACTTATTTCACTTATAAGCTATATTTCATTTGATTTTCAGTTTTAACCTACTTCAAAACTAGCCATTTATGAGACTTAGTACTATTGCAGCTATAACCAATTCCCCTAAGGTTGATGGGCATTAACATTGCTCATACTAACAATAAACTATTGCAAACTCAGCCATTTCAACATACAATTGCACACATAGCCACATGAAACCAAACATTGTTCATCAATCAATGAAAACTCAGAAAGGGAAGTTTGATAGTGTTGAATCTTAACTAATCAACTCACATAACTCAATTTCATGTAGCAAAGTGTCAATTAACATCGGTCAGACTCAATTACAACCAATTTATGTTAGATGATTCACTGAAAAAACCCAAAACCTTTAAAGTTCATGGACATTAGACTTAATAGAGACTAGATCTCATAAAACAGTAAAGAAGAATGAAGAATAGCCTATATCAGACATAAGAACAATGGACCTTGATAGAGTAACATAAGGATGGTAATCAGAATCCACTTCCAAATACTAACCCTAACTTGATATATACATGTGATAGATAAGATGAAGATAAAGAACAGAAGAACATGGAGAAACAGTGGAGAAGAATCCTACATCTGTCATGTAAAGTGACATAAAGAGAAGCAGAATCAGATTAGCATGCCTATTTAGCAGATGAAAGCACATAAGAGGTGATATAGACATGAAATGAGGCAAGACTTGCACTAAAACAAACAGAAGGGATGTTGAAAACCAACAAATAAGAAAACCCTAAATATAAACAAAGGATGTGAAGATCTCTAGAACAGAGAAGCAAACCCAGATTAAACACAAGATAACTCTGATATAAGAGATGAAGAAAGACGGCTAAACTTTCAGTAAGACTAAACATGCAAAGAAACGAAAAGAAGAACAATCAAGATATTGCGAACTAACAAGAGACAACCTAATACAAAGATGAAAAGGAATGAGAGTCGAACAACTAAACTAGTATACTAAACATGCAGAACAATAGAAGAAATATCGAAAACCAACAAGATGAGGAACCCTAATACTAACAGAAGATGAAGAAGCACAGGGACATCAAGATCTTTAAAACAGAGAAGCAACCACAAGATAATCCTAATGAAAGAAAACGGCTAAATTTTCACTAAAACTAATCATGCAAAGAAACGGAAAAGTAGGATAGTCATGATATTGCAAGCCAACAAATCAAGACAGATCTTTTTAAGCTAGAGAAATAAACAAAGATAAAAATAAAATCAAAACAACAAGATAACAAAACAAAAACAAACGAAAAAATGAGCAGACGAAAGAAATCAAATAAACACAAAGAGTGAGGGGACTTAGCTTGCAGGGCCGGTCCCCTGAGCTTCCCTTTTTCATTCTTTTCTTTTTCACTCTCCTTTTCAGGCTTCTTTTCCTCTTTTCTTTATTTCTTTTTCTGGTTTTCTTTGTTAGACTTCAAGGTGAAGTCTTTTGGGGTTTTTGTTTGCAGGGGGGGTATTCAGAGGGGTAAAGGTAAGATCTTGGCAAGGAGTTTAGTTTGAGTCGCCGGAGTTAGGGTTCCGGCGACTACTTTTTGGATATTCGAGAAGATCAGGGCAGATTCGAGGGAAACCAAGGTCGTGGGGGATAGATCAGACTGTGGTTGTTCTTTGGTGTTAGTTTGGGGTGGGTTCTCATAGGTTGTGGTCACTGGAGATAGACTCCGATGACCGAAAATCCAAGAACATGGGTTTTTTTAGGGTTTCTCCGGGGTTCTAGGTGAGGTTTGAGATGAAGAAGAAGAAGAAGAAGAAGAAGAAGAAGGTAGTCTTGGGGTGAAGAGGTGGCCGGAGACCACCATGGGAGGTGGTGGCCTCCATGGCCGGTGAAGTTACAGAGCGGGAGATGAAGAAGAAGGGTGAGAGAGAGGGGGCGGCTAGGGTTTGGGAAGTTACAAAGTGGCTGGTCTCAACAGACCGAAGCCTTATATAGTCGTAAAGGCTGAGGTGATCTTGGCCGTTGAATTGTTGACGATCGACGGTCAAAACTAACGTTACATAAACGACGCCGTTCCATTTGTAATGAGACCAATGGTCTCTTCCGTCAGATCACCTTAAACAGACGGCTCAGATTCAATCTTGAAATTAGCTAATTAATTAATTCCGGTCAATTATCTCAGCCGTTGGATTTGGTGCAATGGACGGCTGAGATCAATGGTATCTATTGAACTGGACCGGTTTCTTTGGGCTTAAGGACTGGGCCGGCCACTTGGATTGTATTTGGCCCAGTCTTATTACACTATATATATTTTTTGTATTTTTTTGATATTTCAATTATTTTTATGTATTTTCTTGTTGTATTTTATTTCCTATTTTTATATTCTTTTCTAATTACTCAAATTCTTTTAATTTTCCTATTTTTTCCATTTTTTCTGATATTTTTTGCTATTTTTTACTATATTCCCTTAATTTCCGCTAATTAAAGCCATTTTTGTTAATTTTCTTTTTTTTAACTACTTAATCCAAAATACATGTATTTCTCCTATTTGTTTTTATTTTTTAATTTCTAATTATTCAAACACATAAAATGTATCTAATTTCAAACAAGACATGCAATTACACTCAAAAATATTATTTTATTTTAATTTTGGAATTTACTTACCTAGTGCAAAAATCATGTGCTCACAGCTGTCCCTCTTTGCTCGGGAATGCGAAGAGTTTCAGTGCAAAGACAAGTGAGCAGTAATGGGAGATTTTTGCACATTGGCATATTCCGTGAAAGCATTTTTGAAAACCTTTTGACCGTACCATGCTTCAGAGGTTGCCTACATATCCTAGGCTAAACAGGAATCAGGTCAGTGTAGTTCGGGAAGGTCTGGCAGTTAAAAACTACCAGACTCACTGTTGCATTGACACTGTTGAGACTTACCGACTTACTCCTTATTACACTGGGGGATAAAAATGTAAAATGAAGAAGCTATTCTAAGCTATGATTCTATGAATTACAATTGTTCTTATCTAGCTTCTCGTCTCTTTACTCTTCCTTGTCTCTTTTTCCTTGACTTTCTGTGATGCTGACTCTCTTTTTTTGGTTTTCTTTTTCTTGCTTCCCCTTTTTTTTTGATTTTCGATGATACTCCTTGTCTTCAACCGAGACCTGCATAAAACAAAACAAAACCACAAACTTTTTCTTCTGCCCTAGTATGGGATTTTCATGTTTCGGTGTTACTCATAATAGCTAACATAAACCAAAGTTGCAGAAGTTAAAATTGCAAAAATGTATTCCCTTGTTATCCAGGTGGGCGCCTGATGCATGAAATTAAAATTGCAGAAAAGTATTCCCTTGTTATCCAGGTGGGCGCCTGATGCATGAAAAATTAAAATTGCAAAAAGTATTCCCTTATTATCCAGGTGGGCGCCTCATGCATGAAATTAAAATTGCAGAAAACTATTCCCTTGTTATCCAGGTGGGCGTATGATGCATGAAATTAAAATTGCAGAAATGTATTCCCTTGTTATCCAGGTGGGCGCCTGATGCAAGAAATTAAAATTGCAGAAAAGTATTCCCTTGTTATCTAGGTGGGCGCCTGATGCATGAAATTAAAATTGCAGAAATGTATTCCCTTGTTATCCAGGTGGGCGCCTGATGCATGAAATTAAAATTGCAGAAAAGTATTCCCTTGTTATCCAGGTGGGCGCCTGATGCATGAAATTAAAATTGCAGAAATGTATTCCCTTGTTATCCAGGTGGGCGCCTGATGCATGAAATTAAAATTGCAGAAAAGTATTCCCTTGTTATCCAGGTGGGCGCCTCATGCATGAAATTGAAATTGCAGAAAAGTATTCCCTTGTTATCTAGGTGGGCGCCTGATGCATGAAATTAAAATTGCAGAAATATATTCCCTTGTTATCCAGGTGGGCGCCTGATGCATGAAATTAAAATTGCAGAAAAGTATTCCCTTGTTATCCAGGTGGGCGCCTGATGCATGAAATTAAAATTGCAGAAAAGTATTCCCTCAGTTTGATAACTGGGGAATGGATTTTAAAGATGATACCTTCCTCTTGTTTTTGGTATTTTCTTTGACTGAATGACTTTCACCCATGAATTCCTTCGCTTATAGCCGAACTTTCTTTTTGGTGTTTTCTATCTTTCCGCATTAGCCACATTCACCTTAAAGTGATTAGTGACGATTTGTTCCTGTCTAAATCACAAAACAAAATTTATTAGATATAAGCTGCTGGCAACTGGCATCTGTCGTCCCTGCCTCTTATTGCTTTCATCTTTTGCTTTTTCTCCCACCGTGTGGTCTTATAGCTGACTATCTCTTGCAAACTCTTTTTGTATTTTCTTGTTTTTCACTTTTTGTTTTCTTTTCTTTTGGCTCTGTTCGCCAAACTCCTTTATTCCTTTTCAATATTTCTTTTTCTTTCTTTTCTGATCCAGTGTTATTTCAACTCTTATCATCAGGAGCTGGTAGTTAGCTCTCAAAAGACAAACAATGAAATGTAGAAAAATGAATCTCAAAAGGGTAAGGGTGTTTCGGAGGAATGGTAGAACTTATCTGGTTATGTCGGCTGATTCCGTTGACCATGCCATGTATTTAAACTCCGACCCGGTTCGTTCAACCCATTATTCTGACTCCAAATTGTTCTCGACCCAAACCGATCCTATTTTGTGTTGCCTTTTCTCTTTTCCATAATAATCCTTACGATCGCCCTATGGTGCCTCGAAACGTTTTCACCAATAGAACTCTCTCATTTATTCTCTCTCAGCTTCACAATCGCCCTGCAGTGCCATTAAAGGTTTTTACTGAAAAGACTCTCTCATTTTTATTCTCTCAACCTCACAGTCGCCTTACGGTGCCGTTTAAGGTTTTTACCGATGAGACTCTCTCATTTTCTTTTCATTTTTCATTTTTCCTTTTGTCTTTTGTTTTTCTGTACCACTAATGTTGTCCAATGTTTGGTTCTTCCTTCACTTCATTGCATTTGTTATTTTCTTGAAATTGATCAGAAGGTCTTCCTTTGGACTGTAACGTGGCTTTTGGATGGGTTAAGAAAGAAAGGTAAAAGGCTCAAAATTTATGAGGGTTTTTAAAAATATTTACAACTCTCGGAATTATAAAACATAACTTCTGCCCCAGTTTCAATATGTTGGGGAATTTTGGATTTTTTCTTTATTGTGACTGAACCTCTGTGAGGCTGCCTACGTACCCTTTCGGGATCAAGTCAAACGTAGTTCATTACTACGCCATCAATTTATGAATTTCTTTTGACTTTTTCTCGATTTCTTTGTCTTTTTCTTTTCCTTTTTTTTCTTTCAATTTGTATCTTTTTTTTTATTTTCATTTTTCTTTCAATTTTCTGTATTGTGTCATAAACAATTCCGAGAGAGGGGTATGAAAGAATATATCAAACATGGGGGTGTCGATGGATAAAGTGTTTGGATAGAGAATAAAATGCCTTCATCATTTTAATTCCAAAATCACAACAAAATACAATCATACAATTGAAAAGGAATCATACATAGTATCTTTTGACCGCGTCTGAATTGATAGCAGTCTCTACGCACTTCCCTTCAATGTCTGTCAAATATAATGCCCCATTAGACAACACTCGTGATACCATAAATGGTCCCTGCCAGTTTGGCACAAATTTGCCCTTTGCTTCGGCCCAATATAGTAATATACGCCTCAATACAAGTTGTCCGACTTCAAACTTCTGAGGACGCACCTTCTTATTATATGCTCTAGCCATTCTTCGTTGGTACAATTGCCCATGGAAAATTGCTGCCAACCTCTTCTCGTCAATCAGACTTAATTGTTCCATCCGGGCTTTTACCCATTCCTCGTCATCTATTCCAGCTTCAGCTATGATTCATAGTGACGGTAATTCTATTTTAGCGGGTATAACAGCATCCGTCCCATACACCAATGAATAGGGTGTAGCGCCGATAGAAGTGCGCACTATTGTGCGATAACCCATAAGAGCAAAAGGTAATTTCTCGTGCCATTGTCTGGATTCTTCCACCATTCTCCTGAGAATCTTCTTTATATTCTTGTTTGCGGCTTCCACTGCCCCATTTGCCTTTGGCCTGTATGGTGTAGAGTTACGATGCAAGATCTGAAATATTTGGCAAGCTTCCGCCATGAGGTGACTGTTCAGATTGGCCCAGTTATCTGTGATGATTGCCTTGGGAATTCCAAACCGGCATATAATATTTTCATGCACAAAATCCACCATAGCTTTCTTTGTCACTGCCTTGAATGTCTTTGCCTCAACCCACTTAGTGAAGTAATCGATCGCAACCAAAATGAATCTATGCCCATTGGAAGCTCAGGCTCTATTGGTCCAATAACATCCATGCCCCAAGCAACAAACGGCCAGGGTGCAGACATTGTATGCAATTCATAAGGCGGGGAGTGGATTAGATCTCCATGCACTTGGCATTGGTGGCATTTCCTCACATATCTGATATAATCCCGCTCCATGGTGAGCCAATAATACCCGGCTCTCAGAATATTCTTTGCTAAGATATACCCGTTTATATGGGGTCCGCAGGCTCTAGTGTGCACCTCAGTCATAATCTTGTCAGCTTGTTGCGCATCCACACCTCAACAGTCCCAGGTCTGGTGTTCTTTTATATATGATTCCTCCATTGAGGAAAAAGCCATTCCCCAAGCGTCTTACAGCTCTTTTCTGATCTCTGGTGGCTTGTTCCGGGTATTTACCTGCTTTCAGGTACTCCTTGATGTCATGATACCACGGTTCTCCATCCAATTCTTCTTCCACAGCAAAACAGTAAGCATTCTGATCACGCACCTGGATCTGAAGTGGATCTATATATGCTTTATCCGGATGATGTAGCATAGAGGATAATGTGGCCAGAGCATCTGCAATTTCGTTGTGCATTCTTGGGATATGTATGAACTCTATGGACTGGAATCTTTGGGACAACTCATGCAAACAATGCCGATAAGGTATCAATTTCAGATCCCTTGTTTCCCATTCTCCCAAAATTTGATGTATCAAAAGATCCGAGTCACCCGTGACCAAAATCTCTTGAACACCCATATCTATTACCATCCTCAATCCCAATATACATGCCTCATATTCGGCCATATTATTGGTACAGAAAAATTGAAGCTGAGCGGTAACGGGATAGTGTTGACCCGTTTCTGAAATAAGCACTGCTCCGATACCAACTCCCTTACTGTTGACGGCTCCGTCGAAATACATCTTCCATCCTGGCCTTTCACTCTGTTCTATTTCTTCGACATTCAGTGCCTCCTCATCCGGAAAATATGTCTTTAGTGGCTCATACTCATCATCTACTGGATTCTCTGCCAAGTGATCTGCAACTGCCTGCGCCTTCATCGCCGTATGAGTTACATAAATGATGTCAAATTCTGTGAGCAGAATCTGCCATTTAGCAAGTCTTCCTGTAGGCATGGGCTTCTAGAATATATACTTTAGAGGATCCAACCGTGATATCAAGTACGTGGTGTATGCTGACAGATAGTGCTTCAGTTTCTGAGCCACCCAGGTTAATGCGCAGCACGTTCTCTCTAGTTGAGTATATTTTACCTCGTAAGATGTGAATTTCTTACTAAGGTAATATATAGCATGCTCTTTCTTACCTGTCTCATCGTGCTGCCCCAGCACACAACCAAAAGAATTGTCAAGCACTGTCAGATATAAGATCAAAGGTCTTCCCGGCTCTAGAGGAACTAGCACTGGAGGATTTGCTAAATATTCCTTGATTTTGTCGAAGGCTTCCTGACATTCATCGGTCCATTTTACTGCTGCATCTTTCTTTAACAACTTGAAGATCGGTTCACATGTTGATGTCAACTGAGCGATAAACCGGCTAATATAATTCAACCTTCCTAGTAAGCTTATTACTTCCTTCTTGTTCTTCGGCAGAGGTAAACTCCGGATAGCTTTGATCTTTGACGGATCTAGTTCAATACCTCACCGACTCACTATGAACCCCAACAGTTTCCCTGAAGGCACTCCAAAAGCACATTTTGCAGGATTGAGTTTAAGATTGTACCTCCGGAGTCTCTGGAAAAACTTCCTCAAATCCCTCGCATGATCATGTTGCTTCTTGGACTTTATGATGACATCGTCCACATGCACTTCCATTTCTCGATGCATCATGTCGTGGAACATTGTGGTCATTGCCCTCATATAAGTAGCTCCGGCATTCTTTAACCCAAACGGCATCACTCTATAGCAGTATGTTCCCCAAGGCGTAATGAAAGTAGTTTTCTCCGCATCTTCTTCGTCAATTAGGATCTGGTGATAACCCGCATAGCAATCTACAAAATAACCGATCTCATGCTTGGTGCAATTGTCGATTAATATGTGGATGTTTGGCAATGGGAAGTCATCCTTTGGACTGGCTTTGTTGAGGTCTCTGTAATCCACACACACCCTGGTTTTTCCATCTTTCTTTGGGACTGGCACAACATTTGCTAACCAGGTGGGGTACTTAGTAACTCGTATGACCTTTGCCTCAAATTGCTTATCCACCTCTTCTTTTATCTTCATGTTGATGTCCGTTTTGAACTTTCTCAACTTTTGCTTCACCGGCAGGCATTCAGGATAAATAGGCAACTTGTGTACCACCAAATCAGTACTAAGTCCGGGCATGTCATCATAGGACCAAGCAAAGATGTCCTTGAATTCTTGCAGCAACTTTATTAGCTCTTCTCTGAGGGAGGTTTCTAAATGTACACTGATTTTTGTCTCCCGGACACTATCCTCACTCCCCAAATTAATTGATTCTATTTCACTCAAGTTCGGTTTGGGTTTTTCCTCATATTGATTCAAGTCTTTACTTATTTCCTCCAGGATTTCCTCATCCTCATATTCTATCTCACTATCATTCTCAATTTCTTGTATAATAATTTGATTGTCAGAACTGGGCCGAGAATTCTTCATGCATGACATATCATCAGAATCAGCACATATGGAACTGTACAAAAGGAAAAATAAAAATAAAAATAAGGCAAAAATGAAGAAAGAAGAAGAAACCGCATTTCATTGATATTTCAAAATATGAACAAAGTTTGGGTACATTTTGATTTCAATAGGGGTGGGGACTACCGAAAGTAAAATTGCTTTTTGGGAAAAGGATGATGTATTTCAAAAGCTAACTACCAAGACTCCTTCCTGATTGGGAAAGGAGTGGCTTCCCAGTTGTTGAGCGCAACACCAGACCCCACAAACCGAACGTCTATCTTGCTGGTACCCTCTCCCATTTCTACCATGTTCACGTCCCCAAATAACATTTCAAACCTCATCAAGAGCTCCTCATCGAGACTAGTCTCAGCATACCAAGATGCAGCAGATGTCAGATGTCGTTTTGTACCAGGCTTGGCAAAGGTGTCGGATAGTTTTGGTATAGGTTTAAGAAGGGTCCAGTTTTTCTTTTTGGTTCTTTTCGCTTTCTGGATGTCGGCGTGGGTGGGTTTGAATCCCAAGCCAAAGGTGTCATTGTTCACTGGCAGATGAACTGGTTGAGTTATTCCTTGCAAGGCTACTCCTAGCCCTTTCCCTAGTGTATATCCATTTTTAATCATCTCCCTGGCTACCATCACAGCGGCAGGTGCCACTGTAGGGATTGGCAATTTCTCTCCTTCAGCAATATTGTTCACTGCTACAGTGTCTGTCACCTGGTACACCCAGGGACCCTTATCTCCATCCACTTCTTCGAAAGGCATTATGGCATTGCAAGTGTCTCCCTCTCTGTGCACTGTGATTTCTTGCTGCTCCCACTTGAACTTAACCATATGGTGCAAGGATGATGGCATGGCTTTGGCTGCATGGATCCATAGTCGACCCAACAATAGATTCTAGGACACAGTGATGTCTAACTCTTGAAACTCCATCGTAAAGTCTACTGGCCCAATGGTGACCTCCAACATGATATCCCCCAGTGTATTTTTGCTTCCTCCATCAAATCCTCGCACATTCACACTATTCTGCCTGATTCTGTCAGGGTTGATATTCATCTTCCCAAGAGTCGAAAGTGGACAGATGTTTGCACTAGAACCATTGTCTATCAACACCCGAGTGACCACTGATTCCTCGGTTTTCACAGTAAGGTAGAGCGCCTTGTTATGTTCAGTCCCTTCAATGGGCAATTCATTGTCTGAGAATGTAATCTTGTTGGACTCAAAGATCTTGTTGGTAATCTTCTCAAGATGACAGACCGAGATCTTTTCAGGGACATGCGCCTCATTCAATATCTTCATCAATGCTTTTTTGTGTTCCTCCGAATGGATTAACAATGAGAGCAAAGAGATTTGTTCAGGTGTCTTCCTCAACTGTTCTACTTTTGAGTAATCTTGAGATTTGATCTTCTTCAGAAATTCTTCTGCTTCTTCTTCAGAGACAGGCTTCTTCATATGACTCTCCTTCACCACCTTCATTTTCCTTAACTCTTCCGGGGAAAAACACCGCCCGGAACGAGTTAGACCGTATGTCTCATTGACCTCTCCAGTCACTTCTTTTCCTTTGTACATGACTGCCACTTTGTTGTAGTTCCAAGGTACAGTTTTAGTATCTACCACCGGCATCTGCACCACTTGCTTTATAATTACCGGTTCCAAGCATGCACCTTTCACTCTCAACACTGGTTTCACCCCTGGCACCACAACTTTTAATGTCTCAACCGCTGGTTACTTTTTCACTGGTACTTCAACTATTGCTTCCCCTTTCTCAACTTCCTTTTCTGTTTTGCTGCTGGCCTTTATCATCATGACCGGCTGGGATGGCTTCCTGCTGCTTTCCTCTTGTGCTAACTCTATCATATGTGCCTCATGATGAGTTGGTAGTGGATTCTGAGTAATGTTTGGAGCCTCTGGAGCCTGTACCTCAATCCTCCGACTATCAATGAGCTCTTGAATAGCAGTCTTCAAATGCCAACATTTTTTAGTGTCGTGCCCCGGTGCCTCAGAGCAATACTCGCACCTGACAGACTGATCAATATTCCTGGGAGGCGGGTTCGGAAGCTTTGATTCGATTGGGCTCAACATCCCCAATTCCTTCAATCGTTGATAGAGGCTAGTATAGGATTCCCCCAACGGGGTGAATGTTTTCTTCGCCTGGTTTCTGTTCCTCATCTCCGGGTCGGGCCTAAAGTTGGGTCTGTTCGGGTTTTTGTAAGTTCTAGAAGAGGGGTAGGTATTTTGTGTGTGATAAACATTCTGCGGGACCTGGGCTCGCCATACCTGTGGTGGTGGTGGATAAGTTTGGGCTTGTGGATTATAGTAGTGTGGGGTAGTGGGTGGATAGTATGGTGAAGGTGGGTTGTAGGGTGTTGGTGGGTACGACTGATATGGTCGAGGCGGGTGATGGTATTGGCTACGATTCCAGGGTTTACTCTCCACAACCGACACCTCTTCTCTCTTCTTCTTCCCAATGGCTCCTCCGTTCCCTGTCTGGATGGTCTGATTTGTGGCTTTAATTGCAGAAAAGCTCATAATCTTGTTAGTTTTCAATCCTTCTTCCACAAAACTTCCCATTTTTACGACTTCATTAAAATTCTTGCCAATGGCTGACACTAGATGTCCATAGTAGGTAGGCTCCAAGGCCTGCAAGAAACAGTCTACCATTTCACTTTCTTTCATCGGTGGATCCACCCTCGCCGCCTGTTCTATCCACCTAAAACCGTACTCTCGAAAGCTTTCACCAGGTTTCTTTTCCATCTTAGTGAGTGACAACCTATCTGGTATGATTTCCAGATTGTACTGAAAATGGTTAGCGAATGTTTGTGCGAAATCATCCCAGATGAACCATCTGGTGTGATCTTGGCGTGTGTACCATTCCAATGCAAAACCACTCAAACTTTGGCTAAAGTATGCCATCAGAAGCTCATCTCTTCCCCCTGCGCCACGCATCTTACTGCAGTATCCTCTAAGATGGGCCACTAGATCTCCGTGTCCACAGTACATGTCAAACTTAGGCAACTTGAACCCGACAGGGAGTTGCACTTCTGGAAAAAGACATAGGTCTTTGTACGCCACACTTACTTGTCCCCGTAGCCCTAGTATGTTACGAAAGGACTGCTCCAAACTCCTCATTTTTCTGGCCATCTCCTCCTGTTCTAAGTTCCTGTCAGGTTTTTCTTCGATTGCCTCCATCAACGGGGTGTGAGATTCCTGTTGCCGAAAGGTTGGTTCAGGCTGGTAGTAGTGCGCATCTTGTACATGGAACAACAGCTCACTGGATGACTTATGCAAGGCGGCAGGTGGGGGTGCTACATATGCCGGGGCAACCTGTGGTGGCTGGGGTGGTACTTGTTTTGACAGTGGTGGTGGTACCTGAGAGGTGGTACACTAATTGTAAAAGTGTAATTTGAGCGTATCAGTGGCTCAGGGTTGGGATTGGCTGGAGGGACGTATGCCGGGTTAGCGGGATAAGTAGGTAAGGGTTGACCCCTCGACCAAGCCTGGTACATCTCAGCCATCTGCTGTTTAAGCTTGTACATTTCTTCTTTCATTCTCGTCACGTTCACAACTTCCTCCTCTTGGACGGGGTCCATGACTGTTGGTTCAATTTCTTGAGATACGGCCTTTGTCATTGTCTTAGATCTTGTGTTGTAGGGATGAGGAGCCAGAATGCCAGTTGCCAACTAGAATCTGGATCTCATAAACAGCAACACCCGTTAGCAGTTAGCACATGAAAAGATAAGATGCAACGATTTGGAATAATCACATTTTTGCCTTTGATCGTCATGCATCATCCCGGCCTTTGTTTTATTTTGAACCAATCTCATCATTTTTTTTTCTTTTTTTTCTTTTCTTTTCTTTTCTCTTTTTTTCTCTTTTTTTTCTTTTTTTCTTCTTTTTTTCCTCTTTTTTTCCTTCTTAACTTCTTTATTGATTTGGGTTCCTATTTATTTGCCTATCGTGAATAAAGAATTGACATAAAGCAAAAAGATTGACCACAACTCTTGATTTCTCATTGATAGTTCAAAACATTGGTTTACAAGATGGTGTTGTGCTACTAATGCAAAGGAAATATGAGTACAGAATGCATGCCCTATGAATACATTAATGCTCTTAGTGCCCGCGAGACATCGTTCGGTCTTGCAGCGGGCCTATATTCTAGTCCCCGTTGGAGCCTATCTAGGTTGGACATGACTTGCTGCACAAAGAACTTCACGGCTGACACAAATGTTGTTCAGGACATGTCTTCGCACAGCTGGCTCTTCCGGGTGATGTACTGAGCAATATGAACAATTTTCTCTCAAATGACCCCTTTTGTCTTGAAGCAATCGGCTGATCTGTTCGGCGTGAGCATCTATAGTACGTTGGTTCTCCTTTTACATTTGTTGTAGCTCAAACTCTAGACGAGCCATAGTCGCGTAACAATGTTCTCTTTCTTCTTCGAAGTCTTTGATGATCTTGTTACTTTTGATAGTGGCCGTGACAATTTTCTTTCTTAGTCGAGCTACTTCAAACTCATGCTTATCCTGTAGCTGCTGAACCAACTTGGCTCTTTCCTCGGCATCTTTGGCCAGTTGCTTCCGAGCCCTGACTAACTCCTTTTCTGCTTTGTCTAAGTCGAAGCTGTAGTCATTCACTTTGCGCCGAAGTGTTTCAATCAATTTCTTTTCTCGGGCAAAGCGAACAGGTGTCTCGGATGCAATTTTCATTTTAGCAACCTGAGCCTTCAGAATTTCATTTTCTCTCTTCAGCTACTTTTTCTCTCCTTCATCGGATGATGCCTGCAAACCGCTCTCAAACTGGAGATCTCTTAACTATTTTTCCAGCAATGTGATCTTGGCCTTGTATTCACTTTCTTTGGCCGCCCAATTCCTGTTTTCCTTAGATTGCTCCACTAGATCTTGCAAGTGAGGTATTTTCGATGGCCGGTCATGCTCAATACCCCGTCGATACCATGCGGAATACCCTATCGACACTTCACCTCGAGCTCTATTCTGCACACAAGTCTCTACCTTCAAGTTCTGACATTCATTCCAAATTTGTCGGACCTTTGCTTCCGTGAATTGCCCATCCGGACTAATCTCTATCACTTGCGAACTAAGGTCGCCATCCTTTGGTATAACTTGACATTTACCAAGCTGTCGCAGTGGCCTGTACGGGGCATAAGGCTGGATACTTTTCAAACCCATGATCAAAAAGTGCGACCCTTGTGTCAGCATATAAATCACCTCGTCGAGGGGCAACCAATCATATGCCCAATCGATCTGGCCGTCGGTCAATGATCGTAGATGCGAAATCCAATCCTTTACTCCCTCTGGCAACTTAACTTCTTTTGTTCTCGTGTAAAATTCTTCGAGGCACGTTCTTTCAATCGGCCCGTAGCTTGAGAATGAAGGATGATGGCATAGATGTTCTATCAACCAGATTTGCAAGATCAAGTTACATCCCTCAAAGAAGTTGGCCCCTGCTTTACATGTAGTCAAGGCACGGTAGATGTCTGCTAAAATCATTGGAGCCAGAGTACAATTATCCTGTACAACCAAAGTGCTTGCTACCCCAGCAACCTTTATATCAATGTGCCCATCTTTTCTCGGAAATATGATAATCCCGTGAAACGCCACTAAGAAAGTAAACCGTCGGTGCTCCTTCCACTTTGCCCGGTTGGACTTGCTACAAAGCTTGTTCGTGGAGTCGTTGAAACCCTTGACATGTCCATATCTTCTATAAATGAAGTTTATGGAGCAAAATCCATTGGCTAAATCCTCGTTTTGGACATTTCTAGCAATTTTCAAAGAGTCCAAGAAGCGGTGCACTGTTACTACTCTCGGGGCCACCGGGTATTTTTCTTTTAAGGGGACCTCGTTATTCCCTACGTAGAAAGCAATTTACTCCAGAGTGGGAGTGAGTTCAAAGTCAGGAAGATGTAGTACATTGTGTGCAGGATCCCAATATGTGACCAGTGCTCTGATTATGTCGCATCGGGCAATTATGTCCAATAAGCCCGTGAGATCCTTTAAGTAGCTTTTGACCCAATTTTGACCTTTGATTCCCATGTCGTTCTACCATAGTCTTAGCTCCAAAGGGATTTTATTCATTAAGGCGAAAGGTTCATTCTGTATTGTGCTCATCCTACACATTTATTAAGGCGATTTTATTTAGAAAAAGAGAAAAAATGTTTTTCAATGCAAATTTTCATTTTTGAATTTTGGAAAAGAAAGAGACATGACTCTCGAAGTGGCCTTTTTTGCCAAAACAGCCTTCCAGCGTCCATTCGGAATATTCGGCCGTTTCCAAAAATAGTGATCACTCGGTTTATTTGAAACAAAAATATTTTTGGTTTTTTTTTAAAATAAAAAGGTGGTTGGACCCGTTCAAGGGTTGCCTACGTATCCCGCCTAATGGCGAGAATCAAACCTGCGTAGTTCGGTCAGATTAGTTGACCAATTATTTCAAAGCCATTTTTTCAAATTTTCAGATTTTCCGACTACACTTTTTCACTAGTTCTCATTTTCTCTTTTTTTTATTGAACACTTTTCCATCCTCGGGAATTTTACCGGTCTGCATAACGATCAAGGACAATAAAAATATAACACATAACATGCTCGGTCTTTTAATTACCGGGTCACCTGTCCTAGGCGGACCCAACCCCTGTGTTGAGTCCCCTAAGTCAGATATGATGCAAATAATCATCCTAGACCTATGTTCATCATCTTAAAGTTTCATAGAGTGCTAGACCATGTACCCGAGCAGACAAATCGAATCGAGGAGGGGGCTACGTACCGGTGACTCGCGGAGTCAATTGTCTTTGTAACTTATCCGACCTCTGTTTCTTAGTTCAAGTGTAACTTAACAGAAAGGAGAGTCTCAATCAGTAAGCACATCCCTGGGGGTGAAGAAAAGAAGGGTTTCCGGCACAGTTTTATATACAATCCACATAATGTCAAAGCGGTAAAACACATAGCATGTTGTTCAAATCATATAACAAAGTCAAATAATATTGAGGAAGGTGATTCTAAGGAGCTCGAGTTCTTAAACCCTGAAATCGAGGTTCTGGGTTGGTTTCCCTAGCAGAGTCGCCAGAGCTATCACACCTCCCTTTTTACTACCCCACACCTGAAAAGGCTTTTCTACTGATCCGTTTGGAAAGATACGTAGGGTATACCTCTGTGTTCAAGTAGCCGAGACGGATATAACAACAAAGAGGAAGGAGTTTTTCCACATAAAGGACAATCGGTTCGAGATTTTTATTTAATTATCAGAGATGCCACTTGGGAAGATAATGGTGTCCCAAGTCAGTGGTTAATCCCGAATCTGAGGAAGTTGACTCTGTTATTACAATCCGCAAAACAAAGACCTGGATAAGGAACTCTGTTAACCTAGGAGAAGGTGTTAGGCACTCCCGGATTCCGTGGTTTTAGCACAGTCACTCAACCATCGTTCTCAATCTTATTTGACTTGTTATAAAATTTTAAAAAATATGTATGTGCTTTTACTTTAATATTTTTTAAAAGAATTGCCACATCGCAAAAACGTACTTCGAGTCACACTGCAACCAGTACGCCTGTGACCTTTAGTACATTTTGGCTTTGTCGGGATTTGGGATTTGAGTCGCACCAAGTTCACACTCGTATTTTAAGGAAACTATATTAAATCGTGCCTAATAGTGTTTATCGGCTTTTAATTTTTTTGGGAGAAGCTATGAAATTTACTAGTAGCTTTCCCGATTCTATTTACACATTATTTCGTTACTAAGGGGGGCCCACTATTTGGTGTCATGTGAGGCTCGTCCCAATTAAATTTTAGAGTCTCAATCCTAACAGACTATGTTATTCTATTTATGTTCTTTCCTTAGCTATTTATTATCGTATCAGAATTGAGCCTAGGCCACTATCATTTCCTTTATCAGGCCTGGGCCTTTGTACCCACATTTAAATAGACAGTGGATCTGCCCAGATCTTAATGACCCAGGCCGTCTTTAGGCTTATATTCGATGGTCCATCCAGCTTCGTGTGATAGTTCAGGCCCACGTTATATATTGGGCCCAAACCGAATTGGAACAATATAATGAAAGTAAATAACTGAAGACAAATATAAATATCTGGAATCAATAATAAATTCAAATTGCACTTTTATTTATCAAAGGGGAAAAACAAGTATACAAATTATCAGTGTTAATTTTAACTCCCAACTGTCTAATACATATGTGAATCGAATTAAAAGATTGACCTCACTTCTGTTTCTAATGATGAATCTATACTAACATCCAAATTACTTACTAACTAAGGGGTTAAGAAGTGATTTAACTATATATGAAAAGCATGATGATTACCTAAAGAAAAGATGAATTATTTACAGCTACACTGTTATACTATTGAGTCTAATACGAACTGAACTTATTTGATATTTTCAAAGCCAACTTCGTCTTAATTGTTACTTCATCTGTTCATTTCCACCTTTAAACTCACTCAAATCTAGACATTTATCTCTAAAACATGCTAATTACATGAGCAAGATTTATAGTTCTAATTACTTAATCATAATAACCTGAGTATCTACATTTAAGTGATTCAAAGGCTTAAACACAACTACAACGCCGATTTTTACTATAATTTTAACTCATTACAGTGTTATTAACTGAATCGTGAACGAATCATGGTTTGAACTAGTGTTTTTCTCCTTCGAAACTTATTTATATCTAAATGCTGCTCCACAAAATATGATTAACTATGTGATTATGACTTACGATGCTACTGCAAAGATTTGTTAATGATTTAAAACTGTGGTTAGCTAACTTATATTTTAAAGTTTTAGCTATTTTAACTAGGTGATATGCTATCTACACTACACTACTACTATTAATCTATCTATTACACTGTTTTTGTTTTGGTCTTTCTACTTATGCATTCTACACTACATTTAAATTACAGATCTAAGCTATATTAAACAACTAATGAAAATAGTAAACTACAAATACATAATAACAAATGAATCGAAACTTGAACTTCATTTCATCATTTAGCATTTCAGCATTACATCTTTGATCGAACAGAAAATGTACCTAGATCAACAAAGGGAAGCCGATGAATTCTAGGGGGTTAAGAGCAAACAATCAGAAACAGGCTCAAACCAGGCAATGCAATAGTGTAAGATGAATCCCAAACGAGCAAAAAACCACAGCAACAACAAATATGAAATTCTAGAATAAGTCGAGCAGAATCCCACAAAAACAGGCAGCTTAACCAGAGACTATTACTCGAAATATGCAGGAAGTTATTGGCTTTTGCTATTATATTTTTCTCTGAATTTCTCTATTGAAAAACCAGCCCTCACTTAGTCTTTTTAGGGGGTATTTATAGGTATAGATTGGCAGATTTCTTGGGGGGGAAAGAATAGAAGTAAATTCCACTTCCCCCCTTTAAAAACTACTCAATCTACACTTACACCCCATTTTCTATTATAAGATCCCTTCCAGCATGTGCTGGAAGGTTCTTTTTTATTCTATTCCTAAAATTTTACCAAAGTATCCCTATTAGTTATAGATTTTTACTGATTTTCCTTTTTAGGGAGACCATTATACCCCTCAATCTCTGCAAAATTGCAGAAATCAGGAGCACAAATGACTCTCATGTCCCTATATGCTCTATTTAATCTACCATTTTACCAATTTGTGTTCCTTTTATGCCCTTAAGGACACTGCTGAATTACCCGACCTACCTAGGTCAGGTTTTCAGCATTTTTGGACTTATTTAACTAATGGCCAGTCCTTGCATTGGTATTTAAGGACTGGCCAGTTCTATCTTAAAGAACTATTTCAAATCTAACCCTTTTTGTTTCATTTTCTATTAATTAAGACCTTTTATTTCATTTTTAAACTAATTGCAGGACTAGCCTGCTTTATTGTTATACTTAGCCTATTTAAGATTTAGCGAGTCTCAAGTTGAGACTTGGCTTGGGCAATTGAAGCCCATTTGCTGAACACAGGCTGGGCCAAGGCCTTTGCCGACCTAGCCACATGTGATTCAGGGCTCAATTTAAGCCTTGGTAAGTCTGAACATTCAAACTTAAACCAATTATTACACAACTAGCCCATTTAAGGGTGGGCCAGTATGTGAAAGACCTTGCGGAGTTGGTCAATTGCAAAATTGACCACTCTTGGTCAACTTATTTAATTTATAACCTATATTTCATTTGATTTTCAGTTTTAACCTACTTCAAAACTAGCCATTTATGAGACTTTGTACTATTGCAGCTATAACCAATTCCCCTAAGGTTGATGGCCATTAACATTGCTCATACTAACAATAAACTATTGCAAACTCAGCCATTTCAACATACAATTGCACACATAGCCACATGAAACCAAACATTGTTCATCAATCAATTAAAACTCAGAAAGGGAAGTTTGATAGTGTTGAATCTTAACTAATCAACTCACATAACTCAATTTCATGTAGCAAAGTGTCAATTAACATCAATCAAACTCGGTTACAACCAATTTATGTCAAGAAGAATGAAGAATAGCCTATATCAGACATAAGAACAATGGACCTTGACAGAGGTACATAAGGATGGTAATCAGAATCCACTTCCAAATACTAACCCTAACTTGATATATACATGTGATAGATAAGATGAAGATAAAGAACAGAAGAACATGGAGAAACAGTGGAGAAGAATCCTACATTTATCATGTAAAGTGACATAAAGAGAAGCATAATCAGATTAGCATGCCTATTTAGCAGATGAAAGCACATAAGAGGTGATATAGACATGAAATGAGGCTAGACTTGCACTAATACAAACAGAAGGGATGTTGAAAACCAACAAATAAGAGAACCCTAATTTAAACAAATGATGTGAAGATCTCTAGAACAGAGAAGCATACCCAGATTAAACACAAGATAACTCTGATATAAGAGATGAAGAAAGACGGCTAAACTTTCACTAAGACTAAACATGCAAAGAAACAGAAAGAAGAACAGTCAAGATATTGCGAACTAACAAAAGACAACCTAATACAAAGATGAAAAGGAATGAGAGTCAAACAACTAAACTAGTATACTAAACATGCAGAACAATAGAAGAAATATCGAAAACCAACAAGATGCGGAACCCTAATACTAACAGAAGATGAAGAAGCACAGGGACATCAACATCTTTAAAACAGAGAAACAAAATACAAGATAACCCTAATGAAAGAAAACGGCTAAACTTTCACTAAAACTAATCTTTCAAAGAAACAGAAAAGAAGGATAGTCATGATATTGCAAGCCAACAAATCAAGACAGATCTTTTTAAGCCAGAGAAATAAACAAAGATAAAAATAAAATCAAAACAACAAGATAACAAAACAAAAACCAACGTAAAAATGAGCAGACGAAAGAAATCAAATAAACACAAAGAGTGAGGGGACTTAGCTTGCAGGGTCGGTCCCTTGAGCTTCCCTTTTTCACTCTTTTCTTTTTCACTCTCCTTTTCAGGCTTCTTTTCCTCTTTTCTTTATTTGTTTTTCTGGTTTTCTTTGTTAGACTTCAAGGTGAAGTCTTTTGGGGTTTTTGTTTGGAGGAGGGGTATTTAGAGGGGTAAAGGTAAGATCTTGGCAAGGAGTTTAGTTTGAGTCACCGGAGTTAGGGTTCCGGCGACTTCTTTTTGGATATTCGAGAAGATCAGGGCAGATTCGAGGGAAACCAAGGTCGTGGGGGATAAATCAGACTGTGGTGGTTCTTTGGTGTTATTTTGGGGTGGGTTCTCATAGGTTGTGGTCACCGGAGATAGACTCCAATGACCGGAAATCCAAGAACAGGGTTTTTTTTTGGGTTTCTCCGGGGTTCTGGGTGAGGTTTGTGATGAAGAAGAAGAAGAAGAAGAAGGTGGACTTGGGGTGAAGAGGTGGCCGGAGACCACCGTGGGAGGTGGTGGCCTCCATGGCCGGTGAAGTTGCAGAGGGGGAGATGAAGAAGAAGGGTGAGAGAGAGGGGGCGGCTAGGGTTTGGGAGGTTACAGAGTGGCTGGTCTCAACAGACCAAAGCCTTATATAGTCGTAAAGGCTGAGGTGATCTTGGCCGTTGAATTGTTGATGATCTACGGTCAAGACTAACGTTACATAAACGACGTTGTTCCATTTGTAATGAGACCAATGGTCTCTTCCGTCAGATCACCTTAAAAGGACGGCTCAGATTCAATCTTGAAATTAGCTAATTAATTAATTCCGGTCAATTATCTCAGCCGTTGGATTTGGTGCAATGGACAGCTGAGATCAATGGTTCTATTGAACTGGACCGGTTTCTTTGGGCTTAAAGACTGGGCCGTCCAATTGGACTGTATTTGGCCCAGTCTTATTACACTATATATATTTTTTGTATTTTTCTGATATTTCAATTATTTTTATGTATTTTCTTGTTGTATTTTATTTCCTATTTTTATATTCTTTACCAATTACTCAAATTCTTTTAATTTTCCTATTTTTTCCAATTTTTCTGATATTTTTTGCTATTTTCTACTATATTCCCTTAATTTCCGCTAATTAAAGCTATTTTTGTTAATTTTCTTTTTTTTAACTACTTAATCCAAAATACATGTATTTCTCCTTTTTTTTCATTTTTTAATTTCTAATTATTCAAACACACAAAATGTATCTAATTTCAAACAAGACATACAATTACACTCAAAAATATTATTTTATTTTAATTTTGGAATTTACTTACCTAGTGCAAAAATCATGTGCTCACACCAGGCTTGACGAATGAATGGGAGAGTTTAGGGATAGGCTTAGGGAGGGTCCATTCTTTCTTTTTCAGTTTGCGGGCTCTTTTTATGTCAGCAACGGTTGGCTTGAAACCCAATGCGAAAGTGTCAATGATAACCGGAAGAGATACTGGCTGTGTTATTCCTTGCAGTGCAACTACTAAACCTTTCCAAGGGAGAAACTCGTTTTTCAACATCTCCGTAGCAACCATGACTGATGCGGAAGCTATCTTGGGTACTGGAATGTTTTCACCTTCAGATAGTTTATCCACAGATATAGGGTCTACCACTTGGTATACCCAGGGACCTTTATCACCCTCAACTTCTTCAAATGGTGTGATGATATTGCAGGAATTATTTCACAATGCACCACTATTTCTTGACGATCCCATTCGAATTTCCCCATTTGATAGAGTGAGGAAGGTACAGCCTTCGCAGCATGAGTCCATGGACGTCCTAGTATGAGATAGTAGGATACGGCAACGTCCATAACTTGAAATTCCATGGTAAACTCTACTGGTCCAATAGTAAGTTCCAATATGATGTCTGCAACAGTGTTCTTCCCCCCTCCATCAAATCCTCTTACGCATATATTGTTCTTATGGATTCTTTCATGATCAACATTAAGCTTGCCCAAAGTAGATAAAGGGGATATGTTGGCACTTGACCCATTATCAACCAGCACGCGGGTCACCACCGATTCTTCACATTTCATCGTAAGATATAATGCTCTGTTATGCTTTATCCCCTCCATCAGTAGTTCATCATCTGAAAATGTTATTATGTTTACCTCGTAGATTTTATTTGTGATCTTCTCTAAATGACTGACTATAATCTTTTCTGGTACATGGGCCTTGTTTAGGAGCTTTATTAACACATTACGGTGTTCATCAGAATGAATAATCAAGGATAGCAAAGATATCTGCGCTGGTGTTTTCCTCAGCTGCTCAACTATAGAATAATCCTGAGCTTTCATTTTCTATAAAAATTACTCACCCTCTTCTTCGGTGACAGCTTTCTTTACATTGGTCAGATTATCTCTTGTAACTTTTGCCTTCCTCAATTTATCGAGAGCGAAACATCTCCCCGACCTAGTCAAACCATGGGTTTCACAAATCTCATCCATGATTTCCTTGCCTCTATACATGAAGGTCACCTTGCTGTAATTCCATGGCACAGTTTTGGTGTTTACTATGGGCATTTGAGTAACTGGCTTAATAATAATTGGCTCTAGCTGCGCTCCTTTTACAGTTAATACGGGCTTTACACTCACTCCAGGCACTGTCACCTTCACTGGCTCGGGTTCTGCTACCACTGCTGGCTTGTTCACAGATGGCTTGACTGGTATTTTCTCGCTTATGGCCTTCTCCTCTGTCTTGCTTCCGCTCGCCTTGATCATCATTACAGCCTGAGAGGGCTTCCTGCAATCTCCCCCTTGTACCATCTCTATCATGTGAGTCTCGTGATGCACGGGCAGAGGGTTCTATGTTATATTAGGAACCTAGGGAGCATGAACTTCAATTCACAATTGATAGATTGGTCCAGGTTTCTTGGAGGTGGATTATGGATTTTGGGTTCTATGGGGTTTAACATCCCGAGTTGTCTTAGTCTATGGAAAATACTGGTGTATGACTCACCCAAGGGAGTAAATGTTTTCTTCCTTTGTGTCCTGTCATTCTTGACTCCAGGGTTAGGGCGGAAACTTTTTCCATTGGGATTTTTATATGTTTTTGGCTGTGGGTACATGTTCTGGGTGTGGTAAATATTTTGAGGTGCTGGACTTCACCATGGAGTAGAAGATGGTAGGTAGGTTTGAGCGTGATGAATAGAAACTTATGGAACAGGAGGAGGGTAATAGTGTTGTGGTAGGCCATATGGTGTTGGTGGGTAGGGTTGATGTGGGAGAGGCTGATGGTAGTATGGATTGGAACTCCTGGACCAAGACCTCCCTTCTATGACTGCCACCTCGTCCTTATTCTTTTTCCCGATAGCTCCACATATGCCTGTCTAGATCACCTGGTTCGTAGCTTTTATGTCTTAATAGCTCATAATTTTGTTTGACTTTAACCTTTACTTAACCAAGCTTCCCATTTTAACTACCTCGTTGAATGTTTTCCCAATGCCATATACTAAATGCCCATAGAATGTTGGTTCCAAAGCTTGCAGAAAATAATCTACCATCTCTCCCACCTTCATAGGTAGGTGTACCCGAGCAGGTTGCTTTCTCCACCTAAAGCCACATTCTCGAAAACTTTCTCCTGGCTTTTTATCCATCTTTGTCAGTGTCAGCCTATCTGGAATAATTTCCCAATTGTACTGGAAATGGTTTGCAAATGCCAGGGCGAGATCATACCAAATAAACCACCTGGTATGGTCTTGCATGGTATACCATTCGAGAGCTGAACCACTAATACTTTGGCTAAAGTAAGCCATGAGTAACTCATCTTTCCCACAGGCTCCGTGCATCTTACAAGAGAACCCTCTTAAATGTGCTACTGTGTCGACGTGACAATCATATTAATCGAATTTTGATAGCTAAAATCCTGCTGGCAGTTGCACTTCAGGGAATAGACATAAATACTTGTAAGCTACGCTTACTTGACCTCTCAAGCCATGCATATTCCGGAATGATTTCTCTAGACTTTTCATCTTTCTAGCCATCTATTCCCTCGGGATTTTTAGGTGGTTTCTCTTCTTCATCCTTATTAGTGAGAGGTGTATAGGAATCATGCTGTCGGAAAGTAGGTTCCGGGGGTAATAATGGTTGTCTTGGACGTGGAATAGCGGTTCACTTGAGGATTTTTGCAAGGTGGCTGGTGGTAGGGCGAAATATACAGGAGCAACATGTGGTGGTGGTGGTGGAACTTGTTTAGGGATTGGAGGTGGTTCTAGTGATGTGGTTGCGTAGTAAGGTGGGTATGTGGGATAAGTGTAGGATGAGTTCATAGTGGTTGGGTCCTGTGCTGGGACTGGTGGAGGGATGTATGTGGGATTGGCCGGGTATGTGGGTAAAGGTTGTCCCTTCGCCCAAGCCTGGTACATCTCGACCAGTTGTTGTTTGAGCTTATACATCTCCTCTTTCATACTGTTCACATTCACTGCCTCATCTTCCTGTACTGGATCCATGAGTGTTGCTTCAATTTCCTAAGTAATTGCCTTTGTCATATTCTTGGAACGAGTGTTGTAATGGTGAGTTTCTAGAATTCCAGTTACTAACCACCTATCTGATACTTAACAACAACAAAACTTATTAGTGGTTAGGCCATAACGAGACAAAAAAATTACAGATTAAGAACATAATTTTGCTTGGCAATATGCATCATCCCTGCCTTGTTTTTCTTGATTTGCCAATTCTTTTGCTTTCGTCTTTTTCTTTTCTTTATATTTTATTACCTTCGACGTTATCTTTTCATTTATGTTCTTGTTTTTCCCTTTTCCATGTTTAAATCGGTCCTACAGTTTTTCCTATCGCACAAGTATTTAAGGAAAAAGAATAATGAAGACAAATTTGGAAATTTTCAACTTCATTAATAACCAATCATTGATTACAAAGATAATACTCTAATGATAATTGTACTACAACCTTCTAAAAATGCAGAAATAAAAATACAAACTCAAAATGCATGTCCAAAGAATACATTAATGATCCTAGTGCCCGCGAGACAACGTTCAGTCTTACCGCGGGCCTATATGCAAGTCCCCTTTGGAGTTTATCCAAATCTCTCATTACTTTATTTACAAATATCATTGGTGAGGCGGCAAATGTGGACTGGGTCATATCTTCGCATATATGGCATTTACGAGTGATATAATAAGAAATGCTGACAATTCTCTCTCTGATCATTCCTTTCTCATGGAGTAACCTCCCTATTTGTTCGGCACGAGCATCCAAAGTCTGTTGGCATTTCTCTTGAAGCTGCTACAGTTCCATTTCTTACCGGGCCATGGCCAAATAGCAGTGTTCTCTTTCCATGTCAAACTCTTTTATTTGTTTGCTACTTTTGACCTCGGCACTTAACAATCGTTTTCCTCAACCGAGCAACTTCAATAATATGTTCTTCTTTCAATTGTTGGATCATACGAGCCTTTTCTTCAGTATTTCTGGCCAATTGCTTCCGAACCCTGATTAATTCTTTTTCAGATCTATCCAGATCAAAAGTATAGTTGATCACCTTTTGCCGCAATTATCAACCAGTTTTTCATCCCGGGCATGTCGAATAGGGGTTTCAGTTGTTGCTCTCATTTCCAGAATCTGAGATTTTAATGCCTCATTTTCCTTAATCGGTTGTTTCTTTTCACCCTCATCGGCTGCCATTTTTAAGCTGCTTTTGAACTCGAGGTCTTGAACATGCTTTTCTAACATACTGATTTTGGCTCGGTATTCGTTCTCTTTAGCCAACCAATCCCATCGCTCTTTTGACAACTCGGCAGATTCTTGGATGTGAGGTCTCTTCATTGGTCTTTCATGCTCATAATCTCTTATGTACCATGTGGAGTAACCAGGTGACACTTCACCTCTGGCCAGATCCCTTACACAAGTGTCCACTATCAAACATTGACACTCATTCCATATTGGTCAGACTTTTGCCTCAGGAAACTGCCCATCGGGGCTAATCTCTATCACTTGAACGCTAAGATCTCAATCTTTTGGCACTATTTGATATCTTTCGAGATGCCGCAATACTCGATACGGCGCGTAAGGTTGTATACTTTTGAGCCCCATTAAAAGAAAGTGCGATCCTTCTGCTGGCATGTACATGACTTCATCGACGGGTAGTCACTCGAATGTCCATTCTAGCAGTAAGAGATCGGAAGTATGTGATCCAACCTTTAGACCCCTCCGACAACTTGGCCCCTTTTATCCTCGTGTAGAATTCTTCTATGCAAGTCTTTTCTGATGATCCATAACTCAGAAATTAAGGGCGATGGCATAAATGGTCGATCATCCATATCTGCAATAGCAAGTTGCATCCCTCGAAGAAATCTTCTCAGCTTTACAAACTGTGAGAGAACAAAAGATATCAGCCACTATCATAGGTGCCAAAGTACTATTATCCTGTGAGAGGAGGGTACTGACAATCCCGGCAATTCTGATGCCGATGTTCCCGTCTTGCATTGGAAATATTATCAAACCCAAAAAGGCTACCATGAAAGCAAAACGCCTATGTTCCTCGCATTTAGCACGGTTTGCTTTACTGCAGAGTTTGTTTGTTGGGTTGTTAAATCCTCCAACGTGACCATATCTATGGTATATGAAATTCATAGTGCAAAAACCATGGACCAAATCGTCATTGTGAACACTTCGGGCTATTTTCAAGGAATCCAGGAATCTGTGAGCAGTGATGGCTCTTGGGGCAAACCGGATATTTATCTTTTAGAGGGACCTCATTTTTACCGATGTAATTAGCAATCTCTTCTACTGTTGGAGTGAGCTCTAAATCCGAGAAATGGAGCACATTGTGTGTGGGATCCCAGTAGGTGACCAAAGATCAAATAATGTCTCCCCGGGGTATGATATCAAGCAACCCAGTAAGACCTTTCAAATATTTCTTGACCCTATCTTGCGCAAACAGCCTTCCGTCGCCCTTTCGGGATATTCGGCTATTTTAAAAAAATGACATCACTTTGATTTATTAATATTTTTGGTTGTTTTTGTAAAAGGGGTGGTTGGGCCCATCAATGGTTGCCTACGTATCTCGCCTAGCGGTGAGAATCAAACCAGCGTAGTTTGGTCAAAATTATTTTCAGACCAACTATTTTGATTGACTTATTTCCAACTATTTTGTTGATAATTTTCTCAAAAGTTTCGATAGAGTTTTGTCAGCATTTAGACATCAGTTTTTCTAAAATTGTTATTTGTCTCTCAAGTATTTAGCCGGTCAGCATAATGGCCCAAGACAGATAAATGCAACATATAATCATGCTCGGTCTTTTCATATTCGGGTTACCTGTCCTAGACAGACCCAACCCTTGTGTTGAGTCCCCTAAGTCATATATGATGCAAATAAATGTCTTATTTCTAGGCTCAATATTCTGGTTTTTATTGGTTCTAGACTGTGCACCCGAGCGGACAACTCGAGTCGAGGAGGGGGCTACGTATCGGGGACCCGCGGGATTGTCCGGCTTAGTAACTTTTCCGGCCTCTATTTCTTATTTGATATTGACTTAACAAAAAGGGGAGTCTCAACCAGTAAGCACATCCCTATAGGTAAGAAGAGAAGGATTTTCGGCACAATTTTTATATACAATTCACGAAATATCAAAGCGGTAAACATATAACACATTGATCAAAGCATATAATGAAATCAGATATAAATGAAACAACAATTTAACTGAGCTCGAATTCTTAAACACTGAACCGTAGTTCTAGGTTTCTAATCCCCAGCAGAGTCTCCAGGGCTGTCACACCTCTCTTTTCTACGATGTATTATACACTATACCCGTGAGGTCGTAGAAGGATTTTTTCCAATTTAAGGACAGTCAGAACGAGATTAGTTATTTAAGATTTCAGAATCACCACTTGAGAATATAATGGTGTTCCAAGTCATCGGTTTAATCACGAACCGAGAAAAGTTTGACTCTATTACAGTCTGCGAACTAGAAATCCAGATAAGGAATTCTGTTAACTCGGGAAAAGGTGTTAGGCACTCCCGGATTTCGTGGTTCTAGCACGGTCGATCAACTGTTGTTTTAATTTTATCTGATTTCAATTTATATCTTTTAATCATGTGCAAGTATTCCGCTTTTTGAATTTTAAGAATTTGCAATGTCGTGAAAATATATCCTTGACCACACCGTACTAGTACGCTTGTGGCTTTGAATATATTTCGACTTCGTTGAGAGTAGGATTTGGGTCACATAAATGTCCACCCGTTCAAATGAATGTATATTAAAATTATGCCTAGCGATGTCTATTTTTGTTATTTTTGGGAAAGATCATTAAATTGTCTAAACGAACCTTCCGGGTCTAAAAATTTTATTGTTATTATTTGGGGGGCCCGATCATTTTTTATTTTGTAATGAGGCTCGTCCCATTTCACATTTAAAGGTTAAGCCTATTTGTGTACTATATTTTTTAATTCTATTTTTCCCTTAATAGAAATGTTTATAAGCAGTTTTTATATATGGCACCATCTATTTAGATCTAGGCCATTGTTCATTATTGGGCCTGGAATATAGATCAACCTAGCAGGAGTGCACCAGGGTGCATTTGGCTACTTGAAGCCCAGCTAACATTTCTGTATCCGTTTCCACGGGCATAGATACCATATCGACTGGATCTGGGCCTCTATTTACGACCAGGCCCAAATCACTACTAGGTCCAAGGCAGGTTAAATTTTTTAATAAACTAACAAAACTATAAGCAGATATTATTAAGTTCAGTATCAGAAATTAACTAGACATGCTAATACTGATTTATATTTGAATACTACTATTTAGTTACATTAGATTAACTAAGTCTAATCTACATATTATTTATCGGTGAAACACTGCTTATTAATATACAAAACTACCCTGTTGTTTTGCTTAACTGGGAACATTATTCTAAACCTTCAACCAAACACATCGAATTACAACTTGCATTTCATTCATACTCAAATTCCTGTTTTACACCATACTACTAAGTTTAAACACGAGTTTCATAACTAAACCAGTTTTAATGATGATAAACTATTAACACGACTGTAAATTTAACTAACTCATACTTTTCGAATTAACTGCTACCGATTAAAAAATTAATTAACAAAATATCTAAGCAACTTGTGTATTACACGTCTAATTTCAGAGTAGTTGTAAATCTATAAGCAAATTAAACAAGTTTAAACCAGTTTTTAATTTAGATCTAGGTGATCATTTTGACTGATCTATTTAATGTATTTCCTACATTATTATCTGCTACTACTATAAATCTGAATTAAGTTCATACAGTCCAGTCTTTATTATAACCCAAAGTCCTAATGAATTACATGAACTTTAATTATCAAACTATAAGACAAAATAGAATTACAAAAGGAAACTATTGCTCATTCCATTTCTTCAAACTTCAATTACATCCATGAGGTAGTAGTGTACCTGATCAGATTGAGATAAAACAATGAGT